>PVJI01001261.1:0-102482 GCA_004026765.1 Micronycteris hirsuta
TTGGATCCTACTCCCCTCAGCAGTTTAAGTAAAGTTCTGTTGCTTTATTCTCAAATTCATCATCACCCATGCTCTGGTCTGGGTAACAGGTACCAGTGTTAAATTATTTCTGCACAAATGATACTTTCTGTTTTCCTGGCTGGATCTTATAAGACACAATAATTTAATCTCCTTGTGAAGAATTATTAGCACAAACTTTTGTTTTTATTTGGTTTAATCTTCTAAGTTATTCATAGTATATCACATTCCCCTGGTTAGCACAGGTTTATAAGAATTGTAATGAATTAAGTGATTATCCACTTTTATTTTTTTCATTTGCACATTAAGAAAAGCTTCATAAATCTAATTTTACTATACTTTAGCTGTGACACATCTAAATTATATTTACAAGTAATTGCACATAGTGAAAAGTGCTTGGGCTATTTTAAATTATGTCTATTAAATCACATTCTCATTCTGTTCTCACTTTTTAAAAATTATATTTTAATAGCTTCAGAGCCCTCAACTGCCATAACAAAATAATTATTTTGAATATATTCTGCTTCATGCCTTTTTTCTATTCATGAACCATCTGTTATTGAAAAACTTGCAATTAATACTTAGGAATTAATGAATTACTGGACAGAAAAATCCTCTGATGGTGACCATTGAAGAACTGAATTATTTTCCACCAGTGGAAAAGCAGAATACAGGTACTTACATGGGTGTCCATTTAGATCCATCTTATTTCATGGTCTACTGGGTGAGTTTTAATCACTCTTAACTTGGAGACAATTTTGTTTAACTCTGTGGAGCTGTTTAACGGGAAAGCTACATGTTTAATATTAAGATTAAAGAGGAGGGGTTGTAGAGAGGCTGTTTTCATTTAGTCAGGATAAGTAACGTGAGGTGCTGCAACACACTACGATCTCAGTGGCTTGCATACACAGCCATTGGTTTTCTTGTTCACTCCAGTGGTCGAAGCCAAGATCTGTGTGATTTCAAAGTAAACACCCTTTATCAATGTGTACCTGCCTCCGTCATCTATGTAGTATGTACATTTTCATGTAGCAATGAATGAAATGCAACGTAATCATGCATATGATGTCCCTGAGCTTAATCTTTGAAGCTCCAGAGCACAGCATGGTTACAGGTTTTCAAACGCAGATCTTAATAAATGATGGAACACAATTTAATTAGTGCCCATGAGAACTTCCAACAACAGTGCCTTCTTCCTGTTTTCAGTAGACTGCAGTACAGCCTAAGTTAACTAAGAAGTACAAATAATTATTTCATTGGAGCCAATTGCACCCTTCGGACAAGAGCTCTAGCTCTTTTGCAACCCGGACTTAGTTCACACAGGCAGTCAGGAGAAGCGCCATTGTCTTCTCCACTTGCGTCTTTGCTGCTATTGTTACATGGATTAGGTACTTGGGACCACTGTGCAAAGTACCACAAACAGAGCAGCTTAAAACAACAGACATTTTGTTTTCAACGTTTGGGAGGCTAAAAAAAAGCCCCAAATCAAGATGTCGGCAGGACCCTACTCTCTGACATCTATAGAGGAGCATCCTTCCTTGCCAGTTCGTAACTTCTAGTGGCGGCCACCCGTCCTGTGTGTTTCTTAACCTGCAGGTGCATCACTCAGCCGCTGTCATCCCGTGGTGCCCTGCCAGTGCGTCTCTGTCTTCATATGATGTTCTCCACTCTTTACGAGGACACTAGTCATATTGGATTAGGGCCTACTCCAATGACCTTGCCTTAACTGAATTATATCTGTAAACATACTTTTCCTAATATGGTCATATTCACAGGCTTTGGGTATTAGACCTTCATCATATATGTTTGGAAGATGCAGTTCAACCCATAACACTATGATAATATGCTAACTCTCCTGCTGAAGTCTTTTTTTCCTATCACTGCAACTGTTTATTTACATTCAGCTCATTTACCCTTACTTTCTGAGGCTTTTAGAAATTATGACACCTTATTCTTTACCTTGCCTCTGGTTTCCTCTTCTTTCCTACTCTGCTGCTTAATCCAGGCCACTGCAGATTCAGGATCCAGGATCCCTGTGTGTTTGGAGACCTGGAGAGATCTCCAGTTGCCCAGAGATATCACAATCTCTGTTCAATGCCTAGCTCTGCGGCACCTGCATATTAGTTCCTAGACTTACTAAGCCAAGAGCATATTCCTTTTATCAGTCCTGCAGTGTGGAGCTGCAGAGGGTTTATAACACTCTTTTTTGGCTGGAGGCTGGAAAATATAGAGACTAATGACAGCTGTAGAAAACACTGTTCTCTCTTAGGGATATTCAGTAATATCATGATCCCACTTACGCTTTCTCTTTTAGTTTTGGTTTAGGTTTATTTTGCACAAAACGATTTATTATTAGATGAGCCTCTGTGCCTGCTTGAAATGATTACTGACCAACTCAGACATAAGGCAGCTTAGCCGAGTCCCCCAGTGCAGCGTGTGAAAGGCTAATATCATTTTTTTAATGAATAAACAAAGCAGTTGTTACAAATTTATTTGCATAAAAATGAGGGCCATTTTTAAAGTTGAAAAACTGGTTCATAAAAGTGAAACTGCATCAAAAAAATGAAAAGCTACGTGGATTCAATATTTAGCATTTCTGGGCTCTATTCTAACTTGCAGTTAATGAATCACGCCTGCAGCACCCACTTCCCCTCCCCACTGTTCTCAATTCTGCATCTCCTTTTGTTTTCTCAGTAAAGAAGTATTTCTTTCAGTTCTGAGGGATGAATTCCACATGTCAAGGAGCAAATAGATGTATTAATTAGCATATTTTTATTTTTATTGTTCAGTTTTGTGTTTAAAGCCTGAATGATAAAAATAAGGATCTTAATGAGAGGCCCTAGCATAAGAATTAGTGTTGCCAAAGTTTGCTGGTTTCCAATACCTGAACTTACCACATGCTCCAGGTGTCGTTGGGCAGGGATACTCTACAACAAAGGTAACTCCTTTAAGTATTAAGTGCAGAGTTTGGAAATTTGCTGTTGCAGGTGTGCATATTACATGTAAAAAGTGACATAAAAATCATGTTAACTGAGAAAATCTTGAGCTTGTTAATTTAAAAAGATAGTCACAATTTCAAAGAAATCACAAACTTTAATATCGTTCTTTCTTCCAAAAGTCTGAAGAATTGTACAGAACATTTTATATTGCATACATGTTCATTTTTGTACATGACAAAAGACTCAGCAGAATTTTTAAAAAGTATTCTAAAATATGTTGTAGATTTTGACATTTGTTTTTATAGTTAAGTGAACCCAGAGACTTCTGTTCCTGGTAAAATATAGGGTGTTTTGGGAGGCTATTTTAGGTGAATAATAATGTGATGTGTCCTCCTGTTGCAAGAAAGTGTAACTCCATGGTGGCGTAAGTTCGCAGCTTTATACGAGGCATCAGATGCTGATCTTGAGAATGGTCTTGGCAGAAATAAGTAAGTGTAAAATGCTGACTTTGGGGGTAAAAGGCTTTACTTTTTCTTTAACCTTTCTTCATGGCAAGTAGCTATAAGCTACGATGGAGACAGACAACAGACAGAGAGAGAGAAAGAGAATGAGTTATCTAAGTTTTATGTTGATTTTTTGTGGGTTGTCAGTAATGTACAAGGAGAATTTTGATAGAATTTTTCCAACTTTTCTTTTTAAAAAGGTATAACAGATATAACTATCATAGAATATAATTTGAATGGTAAGATATAGGACAAAAGGAAATATCTAAGTCCACATATCATTAATCTCGTATTTACTTCAAAACATAAGAAATAATGGAAATACTTGAAGAGGCAAATGAGATTTTGCTATTTGATATTGTAGATGAATTAATTCACTTATGTACTTACTCTTGTATTCATTAAGATATTTATTAGATACCAATAGTATGGCAGGCACTGTGCTAGATATTTAAGATTAAACAAGGTTTTTCTTTTTTTGGAATTTTCACTGTAGTAGAGGAGTCTGGCATAACATACAATTTTAAAATGACAGGAGAAAGAAGTTGTGTAGGAGGTGGCCGAAGTTCTGCAAAAGAATTCATTTACCACACTAAAAGAAAATACTCATGGAGACCCCTTTATGGGTAGAACCATGTTAGAATGTTTAATTTTTAAAATATTTTTAAAGTTATTTTGAAGGCAGCCGGTGTGGAGGCCTACTTTACAACAGGCACTTCAAGAAGAACCAGGTGAAGGCGGGAGTCCTGGCTAGGTTTAAATTCACAGTGATGTGCCTGTCCTAGACTTGGCTGGGCCCTGGGAAGGAGTCAGACTGTTACACATTCTGGGCTAGACTCTCAAACCACTTAAGGTGATAAACCCTAAACTCATAGATTTTGAGCTTCTGGAGCATAAGCATCATCCTCTACCTTTTTTTTTTTTTTTTTTAATTTTAAATTTGCAATGCCCTGCATAGCTCCTGGCTCAAAATAAATATTCAGTAACAGCTTGTTAAATAATTCCATATGTGCTAGTAATTATAGGTGTAATAGGGAAGCCATATCCCTTAAAGCTTTCACCAGTGAGTTTTTCTTTCATCTCTGCTTTTCCATTGCTTACTGTGGGTTCTAGAATTCAGTAAGGTTGAATCTAGGTTGGCCAGCAAGTTAGTTACATTTACTTTATTGACATCGTCCACTTTAAAAATGTGCTGCTATCTCATCTCCTTATCAAACATTTATATTTGCTGCTTTGCGCTAGGAACTTACCTAAAGAACAAATACTCAAACGTATTCTATTGAGTTGCTTTTATTCTTGGGAGAAGCCAGTTGATAAATTCTTTACTTTAGTATTTATTTCTGTTATTTATATTTGCTGGTTACATTTAATGCAATATAATTACACAATAAGATTGATAGCATATACACTCTATGTTATCTTCTTCATCAATTATATGCAAAGCTCACTGTCCGCCTTACATAGGTCTCTTGAAGTGTAATAATTTTTCAAAGTAATTCAAGAGCCTCAGTCAAGAGAATGTATTTTTTTTTTACAAAGACATAGTTATTTGGTTTAATTCATTGTAACTAGTTCTTAGGCAGGTATTTTTTTAAATAATCTACATAGATTTCTCTTGTGCCTTGCTTTATTAAAATATTGATCAATAGATTGTTTCTTTGAAAAGAAGATCTAATACCCAATTCTCTGTGAGAAAGAAAAAAATATTCTATTATTGACTTCACTTTCTTTATTTATAGACAGTATTTCATTTTATTCATAAACATTAATGTGTCCTTACTCATAAATATTTATTTGTAAATGTACATAGAGAAAATGAAGTCAAAGTTTAGGATTTTATACATATTGTTTTTTAAGCATCATTGGATTCACTTAGAAACTTTTTACAAACATTTTGTTTGAGGACCCTTTAAAACTTTTTCCTTGTATGTTGGCATGATAAAATATATTTGTGAACAATATTTTAAACATGAGGAGTTTTAAAAATAATAAGATTAACTTTAGAATTTTCAACTTAAATGTAGCTTGAAACAAATAATGCTAGTTGAGATAAAATAGAGTGATGATAAAATTTAGCATATTTTTTTGCAGAGAAAATATATTTTTCAGTGTAGAGGTTTATACTTGATACTACCCCAAAAAATCTGTGAATAGAAATATTTGAAAATAACATTGAATATGATAATTCTAAAAATAAGATACTGTCATTTCTAACAATGTAATTTACTTAATGTCCCTCATCCAGTGGGTTGTATTGTCCATATGCCTTACTGTAATATCTTTTTTCTTCCTGGGTAAATACTGATCTCTGTCTCCACAAGTCTGTCAAGGGCTCATCAAGGCTTAGTTCAACTGTCCCCTCCTTAATGAGGGTTCCATAATCACTTCTCAGTACTTTCTGGAAGTGGTCTGTCTAATGCTATGTGTTCTGACTTATACTTTCTTTGTATTTGTATTTGTGTAATGAAATGTATTCATTTGTTTGAACAACCATAAACTCCTTGCGAATAGACAAGTTAGTAGGTGTATTTTCATCTCCTAAGCTATTGATGTATTTTCATCTGGCAGAATAGAAAACAAGCCAATACACCTCTAGCAAGAAATGAAGTCACACAATCCAGCCAAAGTCAGCTTTGAAAAAGAGCGAATTCTACCTCTGCCTTTCTACTTCCTGCAGCAATGTGTTTTAATACATTGTGTGAACAAATTGTCTCATTAAGTGTTAAAAACACCCAGTGCTAAAATCATTGAACTGTGCCATGATACTCTACCATACACAGTGTGTTATGGTGAATACAGTTTACAAACTATATATTTCCAGGAACCTCCCCCAGAAGAATTATAGTTTTCTTGAAACTAATCATCTCTTTACGCTTTAAAACATAGTAATAGAATAGTAATAGTAATAGAATGTGTGATATGAGCAAATGAGATTCTACTGCGTTCCTGCTGCTGTTTCTCTTAGAGCATTTGGTGGTGTTTTTATATATTTTAGTTTTTCTGTTTATCATTGCCATTTCATCCTTTTTACTTCTGCCCAAAATAGTATAGTCTTTATCACCATTCTTTTAAATTTCTCTGTTATTCTAAACCAACCTATATAAAGTTACCTGCATTGTATTAATATAATCCAAGTGTGAAAAGCATTCCTAAATTCAGGAGAGTTGTCAATTGTTCTATTCTGTCATCTATTTTTTTCTGCAAGTTCATTATTTTGAGGCATTATCTATTTGAATAATTCCTGAAAGCCTTTGTATGTCTTCTCCTGATCTTATTGTTTAGATAATAAAATTGGATTCCTTTACTAGTCAATGAAGATGCTCTAAAACATACTGAATTTAAATTTCATTCTTATCTCCTATTATTTCCTTTTTTACACCCATCCAATAATTTCTCTCAGTTAATATCTTGTGCCCTATTTCATGCTACAGAAATCCAGATTCTCAAGGTGGACAACTGTTAACTGAGTACTTAAAATCCCATTATAATTCTCAGTTTTCTGAATGCGTATTTTACATTTTCAGAAAAGTCTGACCACAAAATTATCTTTATTTTATATTAAAATAAACTATTTTCCTGAAAAAAAAATTTTCACTAACCCTCTAATCTCTAAGTACAATATCTAACTACAAAGCCAAATTGAATGAGTTTGAGTCATCTTCACATATTCGCAGTTATTTTTTCATATTCTAAAAGCTTGCCTTCTCTGAGATAATTTGTTACAGTTACTTCAACTGTGGGGTTCCTATTTTTTGACATTTTTCACCTCTGTGTCATACTCTAGAATAAGTATGGAAAGGGCAGGTATTTTTACCTAGAGCCGAATTATATCTGATCCATTCTTGCTATTCATTTAGCTGGTTTAGTTGTAGAAGGCAATATTCATGATGGCACTGTCAAAAAGGGGATGAATTTTCCTGGCCGATTGTACAAATGTAGTTGATGCTTTCCTATATCTGAGGAAAACCTCCATAACGATGATGAAAGTGTTGAGGATTAGGACGAATTTCTGGCTAGGGATCAAAGATGTAGATTGTTATACTCAGTAGCCCCCACTAACCTGTGTCTCACTTCTTTATATTTACAATGGAGAAAACAAATCATGATCGAAGAAATACTTTGCACTCTCTGGCATTATACTATTTATAGTTTAAACCAAGGGTGAAAACTCTGAGATATTTTTTATGGGATTTATTATTATTTTTCTAATTTGTGAAACCTGGAAAAGGGGATGACTGGAAGGCTGGGACCGTCACTGCAGATGCACTGAAGGAGCTGGTGCAGCACCTGCTGCCTGCTTTTTAAAGCAGGGATCCCTGGATTTGCATGAAATGCTTTATGAGTTCCATGGCAATGGTGTTCACTTACTGTGATAGAACTCTGCCAATATCGAGGACAAGGTCAGCTTTGCATGTGGAGGTGAGCATGGATTTATGTGAAGGGCACCATCAATCATTGTTCTGTCCATCATGTGGGGAAGTGGCTGTATTTCATACTTAGCAACAGACCTAAGGAAAGAAGAGTGAAGATTAGACAGGGTTGGGGGTTGGGAATTAATTATGTAGAGGAGGCTTTTTCCTCTAGTGGGATGATTATAAAATGGAATAGGACTAATACGCAAGATAGATGGGTTAAGGTCATAAATATTTACTGTTAATAACATTACACTTCTTTGTGATATATTGCCATCTTTGGTGTCTCATGAAATAATTCTAATATACATGCCATTCCTTTGATGACTTATAACTTTCTCAAACTAGTAAAGTTATAGAAATGCAAACTAAAGGAAGAGAACATCAGCCACCATGTGACCAGGGGTTTACAGCAAGCACCTCTATGTCAAATGTCTGCCGACACATTTCTACATTTTCCTTATATAAAAACTGAATGAACAAAATAAAGTAACAAACAAGATAGAAATAGACTCATAAATGCAGAGAACAGACTGACAACTGTCAGAGGGGAGAGGAGTTGGAGGGGGTGGCTGGGTGCAAAAGGTGAAGGGATTAAGCAAAGAAAGAAAACTCAGACACTGTTTCCTGTGATCACCAGCGGGAAAGACTATTGCGGGGAGGTAGAAGAGGGTGAAGGAGGGGTAAACGGTGGTGGAGGGTGACTTGGGGTGGTGAACACACAGTACGACATAAAGATAATGTATTATAGACTTATACACCTGAGACCGATTTAATTTTATTAACCAATGCCATCCCTAAAAATTCAATAAAAATAAAAAATAAAAACTGAAGATATATATGTTCAGATATATCTGTAAATATAAACCATTTATATGAAATAAATAATATAATTAAATATTATTTCTATAATCTGGACATCAATTTATTCACTTTTAAAAGGATGAATTAAACTCATAAGTGAATTGCCAATATTTATTTTCAGAAGAGACTTTTATTGAAATTAATGCATATACAGAATCTCCATGTAAAAGATGCACAAAAGTAAAGCTGTGTTCTTTGAATCATGTAGGAAAGCAATGAGGCTTGATTTGTACCATTAAAGAAACAAGAACAGTGGTCAAAAATTTGATACAAATAAAATACCATGTTACAAGAGTTGCACAAGCACACTGTTTTGTAAGTTCAGGGAATTGAAAGTCCTGCATTATATTCGAGATGATATGAAAACAGTGAAGGATCCCAAATGTTCTATGACACTTAATAAAACTTTCATATCAACTCGTCCCCAGAGAGGAATGCGAGAAAGTGAAATTACAGATAAATAATCTTTTGAGGGTAGGTACAAAAATTCTAACTGAAATGCTAACAGACCCAATTGTATGGCATTCGCCACATAAGTACACATTAATTAAAGATCAGAAACTTTGATAAACAAAGTGTTGGTGAAAGTTAGGGAATTTGGGAAATGATAATTCTCAACGTGTGTATGAAGTGGTAAGTATCTCTGTAGGAGAATTTGGTGGTATGGATTGCAAATTCAAATGCATGGTGCACAGACCTGCTAACTACATACTCCTATCTTATAGATACCCCTACCTGTGTGACCTGATATAACCAAGGACATTCACTGCAATGTTATTATGGTAGCAAAAAAATGGAAACCATGTAAATATCATTCACTAGCAAAGTTGTCAAGTAAATTGTGAAAAATATGTCTAATGGAATCTTATGCAAAAGATACAGATACCCGGTCAGCGTCAATGAGCAACTTAATATTACATGCCTGCTGGCATACTGTGTAACCTCTGAGTTAAGAACTTTGTTGCCAGTATGAAAAATCATCCAAACTCAATGGGTGTTAATTAACATGATTAATGTTTTTAATTTATTCATTTATTTTTTACTTAATTTTTATTGTATTTTTCTCCATCATAGGGGGTACAGTTGGCTTATACGCTCTGTTACAATTTTTAAGTCTGAGATTGAGGCTAGATTCATCGGAGCACAAATTCTTCTCCTGTCCTCATTCTTTTTAATTTTTTAACTTTTTTATTTAAATAGCTTTTTATTTTTTACTTTGAACACCAAATGCAGTCGAATGTCCACAAATAACCCTGCTTAAAGATAAGATTCTTGGAAGTTCTTATTTAGAAGAACATAGTGGGCCCCTTATATTGATTTCCTCTGTAAATAAAACAGAGAGTCTTCGGTACAAGAGTGGATCAATCACAGAAATCTTTCAACTGCCTGGCTTTGTGTTGTGAAAAAAAGGTCCCACATTGAAATTGTTCGGTTAGAATTGATTTCTCCCAACTTCATACCTGTTTTATAGTGCTGTCTTGTATTCATGTTTTCATGTAAAAGCATAGCTTCAAAATCAGTGTGAGCTCCTTAAAGTGCTTTTTCTTATCATTTTTCAAAGAATAGTAGAAAATTAAGATTTTATATAGAGTGATACAGTATCTATCTACCTACATATCTGGGGACGTACATGTGTATCTCAATTTATTGATCTATCATCTATCTATCCATCTATGTATATTTATCTGAATGCAAATTAATTTATTTTTAATATATAAAAGAAAAGTAGTAGCTTGGAATACAGATTTACCATAAAAATTTTGTTCTATTTCTAACTACATCAACAGTCTTCTGTAGTGCTTGCATTTATATAATAAATTAAAAAATACACTGCCATTTCTTTTGTGCATCTATGATGTTCCAGACTCTGAACTGAGAGGCTGATACTCACAGAGTCTGGCACAAAGAACACCCCTTTTTATTACAAAATCTTTTATTACAAAATCATAAGCGTGTAATTCTGTAACATAACAATATCACACTCAAGCGCACCATATGACATTTTAGGCAAAATGTTCAAATTAAAATTATAAATTATTGCATCCATATTATTCCCCTACCAGCCACACTCAAACAGGTGTTACTTCTGCAGGACCCTCTATTATGTTATTTAATCCTTATGAGAAAATGCTATGAAATAGATCTGATTATCTTAGTTTGTAGTGGGTGAAATAGAAGCTCATATTTATATAGCTAATAAGAATTACTTCTAGGATTCAAACCTATTCTTTATGATGAAAAGATTTAGCCACATGCTTAAAAAAGAGATCTATGCAATGTAATTATATTTACTTTATTTATTTTATGTCTACCACTTTAAAGCACTTTTAATTCTGGTAAGGCAAGTATTACCTTCCCAGGTTATGAACCATTATACATTTTTTTATTTAAATATAGCAAGTTTAATGAATTGTTGGTTTTGTTTTTACTTTGAAAGCTTATTTTTTTTGCTATGTTCACAGGCTTCAATCACAAACATCTTAAAGACAAAAACTCTTCTTTGCTCTCCAGTTAATCAAGTTCTCTGTCCCTAGAAGTGCCTCTCCTTACTAAGTTCATTCCACAATCATTAGTAACCAGATGCTATGAAACTGAAGATGGAAATCTAATTATGAAAAAGGGAAGTGTGCATGCATTTACCAATTACACAGTCAATGCAAGTTATAGAAATATATTTGCTCCAAAAAATGTAATGTGTTTATCTTTTTATGGGTAAGTATTCTAATGAAATATCAATTTTTCTGACATAAGTAATAAGTATTATAATTTTATTCTTATTATTTAGAAAACTGGAGGGAAGCTAGTATTGGGCGGGACAAAAATTTCATTTGTTTTTTTCCACATATGGCTCTCGTAGGTATGAGTTATCTTTAACTTCATTCTAAGCAATTTTGTTAGATTGCATTGTGACAGCTGTCATATCAGTGTGCACTTAAAAACAAACTTATCAAACTGGTGGATTTTTGTGTTGCCATTTTAATATTGAAGATGGAAGAAAATAAGCAACATTTTGGCGTTTTATGCTTTATAATTTCAAGAAAGGTCAAAATGTGTAACAAAATGTGAAACAAACAAAAAAAAGATTTGAGCAGTGTATGGAGAAGGTGTCATGACCAATCGAATGTGTCAAAAATGGTTTGCAAAGTTTTGTGCTGGAGATTTCTCCCTCAATGATGCTCCACAGTTGGATAGACCAGTTGAAGTTGATAGTCATCAAAGTGAGACATTAATTGAGAACAATCAGTGTTACACCACATGGGAGGAGATAGCTGACATACTCAAAATATCCAAATCAATAAAGTTATTGGTGAAAATGAGAAATGTGTCTTATTTTACAGAAAAAACAAAATTGACTTTTTGGCTAGTGCAATAGTTTTTAAAAGGACTGAAAAGGTGAATGTATTATTAATAAATGGCAATGTTAAATAATTATTTAGCTGATAAACAGTAACTTTAAATGAACTATTTAACAAAATTATATATAATATATATAAAATTTATAATTTATATCTGTATGTTTTATGTGTGTAACTGAATTGAATATATATATGAGATTGGTCCAGAAGGTATCCAACCATATAATATAAAAAATAGAGAGATTTATTGAAGAAGATACAAGAAACACTGTGCATAGGACAATAACACCTCAGTCCCCTTCAAAGCAGGTAACTTGGGACCTCACACAGTTCTCCGAATTGCCATCAGCTGCCCCATCTTATTTTCCTGAGTATCATTGATGGTCTGAAATCTCTTCCCTTTCAAAGGTGATTTTAGTTTTGGGAAAAACCAGAAGTCGCAGGGTGCCAAATCTGGGCTGTGAGGCGGGCTGAGTCACCTGAGTGATTTGATATTTTGCCAAAGAACTCTGCATGAGATGTAATGGATGAGCAGGCACGTTGTCGTGATGAAGCTGTCAGTCACCAGTTGCCCATATCTGTGGCCTTCTGAATCACCTGAATAGTTTTTGTGGAGGAATGTTCAAGCTTAATGTGAAGTCTGATGCAGTTTCATGGCTCTACTTGCTCAGTCATTTTGAATGTGACAGCCACACAGTACACATGCTCACCCAATGTGGTATCTACCTCCCCCACTGACCAGTACAGTGATTCCATGCATGTTCATCAATGATGTCATCATTGTTCATGTGTCATTGCTCATTCATCATTGTTCACACATCATTGCTCATTTCAGTCCACTCTCCTTGACTGCCAGATTACACTGATGTCGTGCAAACCGTTCTTGTAATATTAACAATGGCTGGACTTTTTCCGGACAGACCTCACATTTATGTGTGTGTGTGTGCCTGTGTGTATATACATATATGTATTTATAAGACTGTAGTGTATCTGTGGTAGCCTTTTGAGGTTAATCTCTTCTCATTTACATTTTTTAGATATTATTACTATTGTATTTATTGGAACTAGAGAAAATAAACCTCTAGTACAATAGTGATTAATTTATCCTCTAAGCTAAGTTTTTCTTGTTGGGCCTTTTAATTTCTGAGTTCCAATCTGTAGTCAACATCTGGAATGGGAATATTTAAGAAAAGTAAGGAACAGAGCTAAAAGAGTTATAGCAGGATATTATAAAATATGTAAAGCCTATAACGCACAGATTTTTTCAAATGGGTTTTGTTTTTATATTTAAAACATTTTAATTGCTATATAATTGACATATAACATTACAGTAGTGTACAACATCATTATTCGATATTTTCATATACTGTGAAATGATCACCACAGTAAGTGCAGTTAACATCTGCCACCATGCATAGTTACAATTCTTTTCTTGTGATGAGAACATCTGAGGTCTCTCTTAGCAACTTTATTTATTTTTTTGAAATTTGCTTTATATTTTAAATTTTTTATTGTTATTCTATTACAGTTCTAATTTCCCCCCTTTGCCCTCCTCTGGCCAGTCCAAATGTGTTTCTAATGCAATCATCTATTTAATTGTCGTGTGCCTCTCCAGAAGTATCCATCCATTTCTAACTGAAAATAAAAAAATTTATGTTTTCAAGAATGATAATATTTCTTAAAATTTTAGTTGACTCAGCACTTACGAAGAAAATTTCCTTCCAAATCTAATTTAGATATTGTGTTCTCTTTCATTGTACTAGCTTCCAATTGTTAAGATTTTCAGGTTTTGTCATTAAGACTGTGATTATTTGTTATGAGAATGCTTCATTTTTTAATAAAATTTATAATTACAATGTATTAGAATAATTTTACACAACTTTGCCTGCATACACATTTTGTTTCCCCCCAAAGGGTAGCATTTATTATTTTTTTAAAGATTTTATTTATTTATTTTTAGAGAGGGGAAGGGAGGGAGAAAGAGAAACATCAATGTGTGGTTGCCTCTCACGTGGCCCCCACTGCGGACCTGGCCCACAATGCAGGCATGCGCCCTGACTGGGAATCGAACCTGTGACCCTTTTGTTCTCATCCCGCATTCAATCCACTGAGCTATGCCAGCCAGGGCCATGCATACACATTTTTAAAAGCATGCTTTTAAAAGCAAATCTTTTTCTATTGATGAAGGTTATTTCATATCTTATCTCCTCCAATACCCATAATAATGCTGCAAGGCAGACAATTTAATTAATCCATTTATTCACTTAATATAAATCAGCGCCATCTCTATGCATTCATGAGATGTGGTAAGCAGTTAGTTGCCTACTCATTTACTCTTTTTTACTTTGTATAAAATAGAAATTATAGAAGGACTGATTCGGCATGTTTATTCTGGGATAGGTCCCAGATGGGCCTATCCGATGAGTGGGGTCCTGTCTGCCCTGCCATTGCTAGTGTGTCAGGGAAGCTTTAAGCCCATAGACCTACATAAATCAGTGCATGGCAATCATCAGCCACAATGCCTGGCTTAAGAGAGGCCACCTAGGTCCATCAATCAGGTGAATTGAGGGCCTTCTGTTCAATATATGTAAAAATAGATCTTGCAGTCTCTCAGGATACGAATAATGAAGCATGTGGCTTCAGAAGCTGAAGACAACCATCAGAGAGTCAAAAGAAGAGCGAACCTTAGTATAATTTGACACTGATAAAGGCCCAGCAGAAAGAAAGAAATTGGGTCCTTGTTCATACAGTTGAGATGTTGAATCTAACTGACTCTGAAGTCCAACTTACCTGTGCATTTGCCACTTTCTACTGTCCTAGCCAGAAAAAAATAGTTATTCTTGTTTACAAAGGCATCTTAGAGCACTGTCTCATTCACAGTCATAGTTTTCATTGTACAGTATGATGAGGTGATTGATGTTATTTAATTGACTTTAAGAGTATATCTTTTGACTGTTTATAGTTCAAGAGTTGATAAATAGCAGGATTTTTTTTCCAAATGAGGTTGTTGAAGATGGTGATGAAATTCTCAAATGCTCTTTCTGTCCTGATTAAGAAGCAGAGATATGCAGGAGACCAGCTTCCTGCCAATCACTCTCCCTAAGCTTAGCTGAAAGCAACCTCCTCTCACATTTTTCCACCTGAAAATTGCCACCCAAGTTCAGGTAAGTTGTTTGGGTTTATGGTAAAATTATTGATTAAGTGTGGTCAAATGCATATTTACTCTTATTTAAAAGAAAAGCCAGAAACGAACTATAATTGACTGAAAAAAAAAAAAAAAACCTGATCAAATGAAGTAGACCTTTAAGGCCATAATTCACCTTGAAAAGTGGTTACAGGGAGCCGAGATAAAGGCAGAGAATGACTGTGTATTGTCCCCTAGAGATATCGATATCACCAAAGAGAGGGAGGTGTGGGAGGAAGGGGGATATGACAGTTTTAAAATATCAGATTCATCATATGAATCTGACTGACATTTTTGACTGACATTTAATGTATAGTATTGTATTTCCAGTATCTGATTCCCATGCCACAGTTTCCTTCCTCTTTCTCTCTTTCTCTCTTGCTCCCCTCCCTCCCTTTCCCTTCCTTCCTTCCTTCCTTCTTTCCTTTCTTCCTTCCTTCCTTCCCTCTTTCTTTCTTTCTTTCTTTCTTTCTTTCTTTCTTTCTTTCTTTCTTTCTTTCTTTCTTTCTTTCTTTTTCTTTCTTTCCCTTCCTCTCTTCCTCCCTTTTTTCCTTCCTTCCTTCCTTCCTTCCTTCCTTCCTTCCTTCCTTCCTTCCTTCCTTCCTTCCTTCCTTCCTTCCTTCCCTTCTGTAGCTCTCCACTCATCCACCTCTCTTTCTTTGCCCAACACTCATATATGAATTAGGCATTTTTGCAGTGGCACTGAATCAGACAGCATTCATATGAACAAGTGAATGAAGAGGGGTGGTAATACATATCCAGGGTAACTTGTATAGTCTATAGTTTCCTCTCTGAAAGTGCATCCTGAACATTCCTGAGGGAGTGCTTGTTTGCCTTAGTAAGAATCATTGACTAAAGATATTAATATATCTTGCAATGCAAATATGCTGGAAATGTACATTTCTAAGAGCACACGGAAGAATTTCTTTGAAGCCTCTCTGTCCCAGAGTTATCTCTCCAAAAGTTAAACCTTGTAAATCTAAACTTTGATGGAAAAATCAGAAGTCCACATTGTACTGTTTCTGTTCTACTCACAGAGGTTCAATGGCTTCTCATTTTGCACAGGTAGAGCTCATGTCCCTCTGCCCAACCCACAGAAACCCTTCCCTACAGACACTGCTAAAGCAACGCTCAAAAATTAGTTCGTGGTGTTGGTATGAAACAGTGTTTTGTGTTGTTCGATAACTATGTACCCCGTATATTATTTAGTTCAAAATCAACATTTTTCTTAAAAATTCTATAAAATAACTATACTTATAAGATGGGATTTTGCCATTGCATTTTATTTTTACATTTATCCTAGAGTTAGGACAATTATATGGTTTGAATTTCTATTATCCTTTCACATTGTATATATTCTCTACTTTTGTTCCCATTCATCATGAGTGTATCCCAGAAATTCTATAACTGAGCTTTCAAAACATCTCTCTCAAACTTCTTCTTACACTGAGAAATGCTTACAACTGCTTTAATAGCTTACATCCTAGTTGGGGAACTGAGGTATAGAGATTGCTGGTTTTGTTTGTTTCTACAACAGTTGCATAGAGAGCCAGTATTATAAAAATCCAGTTTGTTTAAAAAGAAATAGATCAAAAGTGATTTATCTTACTGAAGTCAGTTGGAAAGTCATAACACAGAGATTGAGTCTACTTTGGTCACCATCACCTTATGGCTCTTATGGTGTGAATAACCATAACAACTCTTGTACTAGCTGTCCAAACATTATGTCATTTCAGAAATGGACCAATTCCAATAGTCATGCCACTGAAGAAACTAGGGATTCCTCTTATTAACACACAAATAAACTAAAGACTGCATTTTCCACAATGCACTTATCTTTAAATACTGGCAAAAAATTTTTATTTACTTTTAGTTATGTTTAAGGTTTTTAAACATTCCAGGGAAAACTATCTTTTTCCTTAAAATAGAAGGAAAGAGCCTACAGAAGAAGATTCTCTCTGAACTGACTCTCTTTCCCTAACATTAGGAAGAGTTCCAGAACAATGGCAGCTACTGATGGTAGATTGTACAATTGGCCCCTCTTCTTCAACCCCATGTAATTGGCAAAGCTAAAATGGCAGCATACAAAATTAAGCAATCAAGAAGGACTTCATTAAAGACAATTCCGATAGTGGACACAGACCACCAGAACTCAGACTCTGCTCAATGCCACTGAAATAAAAGGCTGGAGATATTTTAAAATCTGTGTTGGGAAGGACCATAAGCCATGAGAGGAGGTGGTTTTACAACTTGGAGTAAGTCCTCCCTCTACCTTCAGAAACTAGAAGTTAGAGACACGATCTTCCTTGATGATTACATTTTAAATAGCTGGTCCCATTCCCAGGTTGTAATACGGATAATAAGCTTTTAAAATATTTACATCCCAACGGGGCAGAGGAATGGTTTACAGTGACAAATTACTATAGTAAAAGCTTTAAGAAAAGGGAGGTGAAAACTAACAGTCAGATACAAGAAGCCTATCTAAGGTTAATCAAATAGAGGGAAATGTTAGTCTGTTTTGGTCGCAGTGTAGCTATACAGTTTTCGCTAAAGCACTGGGGTATATATTTACACCCCTTGACTCAGGGTCCAGCCGTGCATTTTTCATTCAGAGCCCAGGTCTCAATAGACCATGTGTATTTCTGCTTATGTTCTTGTTCCTCCCGATCACTGTAAGAGCATGCCTGGGCTAGGCAGGGCACCGTGTGAGACAAATGGAACAAGAGCCACTCCCAGCTAACCACAGCTATGTGAGTGAGCCCATAGTCCAAGCAACCCTCAGACATTCTGCAGACTCTTGAATCATAACGAATGACTGTCGTTTTAAGCCACCTGCTTCAGGATGCTTTGCTGCACAGTAAAACTAACTAATAAAATACCCACAAAGTAGAGTCAGAATGAATACTGTGGGAGAAGAGGTATCCTGCATGAAAAATCTATGGTGAGATATAGTAGAGTATCTGGGACGATAGGGCAGAGAAGGCCACATTGCAAAATACCTTGAAAACTAAGACTTAGAGTGTAAATGCCATTAGGCAATGTGCAAAAGCAAATGATGGACGTTTTCTGTATAATTACTGTGGTCAGGCTCTGTGTTGCAACTTAGCTTGAATCCCCCATATCATTAAAATAAAAATTGCTATAATCAGTTTTGACTAAAACAATCTGAAAGTCAGAAGGTCTACACAACCATTACCACAATGCATGTTTAGCGTATGCGGATTTGGAAAGTATGCAGCTTAAACTTTTTCTGCCTGTGTCATGCAGCTGACTTCAGTCGTCTTTTTGCCAGGGACAGGTTAATAAGGGCCCTGCTGATTTCACA
The DNA here is from genome assembly GCA_004026765.1 of Micronycteris hirsuta. Lineage (NCBI taxonomy): Eukaryota > Metazoa > Chordata > Mammalia > Chiroptera > Phyllostomidae > Micronycteris > Micronycteris hirsuta. The sequence goes on from PVJI01001261.1 coordinate 18,602, forward strand.
GTTAAACGTTTTTACTGCATAGATACTCTGAGTATTGCACAGGTCAGACTTTTCTATAACCCAGAAGTCTCACATTTTATAAAACTGTAGAATTAGGCTGCATGTGTGATGAATGTATAGCTTTAGTCAATAGATTGGAAAAACAACATAGAAGGTGGTATTGTTAGCACTGGTAGTTAGCTGCATATTAATAAAAAGGAAGGGAGCAAAACTTAATAAGCTTAATTAGGTTGGAAGCTATAGCTTCATATACTCCAGGGGACCACTGCATCCTCTGGCCTTGGGAGCTAATCCCCAAAGCAGGCAGGAAAGATGTTATTGGTCATTAGCTGGGATTACTGAGGAGGAATAAACAATAAAGGGGAAATTTCTCTTTGGGCACGTGGGCAGTAGAAGCCAAGATAGCAAGGAGGGGGCGGATCTTCTTCTATGAGGCATGTGCAGTAGGAGCTAAGATGGTGACCATAAAGGGGATGTCTCTAGCCTGGGAAAAGGATCAGATTAGATGAGAGACACAGAACCCCAGAAGACTTAGGAAATGGATTCGTTATGGGGAGGACCCAGGCACAAGCCTGTGAAGGACTGGGTGATTGATTGGTTAATTTGAATGAAGGCCAGCTCCTTCCCAAGCCAAGGTAATATAATCAAAGCTTAACAAAGGCCTTTGGTGTAGTAACATGTGTTTGCCATATAGGCACGCAGCCATGCAAGCTCCAAGTGAGGGCTCCAAGCATGAGCCTGGGTACAGTAACACAGTGCCAGCTAGAGCACAGCCAGGAATTGAGACTATACTAGCCAGGTGGGCTGGAGCTGAGCTGGACTAAGCTTTCTCAGTGCCTGAACAAATGACACAGAATTTCTGGACCCTGGCCTTTCTTCTGGGCTTGATGAAGACAAGGCTGGACTTCTTCCACAGTGGGGTGGATGGGTGAGATACCAGGAACTTGAGGGGTAACCTTCTATTTCTATTCCAATAATCTTAGAAGTACACCTCATCCTCCCATTTGTGGGTCCCCAGAAATGCTTTTCTTGTGACTCCATGGAAGGACTTCATTTGCACTGGCAACTGTGTCAGCTGTGTATAGCAAAGTACTACAGGAATGTGGTGAGTTCAGGAAAAGATGAACTTAATGTCAAGCAGAAATAAAAGGAATAGAGAAATTCAAAGACTTCATGGACTTACAGTGTGGCAAAAGACATATACTTTGGAATTTTGCCTCTCGGGAGGCTTTTGGTAATGTCTAGAGACATTTTTGTTAGACAACTTGGTGGTGGGATGGGGGGCTGTTAAGGACCCTTGAGTTGATAGAGAACTAGGGATGCTATGGAGCAATACACAGGACAGCCCTTCGCAGCAAAGAATTCCTTTTGCAGCTCAAAACGTCAATAGTTTGTAATTTGAGCAACCCTGCCCTAGATGTATAAAGTTCTATTATGATATATTTTATGATGGAGGTTTGAATCAGAGATGCTGTGCGACCCTAATGCTACCTAATAATGTATCATAAAAGGAGAGATTTGAACCCGGGTCTGACTGCTGCCCGGTGATCGTTGTTTATCCTTCCTAAACAGCACGGGAGAATGTCTTCAAGTTGCTGCTATTTCTACTCCCTTTATCACTCTGTTGTGTTTTGGAATTCCACCACATTAGGCATACCAATTCTCTCTTGGAAGGCCACAAGAGGGCATCCTTAAAATTCTGAGAAAGCTGACAAATTTAACAGTGGGAGGTAATCTCAGATTGTTTTTTTTACAGAGTTGTTTTCAGATGAGATCAGGCACATTCAGGGTGGTATGGCCGTAGATTACAGAGTTGTTTTCAAACTGAAGGTAATGATCTATTGTGGATCAGGAAATCCATTTATATATACATATGTAAAAATTTATACTTATATAAATTTACACACACATATGAAACTGTGTCAAGATATAAAATTATATCTCATCACTGGATCACTTGAAAGTAATATGAAGTCTACTCTAAAATAGCATGTATGTGATCATACCATTGCCTGATTTGAAAAGGAACAAGGGAACAGAGCTTCTCAGAAAAATAGAGTATGGAATGGAAATTTGGTCAATAATTAGGTACTGCATGGGGGAAAGTATACTGGAAAAAAATAGAACAGGATCCATGAACATTCTCTAGAGCAATATTCTCTGTAACAGTCTAGGAGGAGTTGACTGGTGCTCTTTGACCTTGGGGAAATATTACCTTAGAATAGCCATTCGAAGAATCTTCTGAATAAAAAATCTGCCTATTCAACTATCTTCTTCTTGAGAAGGGGCATTCTTTATGAGAGATGCAAAGATGCCCATCATTGCAAAAGCACATGTCACTTTACAAATATAAAAACATAGAGTCCAGTTTCATCTGTCTCTCACTTCTGTGATTAGTTTGTGAAAGTCAGCTACCAAGAGTTAGAAGGCCTCGGAGGGAATGAGAACATCCTATCCTCTGGGAGGGAGAGACTCTTTCAGGTTTTATTTAACCATGATCAGCAGATTCTGCCTTTAAATCAGACTGGCATTCCCTCTTCCTCAGTTGAGGTAACCGGCTGCTGGGCTGCAGCTAAATGCCGCAAGACAAGCTATATGGCATGAGTATAGATGTACTTCTTAGAAAGAAGATAATAGGATCGGGAGAAAACCAGCCTGCATACAGACATATATTTCAGCAAAAATCACATGCTAAAAATCGAGAGGCAGAGTAATGCATGACAACCACCTCACAGCCTCCGGGTATCCAACAGCCTCCCGCCAGGAGGAAAAAATTCACCTAATCCTGACGGATGCTCTCAGATCGTAAACTACAAATGGTGTTTCACAACAGAGTGCCTCGCTTTATTTATATATATATATATATATATATATATATATATATATATATATATAGTTTTAGCATGTTTTAATTATACGGTACTGTGTTACAGTGTTGTCTGCTATAGTCGCCATGTTAGTCACCACTAGCCCCTCTGCCCTTACTCATTGTAGCACGATTTCCTACCCTTTCCATTTTCAAACTGTCTCTCCCTATCTCCTCCACTTCTCAAAGCCTGGCAACCAATTTTCTACTTTCTGTTTTTATGAATTCAACTTTTTTTTCTTTGTTTAGAATCCACATATAAATGATACATACAGTATTTGTCTTTCTCTGGCTCATTTCATTTAGCATAATGCCCCAACAATATAATCCGTGTTGTCACAAATGGCAGGGTTTTTTCTTTTTTAAGTGTGAAATTATATATGTGTACATATATATGTATATATATAAAATATATGTGTGTGTATGTGTGTATATATATATTTTTTCAGACCTTGAATTTAATCACATCTATAATCACATCTAAATAATATTTTCTGTATCTGTTCATCCATCAGTGGACATAGGTTGTTTCCAATACTTTGGCTATTTGGAATAATGCTTCAATCCATATGGGAGTACAGATGTCTCTTCGAGATAATGATTTCATTTCCTTTGCATCTATATCAGAGGTATATTGTTGGCTCATATGGTAGTTCCATTTTTAATGTTTACAGGAACCTCCATACTGTTTTCCGTAGCGGCTGCACCAATTTCCATTTCCACCCACAGTGGAGTGGGGTTCTCTTTTCTTTCACATCATTTGTTAGCTCTTGTCTCTCTGATAATAGACATCCTAAAAATTGTGAATTTATATCTCATTTAATTTTGATTTGCATTTTCTGACTAGTGATATTGAGCACCTTTTTAGGTACCTAAAAATGGCTCTTTGTGTGTCTTCTTTGGTAAAAAATCTATTCAAGGTCCTTTGCCTATTTTTTTAAAATTGGGTTACTTGTTTTTTTGCTATTAGATTATAAAAGGTTAAGATTTTGGATATCGGCTTGGTTATCAGAGAGAGAGAGGGAGGAGATAGAGAGAAGCCACATTCATAAAATTTTTATTATACTATTATTGTTATAATTGTTCTATTTTAATATTAGTTATTAATGTATGGAAAATATAGTATATATGTATGCATAAGAAAAATATGATGTGTGTATAACCATCATACACATATTTTGGTACCATCATGTACATATTTTGGTACTATCTGTGCTTTCAGGCATCCACTGGGGGTCTTGGATAAGACCCCAGTGGATAAGGAGGGGACGGCCATATAAAGAAAAGTCAAGTAAATTATACATTGGATTTTATTTTTACCTCTTCTTAGAGCAAAACAGTTTTTAAGATTTAAAGGAAATATTTTGAAAGTTGCCATTTCTTTATGTGGTTAGTTTAATATTAGATGTTCACCTTTATGCCACCAATATGTCAACTTTTCTGTGCCATTTCTCTCACCTGTCCACTCACTCTCGAACTAGTTTCATTAACCGTCAGAGCTTATTTGAATCCAGAGAAAAACTTACCAAAATCCTTTGCAGCAAAGTGGATTCATCTTTGAAATTATAGAGGTGATTATATTCATTTTTAAAATTCTAGTTCTTGTTTTCAAGAGGTGAAGAGAAAGGAGAACACAGGACTAAATCAGAATTTAAATGAGTTGCTTAACAGAGAGGAAGTGATCTAAAGAGTTAGGCTGTCATAAATCATGAAATAAAGTATATTATACTATAAAAGTGTTTGAGATTAAAAGTGAGCCATGGTAATCTTTGTAACTGTGGGATAACAGCACCAGCCCCTGTACCACCACCACCACGGGTGTGCCAAACACAGCTCATTTTAAATACATAACGCTTGAAACCCGTATTATCTCCCAGACCTGGTATTTTCAACCGTTGTGCCTCAGAATTTTTAAAACATATAATAACTGACTATTTAGTCAGGGGTACTGTTATCTTTTCTCTTAGATTGTCAACTAAGTAACTGACAGCAGCCAACACAGCAATAACCATCCAGTCTGAATGCCCTGTCATGAACCATAAATATATAGGTCATATAATAGGGTTGCACCTTATTGGTAATATTACATAATAAGGTTTCTTCTAATTGGTTAATTCTTGGTACCAGAAATCCTTCTATACAAGCATAGGCATCTGATTTTTTAAAAATTCACTTTGGAGGAAGAAGGGTAGGTAATTATTATTATTATTATTTTGTAAATCAATAAAAATTATTTCTACTTTATTGTCAGATCAACAAAAAATATATTTTGGGTGTCGCAGAATTTTACTAATTTGGTTATGTGCCGTGAGATGGAGAAGGTCGAAAATTGTTGTACTGGATAGTCAAAGGTCTACTTTTATTTTAGAATATCCAGAAAGATGAAACATTGTATTTCAAAGATCTGCATAGATCACACTCAAGTAAATAAAAGTGTCCTGTTTGAATACTGGAGATGAAAATGTGTTCTTTTTATTTTTTTACTTTTATTCACATACTGATTTTATTACAAATGTCTTTCTCAGAAGCAATCTCAAAAATCATTTAATATATGTTACCTTAATGTGCTAATAACTAAGTTGAGATTTTTCAACTTTTTGTAATGGATCTTTTCTCTCCCTTTTGAACACATGATTTAGCATAGTGACTGGGCAAGTGTTTAGAATTCATTGATAATATGCAATTTGGGATTAAGAGGAGAAAGGGATGAGAATGTAAAACAGAAGTGTATATATTTACAAGGCAGCCTCTAGATAGGTAATGTGATTTCAAGCAAATTACCTTTGCCACACTGGAAAGAAAGAGCTGAACTTTGTGTACAAGAAGCAGATACAGAGTCTGGAGTCTATTGTTTGGATTTGTGTGCTGCATGAAAGTCATCGTGGTTGGAGTTACATTTTTAATTCTGTCAACTAGGAAGTGGGTTGAACTCACCTCCGAACAATGAAGTGGAGTCTTTCTCAGTGAAAATGCCCACTGAGTGTAAGAAAAATATGTATTTCCATCTCTTAAGACTTCTTCTTATTTTGGAGTACACACTGATGAGAGTCTCTAAGTACGAGCTAACCAGGAAAAGAAAAATTATTCTGCACTTCTCTTATCTCCTGTAATAGGATTCACCCAAGAAAACAAAAACTACTCTGGAATGCCCAAGCAAGAAGGGATTTAACATAGCAACACCATCGGAAGGGCTGGTGCTGTGGTCAGAAATGAGCCCAGTAGCTGTTAGTATCAGTAATAGGAGCTAAGTGTTGCTACTGCTGCACAGGGCAGACAGTGTGTTTGGGAGGGATCCGCTGCACTGAGGAGGGTGAGATTCACAGGCAGGACTCAGAAGCCGATGCAAACTGCCAGGTCTGATAAAAATCTGTGGCTGTCTTCATTTCCACAGCAGCAAAGCTCCTGCTTTCTATCGTCCTTTCAAATCCTGTGAGCATTCCCGTTGTTGGTAAATTCTAAACCGCAATCCTGTGTAAAGGACTTCTGAAAAATGTAGTTCCTAGGTTTCTAGACTCTGTTATGCAAAGGAAAACCCTAAAGGGATAGAAATGATTTCCAGTACAAAAAATCAGACATAGCTCCCTTCCTGACAAGGAATTTTTAAAAAATTTACTTTGGCTAAAAACTTCTCCTTGTTAGTGTTCTTTCAATAATATTTACTTATTGACTTACTCTGTGTGGAACTAGATATGTTTAGGACAAAATCACACCATCTGTTCAGTTTGATTTGATGAACATTTTTATCTTTGGTACTGTTACTGGGCAGGGACTGGGCCCAGAGTGGGGCTGCCTCAGGCCAGCTGGTAGTGTGTGGGTTCTTGACTTTGTGCAGGAAAGACTTCACACCATGAGTCTAAGTGATTTTGAGAGTACATTAATTAAAGCTGGGGTCAGTGACACAAAGGAAGGACTTACAGTAGAAGAAGCAACAGGAGAGCGCCTAGGCGGGGTTGCTTTGGCTCTCTAGAAACACTATAGGAAAGAAGAGCCAAGCTGGACTGAATGGACTCAGAAGTGAGTCATGATGACAGAAGTGATCCAAGGCAGGGCTGCTCTTAGCTCGCTGGAAAGTTGGAGAAAAAGGGGGCCTTGGAGATAGATTCATGGGGTAAGCCCAGGATGAGCTGCTGCTGCCCACTGCTCTCCTGGTTGCATGTCTTCTGGGGACCCTTCCAATTTAGGTGATAGAGAGCAGAGAGTGTGGGTGTGTTCTAGCAAGAGTGCACCCTGGGTCCTTTGTGTCCAGGCCTTTTATCTTCCTTTGGCCAGAAGGAATCCTAGCAGAGGTCTAGGGAGGGTCTTAACAGAATATTCGTTAGCTTGCCAGGTGTGTCCTTCAATAGGTTGATTCATCAAAATGTGTGTATAGAGGGATCTGGGTTATTTTCTGGTTAGTTTTATTTTTAAAGAACATCATTGAAGAGGGACTGGGACTGAGGTCGTTTGCCCTGTGATGGTCTGGAATGTGTAAGCCCCTTGCTCCCAAGTGTCCTTGGTTAGGGAAGATAAAGCCTTGTGATTCATTAGGTGGCCATAAATTTCTCAAATTGTTTGGCCTTGTTTAATTATCTTGCCTCAGTTTCACTTATTCTACTTGTCAAGCAATTTCACTAGTTTCCTACTATCCCGTCACAGTACAAAGCATGTTTAAATGGGGAAGTGATTTGAGAGCAAGTAATCAGATTGGAAAAACTATAACTTTCAGAGACCTGGATGTATTTGTCTGCTAGGGCTGCCATAACCCATATACCGAGAGGCTTAAATAACAGAAATTAATTTTTCTCCCAGTTCTGGAGGCTAGAAATCCAAGATCAAAGTGTCAATGGGATTAGTTTCCTCTAAAGCCTGCAGTGAAAATCTTATCCAAGTATCTCTCCTGGCTTCAGGTGGTTTGCTAGAAACCTTTGGCATCCTTTGACTAGTAGACACATCTCTCCAATCACAGCAATAGCACTTGGTATCGGTGAGTCCTTGGGGTTCTGGCAAAAAGATAGGGAAAGACCATAATATGGAGACCATAGATAGCTATGGTAGGTAGTTTAAACTTATTGTCATACAGATTATCTAGGGAATTTAGGATGTCTCAGGCCTTAAGCAAATAGCGGCAAGAAGGCGTAAAATGAGCAGATGATATTTATAAAGAAGAGGAACTTCTCTTTCCTGGATGCTGTCCCTCTCTTCCAAAGCTCATTCACTCTTACTTCTGTTTCAGGTTTATGTTGTCCTAAAAGGACAGCTTCTGTTCTGTGACTGACTTGGTTTCCTTGTGCTGCACTGGATTTTCTTACTTTTGTCATTCACATTAGAGGCTTCCTGCAGTTGCTTTTCTGACTGGTATTTTATCACAGCTGGAGAGCTATATTTTTTCCCAAGGAAGTGTTCCTTTGTCACAGGAGGGAAAAAGGAGAGTCTTCCCAGCAGGATGACATGAGGGTAATTGATACCCTGGGAACAAATGCATAAATGGTTTCTCTAATGTGTCCTGTTTCTCCACTTGAAAGTACTGTCAGGGGAAGAAAGTTGTAAAAGATCCTCAAACAGAGAACTGCAGTGTTTGGGGCTGTTAACTATTTATTGAATGTCTGTTAGTTTCACAAGTATTTCAGAGATTATAGAGGGATCAGAGGAATCAGTCTCAACATCCCAATTGGAGAGTAGTTAATTAACATGAATGAATCAAGAAATGATTATTAGGTAGTTCCAAATCATATCTTTCTTGACTGTTTTAGTCAATGGCATGCTCTTTGAACTTATCAGTAGCACAAACAAGCCGAAGGTTCAAAGCTGATCAGATAGTAAAAACTATCTTAAGGGAGGTTTAAGGGAGCTGAGGTTATTTATGTAGAAGATGAAAAAATGGTTCTCAAAAATGTCAACAACAGAGACTAGGGCTCATGAACCTCTCATCTCTAGTACTGTTTATGACCATAAAAGACAGTGGCGACTTTGGTGCGCCAGGATTTATTTTTCCCGTAAGATGTATTCAGGGATAAAGAGGAATGTGACGTCAACTCTGCCCTTGAAAAATTCAAATTTAGAACATTTTAAGTGAACAGTTACATATAATAAATATGAAGTCTGGTCTTAGATATTTTTAGCTTGATATGTTTGCAATTGGCTTCAGGTGGAATATTTTAAGTACACGTTCAATACTCTGATTTTATGGAAACAATACATCTGCACTATTATTTACTGCAGTCTAGTTAGAAAAGGAAGTCATTCTTGATAAGCCTGAAGTAAAACTTCTCAGTGGTTATGGAATTCCCAGGATTAGTGTTTGTATTCCTATGTTCATCAGAAAGAATGCTACTTCTCTGTCTTTAAATTGCATGCTTTAGGGACAAAACACTTTAAGAAAACACTAACATTTTCTCAATATCTGCTCAGGTACTGTCAGGCATTGGGTCGTAAATTTATAGGCGTTGCATACTTGATGTAATCCTCAGAGCAATCTCAAAACATAGGCCTACTTAGTAAGTGAGGAAGGGCAGGATGTAGAAAATTTGGTTGTGGTCTTCATTGTGATGGAAGAATTAGTTATAAGGAAGGATTCCTGCAAGGATAATGGAGCAAGTAAGGAAAGACTTTCCTGGTGCTTGGGCAGGTTGCTTGTAATTTGGCACCATTAACAATGGATCCTACCACTTTCATCTGGCCACCTCCACACTAAAATTTTCAAATATTGTTTTATACTTATTGAAACTTTTATTTTAACCCTATAACAAAGATGTTCAAAATATGAAGAACAGGTGAGAATTTTGCAACGATCACTGCTATAGATAGTCATGACTTGGAAGTCAGTTTAATTTTTTAACTTTTAATTCCTTGAATCTGGCCTTCCAGAAAAGGAGTTGGCTTTTTGCAATGCTCAACAGTAACTGGTCACAGATCAATGCCTAAGATTATCAATCCTAGGCAGTTACCCAGTTTAAACCCTGTTTTCTTGTTATAGCAGTGGAGGGGCTCTGAAAGGTGATCTTGCAGGGTGGGGATAAAGTAATGCTCTGCCATGACACATGGCTAGGCTATCCTGGAGGATCACTAAGATTACCTTTTAACACGGGCCACCTAAAGATATCAGTGTTCCTTTAGTAGCTTTTGGTGGAAATATCTAGAATTCTTTGGTCAATACCTTTGTAGATTTTATGGCCTGGGGGAGGTGACCTAACCTGATTACATCCTCTGTCACCTTACCTCCATTCATCTAACTCCACTTTCCCTTTATTCCCGGAAATTAGACACTTAAATATGTACTCTAATGTGTTCAGCCAGACCTTTTCTCCATGGATTGCTTCTTTATGCTTATCTGGTTATTAACAGGATTCTAGTCCAAAATGAATGGCAGCTATAAATTTAATGAGTTTTTTCTTACTCACATTTTTTCTAACTTAAAACTATATGGTACGTTAGAAATATGAACATTGAATCAGCACCTAATCTCTAACAAAACAAAAAAAACAAATCCCCAGTAAGCACAGACAACAATATGGTGATTACCAGAGGAAAGGGGGTGGGGCGAGTTTGAAATCATAAAGTGGGGATAAATGGTGTTGGAAGAAGACTTCACTTGGGGTGGTGAATACACAATACAAGAGATATATTTTGTGCTATTGAATTCTGTACCTAAAACCTATAATTTTATTAATCAATGCCGCCCCAATAAATTCAATAAATATTTTTTTAAAAGTCAGAAAGAAGGAAGTTAAATGTTTGATGTTTAAAAAGGATTTAATGAGTGCTTGCTGGTTTGAAGACATAAGGGGCATAGGGCAAGGAATGCCAGTGGCTTCTAAGAGCTCAAAGAGGACCCCAGCTGACAGCTAGCAGAGATACTGGGACCTCAGTTCTACAATGGCAAGAAACTAACTCCTACCAACAACACAAAAGAGCTTAGAATAGGGTTTTCACTTAGAGCCTCTGGATGAGAACTCATCTGGTTAGACACTTTGCTTTCAGCCTTGTGACACCTAACAGAGACCCAGCCATGCTATGCCAGACTTCTGACCTACACACAGATGCGCTAGTAAATGAATTCCGTTTTAAGCTGCTAAATGTATGGTAATTTATAATACAAAGTGCTATCCTTTAAGAAGAATCATGAAGACTTTGGCAGCTAGAGAAACTGTTCAAAATCTCTGCTTCATAGGGCCCCTAAATTGCCAATACTGAAATTTCTTATCTTCAGTTAACTTATCTATAAAACAAGAATAGTACATCATTTCCCCCATGGAGTTGTTACAAAAATTAAAGTATATATGTATCAAGATCAGTGAGAGAAGCTTCCAAGAAAACTATAGTTAAAATAACATGATATGAAGTTAGCAGATACTCAGGGGTAGCTGTTGTAATTACACAGTATAACTAATAAACTCTTGTCACTGTTGTTTAGGACCTTAGACCTTATAGAGGAGACATCCGTGGGGATAAAGTATTTCAGTAAATTTATGTATATGGCTTTGTGGTATTCAGGAGAAAGTGCAAGTAATATCTGAAGAATAGGAAAATAGATTATACAATAAATCCCATCTAATAAAATGCCTCAAAGAATGCAATATCTTGTATCTCAAATGGGAGATTCAAGTCTGTGTATTGTCATTTTAGAATATTTTTTATAGCTGAGAGCCCTACTAACATATTCAGTCACCAGAGTTGCCAATTTCTTGAGTATTTCTGAGGATTTATTGTACCATACTGATTTAAATTTATTTTTGTTATGTTACTGATATGGGATTCTGTGAGTCATTACCTTTAAAGTTTTATTTAGAAATTGCTTCCAGTTATGTTACTACAATTCACTTTAATTTTTTCTCTAAATTCTATGCATGAAACATGAGTTCTGTGTCCAAATGAAATGTGCACTGGAATAATAAGCAGAGTAAATTTAGCCTGCATTGTGACTGTATTCCTTTGTAGTTTGTTTGCTTTCTCATGGATTTCCCAAGTATCTGCTATAAGTAGGTATTATTGTTGATAATGTAGCAAGCAAGAGGAGAAAGTGGTGACAGAATTAATTATATGTCTGCTCAGTTCCAATCTATGCTGGAAAGAAATTTGATAGCTTACCAGTTTTGTACAATTTTTTGCAAGACCAAGTTTATTTACATTTGTCCCTAAATTGGAGTCATTCAATGTTCTACTTTGAGTTCTAGTAACAACATCCTAGAACTTGCTAAATCATCTATACTGCTATAAATTGGTTAAGACTTTTGTAGCTCTGTATCATTGAAATGACCGATTCATGTTGTTTTGCTAACCAGTGACCAATGGGGTTCATCTATTTTTTTGTTTTTTGCTTAATTTTAGTTTAGCGTAATAGATAACAAATTGCTGTGCTTTCCAGAATTACACCTATTTCCCAGCTTCTGTACTCAATAGTTGTGAAACCTATAGTTTCTGCTTGTTCAGAGTATGGTTTTGGAATAAAAAGAATGTTAAATAGAGTTCTTAGGGATATTTACATCTAAATGCCTATTCTTCACTTATAGGAATGACAAATAGGCTAGTTACTCTGTATATTAATAACTTATAATGAGCATAAGTGCAAATTGAGTATTTCAGATACCTAAAAGATAATTTAGCATTTCAGAAAATGTTTAGGTAACTTCAAAGCAAGTTGACTAATTCAACTATTTAACTTATTCCGAATCAAGTAGGACATAGAATTGCTTACAATTTCTTCCACCATTTATCCTCCTTCTATTTTCTAATTTGTCTCAGTTATAACATTGCTTTTATATTTTCAAAAACAATTTATATTGTTTTATAAAATTATTACATATTCTTTATTATTCTATATTTTGACTATAAAAATTCAAAGGACCAGTAAACAGCAGGGACACTACTGTGACGAAGCAACTGTGGTTTCTTGCAGAAGTAAGAATTATAATGGGTCCTATAGAAAGCTGGGTTAATTTAGTTGCTATCCTGAGTCATTTAAAGGATGCAATTATAAGAATGAAGAATAAGCATGTTATTAAACTGTATCAATTATTTTAATATAGAAAATTTTAGCTTGTTAATATTTGCGCCTGGATTTCTTACATAGACTTCAGTTTTATTTCTCCTGAAGTTTCTTTTCTCCTTTCTTTTCTTTTTTTCCCTTAAAATAGGCAATGCATTTGTCATAGTTCTAAGATTACTCTTTATCTTGTAGATGCTGTGTTTGTATCATGTCCAGCTCAGTTTTGAATTGTCCTTCCTGCACTTCTGACCGTAAGCTTTAATCTGACCCGGTGGATCTCTAGGCCCATTTCCACAGCTGAAATTGAAATTTTACTTCATGGACCCTTAAATTGAGAACATTGTTTCTGAGAGTCAATGTCTTTGTATTTAGGGTTTAAAAAAAATTGTTGTTGTTTGGTTGATTAATTGGTTGAATTATTCACTTACCACATTTTTTTCCCAGAAAGAAGATATAAAAGGTAAACTCTGAGTTCCTAAATAGTGAAACTGTCTCTATTTTGACCTCACACTTTTTGTTATTGTTGTTCAAGTGCAATTGTCTCCATTTCACCCCACCCATCCCCTACCTCACACTTAACATGGATGCTATGGAATGAAATAGAGCAGTTATAAGAAGTCAGTATTCTAAAGTCAGAAGTCATGTGCTCAAATAGCAGCACCAACAAATTGTGTCTTTGAGAAAGTTACTTATCCTCTCTGTGCTTCTAATTCCTCTCCTGACTGATGGGGTTTTGATGGTGTCTAACACACAGGATTAAATAAGTTCGTATATAAAGAAGAGAGTTTGCCACATTGTGAAGCAATAGCTAATAGGAATATGGATGTTAAAATCATATTGCTACCAAAACTGGGTTCCAGTTACCATCCATCAAAATGTAAAAGCCTTTGCTCTTTTGTTGTCCAGTATTTGGGGTTGTTGCTGAGAAATTTGATCAATCTCATTCTTATTCTTTTGAAGTAACCTGTTTTGGTCTCTATAAAACCTTTTAGGATCTTCTGTGTTTGACATTCTGAACATCATGTGACTATTTCAGGGTGTGGAGGTTTTACTTAATAGCTAATAACATAATTTAAGGAGTTTCGGATTTAAAAGCCAAGAATTCAATTCAAACCCATGTTCTATCACTAGTCATATTATCTTTCTCCATTCGATTTAGTTTTCTTGAGTTCTAGTTGCCTCGCCTCTAAAACTGGCGGAACAGTAATAACCTACTATAATTGTTGTGAGGATGGATTAATATAGGGTCATGAAATCACTCTATAAGTTTGAAGGTAATATGGAAATATTAGTTAATAGTATCCCTTTCTTTCACAATCAGCTCTATAATCCTTGGATCTTCATATGCTCCTATTCAAAACACAAAGTATTTAGTCCCTCATTTCTGTTTCTTTTTGATAAAATTAGATTTATCCCTCTGATTATTTGTAAGTTTTTTTTTTGTCACCAGTGAAAGTTCAACTGCATCTTTCTTAAGTTGCAACAGCATAATTACAATTTTCAGGTGCAGAGAAACCGAGTTTTTATTTAAAGAAAAAGTCATGCTCTCTGTTTCTTTCCCAATATATATTTTTAATGTTCAGTGGTTAGGTAGTGCTTTTTGAAAGTCATTTAAAAATGCTACTTAAAATTCATTTAAAAAAGGCAGAGGAAAGGGAGAATTAAGCAAGGATATGTGTAGATTTTATAAACCAATGTATAAATCTGTGAACATTAACATAATTTCAGAATTGCTTCTCCATTTCTGTTTTGCATTTAATTACTTCACTTACATGTGTCTGGAATTATGTTATTTTTAACATATTTGGAATTACATTAATTGATGGGCATGTTACTTGTTTTATATTTATAATTTTGGAGTATTTTGTTAGTAAATATAGTTGTTATGCAATAGTTTGTTTTTGTTTTTTAATCCTGAATTAGCATATCTAGCTCTGGAAAAACATGGCAGACATAGTTGAAAACTAACTTAGCAAAATATTGAAATTTTAGTGTTATATTCCAAAAACAATTAAGTAAAGAGGTTGTAAAACTGAGAACAAAATAAAACCCAATGTAACAGCATCTCATCCTACCTTTGGGCAGACTGGCTTATATTCTTTGAATACCAGATAACTATGTTTTTTTTAAAAAAACACCAAACAGTCTTTAGGGCACTGCCAGTAAAGATATATGTCTCATAGATTTCTGTCTGTGAACCTGGCAGAGACGGTTAGCATTCCTCTGCATTCCCAGCCTCCCTTGCAGCTGGGCCATGTGATAGGATCCCTGCAAAAGGAATGTACACAGACGTGCTGCTGTGAGAAAGCACAAGGGTCTTAAGGTCCAGGCAGTTCTCAATGTTATTTCTTTTTCAATGTTAAAATATAGCACAGCATTTTATAGGTGCAGCAGTAAAGAGGATGAGTGGATAAGAACGAGACAGGATAAAAGTAGCCAGAAGCAAAGAAGAAATCAATATGTACTTGACTAAATAGTGTGTGTAAGCAAGGGCCAAGTCTCCCTTCCCAGAGGTGGAGCTTTGGAAATGAATTTCCCATCTCCTTTACTTTCCACAAGTAAATAAAATTTCCTTGAGACAGCCACATCTCATTTTATAGTAGAGCACCCCAAGTGACAAACACCTTGAGTTTGGTAACACTGCAAGCCACTTCCATTGTCAGGTCTGGCCCACAACACACACCATGCAAACCTTTGTTTTCTCTTGCCTTGCAGTTTATAGCGATCTTGGAGCTGTGTGATTCCGGTTGGTATCAGCACGAGACACAGGGCCACCCAACCCTGTTGTACTCTACATGAACCAGAAAGAACCTTACTCTGTTAAACCACTTTCCTTTGGTGTTGTAAATTAATGGTTATCATAATAGTTCTAAGACTGAAGGGGTTTAGGGGATGCCTAGTGAAGGCAGACAGTTGAAGAAGGATAGTAAGTGAGAAAATCCAAAAGTGAACTCAGGAAATAGAATAAGAAACTTGCTCCCAGAGATGATGAGGAGACAGGAAGCACTCAAATGATTTGAATAGATGGTGGCTTTCTTATGACAGTTGGGTAGATTTTCAAGTCATTTTTATTATAATTTTTTAAATTCAGCCTTCTAATATGTCAAGCATGATTTTAAGCATTCATTTAAAAAAAGATCTTTATAGGAGGGGATCCCAGATGGCTGCAGAGTAGCTGGAAGCTCCATCCACTTGCTCCCAGACAGGTCTTGCAGCTAAACCACAGAGCATCAACTTGGAAATCCAGCTGAGAGTGAGAGTGTGTGTTAGTGAGTGTGCACGCGGGTGACTGTGCCGGGCATGTTCACAAGTGGGCAGGAGCTTGCCTGCCTGCATGGTGCTCAGGAGCTGGCTGCCCAGGCTTTCCTAGCAGAGTAGCTGCTGCTGCCACTGCCCAGCCCAGCACTTCTGACTGTGCAGATTTGGGGTGGGAGCCATTCTGAGGAATTTAAAACATCCTCCTTGGGAAGAAGCTTCCGGAGTGCCTGCACCTTGGCACCCAGACGTGTCTCTGTGCTCTCTGCCCCAGGCAGGACCACTCACCCTGCTGCCAGGAGCCAGGATCCATGATCCAGTATCCAGGATCCAGGGACTGCAGTACTTACCAGGGAAGGGGCTGTCGCCTCCCTGACCCTGGGAGCCACAGGAACTGCGAACAGGACAGATCTGACTGAGGAGGCTGCGTATTTGGTCAGGAGCCATGAGCTCTGATGGTGAAGAGAGACAGCTGGGGTGGTGCTGGATTCAGAAACAGCGTGGCAGGAGCAGGCCCACCAGAGTCTGAGACTCACTAGAGGGAGTGGCGAGAGTATCCCATCACTGCCCCATGTTATGGAATTTCTGCAGGACTCCTCCCAGTGCCAACGGGGAGAGATCCAGAAAGAAACTTAATCTAAAACTGTCAGAGACTCTGACAGGCTGTGGCCAGCCCTGACTGAGAGAGACTTTATGATTTGGGGGGAGGGGAAGTGCTTGGAGATCAGGGCCCCCAGGGCTTGGTGCTGCAATGGGGGAGCCACACAGAAACTTTTTAAAAAGAGGAGCTGAGACGAGATTAGAGACTTGGCGGAGACCCTGTGCTCACATGTGCATGTGCAGCAGCATTACCAACAAAGAACTCAAGTAACAGAGTCACACTGAAGGGATTGGGGGACCCAACCCACCATGGCTGGTGAGCAGGAGACTGTGCAGAATGGAGAATTTGGGGCCCAAGTTTCCTTCTCAAGCAGCAGGCTGGGGACTAGATGGCCAGGGGCTGAATGCCTGAGATTTGCTGCAGCAGGCAGGTGTCCTCGCAGACATGTGTGTCCGACCCCTGGCTGTGGGATTACAGGCTCTGAAGATGAGATCGGGCTCAGAAGTCCCCTGCTGGGCACATGTCCTCAGGGGAAAGCTAAAAGCTGTGAAGGGCCCTTTCTACCAGACACTCTGAGCTACACTGTTCCTTGAGCCCTGATCCACTGAAACCAGCAGAGCAGAGAGATTAGAGACTTAACCCAGCCTAGGTGCTTAGGTCTGTGCCAAGCAGGAAAGAGCTTCCCTTTTACAGATTGACCCTTCACAGGAAACTGACAGCTGCTAATTCACCAGAAACCAGAGGCTATTGGAAAGGATCTCAGGAGAGCAAGTCAAGGGGTGAAGGGGCAGTGAGACACTCCCACTATCTACCCTGCAAACTGAACAGTGCCCCGAGGTGTGACCCAGGGATCCCACCCTCCAGAGGCCCCCTCTGGAGACAGTTGGAGGAAGTACTGGCAGTCCTCTCAGGTCATTAAATGAACCACCATTGGACCCTGGGCCGATGGAAAACCAGCAGGGTAGAACAGTGGGGATCAGCCAAGCCTGAAGGAGACAGCTGCAGACTGTGGATAGCTTTCTCTACAACAGGCTGCCTAGGGACAGGCTAGGACACCATCTGACATCACCAGGGGAAGATCCAGAAACAGAAAACAATGGTAAACACTGGATTCTACTAGGCAAATTCCACCAGTCTTCTTCATTATTTGTGTTATTTTCTCTCCTGCAAAGTTTTTTAACATTCATTTCTTTTCCTTCAAGTCTGTGCTTATTATTTAGGTAGTTTTTTTTTTAAGTTTATATCAAATCTCCTATTTTGCTCCTACCTTCTGTTACTCCATTTACCTTCTTCCTTCCACTTCTTATTTTGATTTAAATTTTATGCTTTCTCTGGCTATGACTAGTTTCTATTCTGCACTCTTTCCTTTATTTTGGTTTATTAATGGTTTGCCTATGTCCTTTGAATAAGATCTAATCTCCATTAGCAACACTTATAGGGCTTAACATGGTCTATTGACTGTTTCTGTCTGCAACATTTCTTTATTATAATTCCCTTAATTCTTTTTTCTAAAGATTTTATTTATTTATTTTTAGAGAAGGGGAAAGGAGGGAGAAATATCAATGTGTGGTTGCCTGTCATGTGGCTCCCACTGGGGACCTGGCCTGCAACCCAGGCATGTTCACTGAGTGGGAATCGAACCAGCGACTCTTTGGTTTGCAGCCCACACTCAATCCACTGAGCTACACCTGCCAGAGCTAAGCATTCTCAATTCCCTTAATTCTTTATATTATAAGTACACTTACCTTCTTTTTGTTCCTTGAACAGGCCAGGTCCATTCCATCTAAGGGTCTATGTACCTGCTGTTCCCTCTTCCTGGAAAATTCTTTCTCTGACTCTTCAAATGTTTGGTGTCTCCTAGTTATTTAGGTCTCAACTAAATTCTCACCTATTCAGAGAGACTTTTCCTGGCTAACTGGTATGGGAGGGTCCACCCCATAATTCACGACCCTTTCATGGTCCTTCACGGAGCTCATATTGCTGTGAAATGATCTAGTTTATTTATTCACTCATTTTTTATCTTGTTTACTGTAGCATGCACGTGCACATGTGCATGTGTGTATAAGAACACTTAACATGAGAACTACCTTCCTATATATTAAATGTACAATATAGTATACTAACTATAGGCACCATGTTGTAAAGCAGATCTCTGGAACTTATTCATGATGCATTACTGAAACTTGATACCTGTTGAATAAACAACTCAGTTTTCCTTCTTAGCTTCTTCTGGAAGTGACCATTGTACTCTGCATCAGACTGTTTTATACACCTCGCATAAGTGGTATCATGCAGTATTTATCCTCCTATGACTGGCTTATTTTGTGCAGCAAATGTCTTTAAGGTTCATCCATATTTTGGATAAGGTTGGATGTGTTACTCCTTATCTTATCCAACTGGTACATGTGTTTCGAGAGAGCAGTGATTTTTGACTGCCTTCCGTTTGCTGCTGCGTGTTTGTCACTCAGAGCAGTGCCTGGCACAAAGAAAGAACTTGGTACATTTTCTTGAAAAAGTGAATGATATCATATTTGATGATTTTTAAAAAGGAAACATGAGGTGAAACTTTGAAGAATGTGTAGTGTCGCAGTTAGGGGTTTGGGCGTGGGGGCCTAGATTGTGGGTTTTAAACGTGGCATTACTATTAATAATTATGTGGGACTATAGAAAAATTTCTCCAACTCTCTGTTCCTCAGTTTCCTCACTTGTATAATGGGGATAACAGCAGTACCTTCCTCAGAGGTTTTTTATTTATATTTATAAGTACAATTTAGAATTGTACTACATACAGAAAAGTGATACTTACATATCTGCTATATAACTAAACCTTAGCCAATTTAAGTTATATTTCAAAAGCTTCTGGTTTCTTTCTTTGTTTTCAGTTATTTCTGATAACTAACTTTATTTTTCAATCAACAAGAAGTACACAATTGGTTTACCATTGAGTCAACTCATTTTTTGTCAAAATTCCCGAGTTTGGTGGTAAGTGCACAGCTGCTCTTAACTCGGGCTACTGTAGAGAGTGTGACACGTATGAGTGGGAGTGGGGTACAGTAAAGCATCCTGCGGTCATTTCAGTATAGAAATAGGTCATTGTTTGTTCATAGTAATCAATTGAACTAACAACGTTTGATAGACAATTGACAACCACATGGAATGTTGTTTGAATAGATTTTTTTTCTATAAAACTGGGAGTAGGATGTCTTTCAGAATTACCTCGCACATTTTCATTTGCTGAAGAATGTTTTACATTTCTCTTTTCTGGGCGTGGCATTTTTCTATGGCCTTTCGTACTGGAGGAATTTAAGTTTGACAGTGTCAAGGACGTGCTTGCCCAAAACTCTCGTCATCACATTTCAAGACTGGAAATAAATGTCCAAAAACATATCAGACACTTGACAAGAGCTGGACATCTCTGACTGAGTCAGCGTAACTTCTTCCCAACTCTCCCTTAGTTATGATGTTCTATTGTATTTTAAAAGGTAAGCTCAGGGATGACTCGGCCAAAAAGTCTAGTTTAAACCCTCAGCCTGTCATTCAAAGACTTCCACATTTTTGTCTTTCCATATCTTTTTATTCTTGTTCTGAACAGACACTCTCTTGCATCTTGTTTTTCAATCTCATTGCCTTGTGAGGCATCCTCGAAAACTCCATTGTCGTATCTTGCCTTAAGGCCTTCGCCCAAGCTCCTCTAGATAGAATATTACCTTATAAACTTAAAAAAAATTCTCTAAAACATTACTGTCGCTGTTATTTGGACTCTCTTATGCCTTTATTTCTCCATTCTATTCTCTTATGTTTGTTTTTCACATTTAATTGTTTTAAGCATGACTTTAAACACAGTAGTCAAATGAAGACAGATAGAAAAAAATAAAATATAGACAGGCATTGGTAACAGAGTCTTAGGAAGTGGTATTTTTCTTCCCATCAAGAAGTCAAGTCTATTTTTTTCTTTTACTTAAATCTGGACTGGCTTTGTGACTTGTTTTGACTAATAGAATATGGTGGAAGTGGCAAGCTCAGACTCTTGAATCCTGGCCTGAAGAAGACTGGCATATTTTGCTTCCTTCCTGTTGAAGCCAGATACCTCATAAGAAGATGAACTACTTGGTCCATCATGTTGTGAAGAAGCCAAACCTGTAATGTGGAGAGATCACATGGGCGAACACATACAGGGAAGCCTTCTTGGTATTTCAAGGCCATCCTATTACTGTTGGTAGTTAACTAATTATTAATGAAGAAATGGAAGCAAAGGGAATTAGGCATTGAGCTTAATAAACTGGGGAGCATGAGTCTATTTGCTTTGCAACGAAGCGTTTGCTGTACCAGGAAGCTACAGTCTCATACCACAGGGGATTGTAGCAGTGCTCCACTAAGGGCATTAACACTCCTCCCTGTACCTCTCTGGTACTGGGTTATTGATTGGGAGGCAGAGCGGGCGGTACATGACTCTAGAGGCCCGTCAGTTGAACTAGGGATGGACCCTTTGAACTCAGAGTCCGAAAAAGCTTGGGAAGTTAATTGGTTCTTTTGAAAAAGCACCTGGTTCTTTGTTAATTGGTTCTTTTGAAAAAGCACCTGGCCCATCCCAAACCCAAGTCAATATAATCCCAAGGAAACATGAGTGCTCTCTCTCTCTTGCTCAGGAATAGCTACTTGCCCTGTGTGATCACTCATTCCCTCTCACCCAGGAGCATGTGACCCTGTAGGTGTAGCAGCTACTGGGACCTGTAGCAGATAGTGTGGCTCCAAAGGACAGCTTTAACATGAAGCAGAAACTCTAGACACTGGCTTTTGCTTTGGCCTTGCTGAGGACACAGTAGGACTTTTTCTCTGGTGGGATGGACAGCGATGGGAAATTGGAAGCCCAGGGGAAAATTTCCACGTGAATAAACCATTTTGCCACACCACAGTCTCCCATGCATGGGTCCCGGGAATGCTTTCCTTGCACTCCCGTGAGAGAGCCTAGTCTCCACCAGCGACAGACCCAGCCCTGAAAAGATTGCTGCTGAGTGAGTACCTTTAGTCAGTGGCATGCGGAGTTAAAGAACTTCTTGGTGAAGTTCAACTAATCCACATGATTCTAAAAGATATCAAATTGTAGTTGTTTTAAGCCACAACATTTAGAGATGGTTTATTCCTCAGTCCTAGACAACTGAAAGTCTCTTAACTGCCTATTATATGATATAGAAAAATAAGTTTATGCACTTGAAAAGATTGAATATGGCTATCAAACATATGAGGGATTACCTCTAAATACATTTTAAAAATATTATCTTTTACTATTACTAATTATTTTTATTTATTTATTTATTTATTTATTTATTTATTTTAATTATTTTATTGTTGTTCCCTTACAGTTGCCTGCATTTACCCCCACCCCCAACCCCAGGCAAACCCACCTCCTTCCCTTGCTTCTACCCTCCCCCTTGGTTTTGTCCATGTGTCCTTTACAGCAGTTCCTGAATACTCTTGTCCCCATTATCCCCTTCCCCTTCCCCTCTGGTTACTGCCAGATTGTTCTAAATTTCAATGTCTCTGGTTACAATTTGTTTCTCTGGTTGTATTTTGCTTGCTTACCTCACAAGCATCTTGGCTGTGGCTGATCTGAGTTCCCCGGTAGCTGATCTGGCCTTGGTGCCTTCTCTCATGAGTTCTTACATAAAATCCCTTAACATTTCACATAGTAATTATTTTTAAATTCATCATTGATTGGATGAATATCCTGTCAACATGACTTCACAAAGCTAAAAGACTAGTCAATTCACCTCCATGTCTCATTTCAATCATAATTAAAATGAAAATAACAATATTTTCTACCTTATAGATCTATCATGAGGGTTAAATAAGTTAATGATAGTAATATTCTTAACACAGTGACTGATTGGAGTGAGGCCCTATTAAATGTTTGCAATTATGTTATTATTTCTATACTCAAGAGATAAGCAAATCTCAAAAATGCCTGACAGGAAGAAAGTTGCTAGAAAATCATCACTCCAGGTGAAGCTCAAGACTAAGTGTTCTTTTTATATCTCAGTGCTAAAAAATAACCTTGTTTGCTTTCTCTGAAGTCTCCACATGGCTTCTTCCATGTTCTTTTGATTTGCCATTAAGAAATTTCATAATCAAATCATAGCTAGCTGTTGCAAATGTGCAGAATCTTAAGTCCTGTTTATCTTTTTTTTTTTTTTTAAATACTTTGGAAGGAGTTTGCAACTCATACAGTGCAAGAAATGTGAATGGTTGGATTTTTTAAAAAATTTTGGTTTTGAATCTGTATAAATTGTTTCTTTTGCAAAGAGTATGCAAATATGAGCTAAAGTTAAAATGTGTTTATACAAGATATGCAAATTAAGCTTTCTGGTTTATTGGATAATGTAAATTTGTAAAATGTTATATGTAGTTTTCTTATTAAAATCATATTGCTAATTATATCTCTAAAGATTGTTTTCTAATGTGTTATCACTTGATAAAATATAGTCTTTAAATATACTTGATGTGCTTTGTAATCAAGTAGTAAATAGAAGCTGTAATATTATTTTTAACATGATATTTTTGTTACTTAATTTCCAAAAGAAATATATTTAATCTCATTTAATTTGATATTTTATAATTTATTATATTGCATTATGCTCAACATTTCTTTTTAAATTACTTTATTGTTGTTCAATTACAGTTGTCTGCATCCTCTCCCCTCCCCTCACCCTATGCTCAAATTTTTTAATGTATTGAGCTATAATTCCCAAAATAGTAACTGGTGCCTAATAGATGATTATAGTGTCATTGACTATTTATATCGCCTTAGGGAGTACTTACCTAGAGTCCTCTCAAGGGATTTTAACAGTTGTACGAAAGCAACAATTGTAAAGAAGGTCTCAATTCTCAATTTAAAAAGACAAATTATAATAGTAAGTATTTAGCACATGCCAGGGAAATATAGATAATTTTATTTGCATAAATTAATTCATGTTTAGTACAACTGCTTAAAGGATTATTCACATTTTACTGATCAGTAAATTAAACCTCAAAATCTGTAAGCAACTTGTCCAAGGTCACATACTCAAGATGTGGCAAGACTGGAAAACCCACTCAGTTTCCCTTCGTCCAGATCCTGTGTTCTTTCTGCTGCAACATATGTCTAACCCTTGAACAATGGGTTTGAACTATGCAGGTCCACTTATGAACAGATTTTTTGAATACAAACAGTCATCCCTTTGCATCCTCAGAATCGTATCCTGGGATATCAAAACCTCAGCCGATCTAAAATAGTATTTTTGCATTCCCAGCTGCAGATTCCCAACAGAGGACCAAATACTGTTTACAGTCCGTAGTTGATTGAATCTGCAAATGGGAAGGATGAACTGTAGTTGAGTTTTAGGGGAGTCAAACATTAAATAAGATTTGTAGCTGTGGAGGCCCAGGATTCCTAATCCCCCATATTGTTCAAGGGTCAACCATACTATATACAAGGCTCTCGTCTGGAGTTGAAGGTACTAGTAACAGCTATGCTCTTCACTTTGCCACATTTTGAGATCACTGCTTAGCTCTGATTTTGTTTTCCAAAATATTTTATTTGTTTCCAGTTCTTGCTTTATTATTTATTCACAATTTTCTGCATGCGAGATGGAAGTAGAGTAGGCTAGGTGATTTTTAAATTCTCTTAAGCTCTACATCAATACAACTTTTCCTGGGTCACGATCTTCATTGTTAGCTGAACAATATTTGTGAGGCTGCTAATGATGATGTTTTTCTCTTGTAAAGAGTTTGTGTTCATTTGTTTCAGCAAAGGAAAGGAAACAAAGAGAGGTCATTTGTGAAAATTTTGCCTTTTAATCTCTGGATACTATTTTACCTCATGGCATAATTGCACTCACATTTTCTTCTTTTTTCTTCATTTTCTGTCTTAATTATTGGCCTCTGACACAACTGCTCTTGGAACTGATGGACTCCATTGCCATAGGGTGGTGGAGGGAAATGGTGTGAGGCATCCTCCCCCATTTTTATGGGTTATTGGACCTTACCTTCTAGAACCTTGTTTGTGGAGAATCTAAGGGAAAAACTACCATACTTCTAATTTATGTATCTTCAGGCTTCATAAAACACAGAGATTTGGAAGACATACACAACGTATTTAAAATGGTTTATCCAAAGGAGAAAAATTTGATTAGAACATTTGAGTTTTATTTGCAGGTTTTTAGGTGACTTAAAAAAAAAAGTCCTTTCATACTCTTCTCCTTTTTTATTGCTGTATAACAAATCAACACCAACACAGCAACTTAAAGGAAAGTGTATTTATTATCTCACAGTTTTTGTGAGTTAGAGGTCCAGGCATGATTTAGCTGTGCTCTGCTCAGAGTTTCATGGGCTGCAATCAAGGTGACAGCCTGGGCCTGTGGTCTTCATTAAGACTTGGGGTCCTCATCCAAGTTTCTGTTGTTGACAGAATTCATTTCCTTGCAGCTTCTGAAGTCAAGGAAGTTTGCTTCTCCAAAGCCAGCAGCAGAAAAAGAGTCTCTACAGTTTCCAATCTCTGAGCTCAGGTAAGTCCTAAACCCTCTTTTAAAGGTCTGACCCACACGGGATAATCTCCCTTTTAATTAACTAAATCCCCCTGATTGGGGACTTTAATTATATTAGAAAAAATCTTTTCATATTGCCATATAATGTAACATAATCAAAGATGCGATATTTCTTTATATTCATGGGTCTCACACATACTCAAGGAGAGGGTTTTTATACCAAAGCCTGGGTCTTTGGGAATCATTTTAAAATCCTCCCCACTAGATATATGTTAGTGATCAGTCATTGTTCTATTAAGATCTTACTATTTGGGCTGAGAGAATAACACATGTAGTTCTGTTACAGATGGGGAGGGAGAGACCCGAGTCAGGAGGCCTTCTTTCCTCCCCTCGGTTCTTGTCTCGTGAGAGATGAATGAAAGTGAGAGGCAACACGTGTAGCGGAAATGAGATAACAAGTTTATTTATGAAACACATATGAGCACAAAGCTGCAAACAGCACCTGGCTAGGCTAGATGCTTTACATATAGAGGAAAGAAAGTTGTTAGGAAGTTTATTAGCAAGTTAGTGTGTTTGCTTTATGCACTTGAGCTGAGGCTCCAAGTGGGCACTTAGCTAATCTAAGTTGGCCAGCTATTGGGTTGTGGGAGTTACAGACTCCCACTCAGCTGGCTTCTAGTTTCCCCTCTTTCTTTCCCTTAGGAATAATATACAGCTACGAAGGCTTTTTTCTCAGTTAGTAAAGGTCCTTTGCCTTAGTGAAATTGTTAGAGGCCCCTCTCCCAGCATAGGCCCCCCTTTTCTCCTGTGCAATTCCCACTTGTGATGTTCCCAACACCCTGCAATCTTAGCAAGATTGTTACAGAAGCCCCTTTTCTCAGTACAGTCTCAGGGACTCTCCCCTCCTCCTGTGCTATTTTGATTGTAATGCTCGGGATACCTGGCATTCTTATCAAACCAGGCTCAGGACTGCTGAGTTTATTTGTGAGACCTGTCTTCCTTCTGCTTCTAGCCTCTGTATTAAGTTCTTTGTTAGATTGTAACAATGAGGGCCCTGCCTTTATTTCCCCTCTGGCTGGTCATTCCTAGCTGGTACCTAACAGTTCTTTTATTTCTAAATTCTTCTGTTTGACATTTAGATGGTTTACCATCAGGAATTTGTAATTTACTAAGTGTGATCTATGTAAACAGCATTGTACTCAGGGTTATTTTCTTGGTAGCAAATGATTCTGATAAAATCTTTATATGTGGAGAAATGACTGTACAGTAAATATTAAGGAATTTATGAGGAGGGTTTAGCGTTAGCTGACCTAATTTTATGGTTACATGTGTTAGGTCAGTATTGACTATGATTCAGGCATAGGTCAGAGATGAAGGCTGAATATTTGCCATTGGATTCTGGTCAATGGAAATAGCAAATTTTTATACTTTAGTAGCTATCAAATACCTATCTCAAGCTTATATATCAGATTAATCTTTTCTCTGGGGATACAAGGATTAAATTTTCTGCCATTGTGCATTTTCTGCTCCTCTGATATCATCTCACCACATAAAGGGAAAGCCAGCTTAGAAATATGAAACATCTTATTACATGGAAGTCATCACGCACAGGCCATAAGGATCTTGTTGAAGCGACTCTGTTTCTTAGTATGTTTCCTGGAACCCAAGGAGCTGATGAATAAGCAAGCAGGACGACATTAGTAAAAATGGGAAATGATTCAAAGATTACTCTCTCAGGACTTTTTCTCCTGAGACATTGCTAAGAGATTATTATGCAAATATTAGAGTACATGTTTTCATGGGTTCTCATTTATTTTCATCCTCAGGTAAACTTATTTCTGAATTAGTTTTGTTGTATAGGTATTTATGAGCCTTGCATAAATCGAAACCCTTTCCTGATAGAGAAATGGCTACATGGACTTTAGAAGGAAATTGCCAAACCTAAATCACCTCAGAATGTGCCTGAATATATGCTTCCCCTGGAAGAAGGGATCTATTCAGGAAATGTGTCTGGACAACCAAGACAGACAGACAGGAGGCGTGTGACAATAGTAACCTTCCAGTTTCATGTCCCATTGGGAACCCCTGAAGTTGGACCATAAATCTGAGGCACATAGTTTTCTTAGGCAGATTGTGTAATTATCTGTTTTACTAGCTAAAAAGAATTTCAAAGGCTACTGATATCTTTTAAATGTAATATATTAGTCAAAGAGTTGCAAATTTTAGTGTGCATAAGAATTACCTGATTATATCTGATTGTTCTCTGGATAAGGTTCAACCTTCTTTGAAGTAGTTCAAACTTGCATCTTGAAAAAATCATTTCTGTGTGGAAATATAATTAAGAAATCAATCAACTCATGAGCCTCTTTTCCTTGTATGTTTTCTTTGAACTTCTGGCCACTTAGAATGATGATGGCCTATCCCTCATCATTCCCTAAGGCCCAGGTTTTTCTGCAGTGACTCATTAGGACTACTATAAATCTTCTGGTGGCTCTAGTGAAGCCTCCCATCTTTGGGAGATACCCAAAATGAGTTCCTGGTATCCCACCAGCCTATATATATATTTTTTTTTTAAGATTTTTTAAAATTTATTTTTATTTTTAGACAGAAGGGAAGGGAGGGAGAAAGAGAAGGAGAGAAACATCAATGTGTGGTTACCTCTCACGTGGCCCCCACTGGGGACCTGTCCTGCAACCCAGGCATGTGCCCCGACTGGGGATTGAACCGGGACCCTTCAGTTCCCAGCCCGTGCTCAATCCACTGAGCTACACCAGCCAGGGCTCCACCAGCCTGTATTTTAAACCAGGCCATCCTAAACATATTGAGATTGAAGAAAATTCATGTAGCCATTTTAAATGATGTCATAAATGGGCAAATAGAAACAACTTTTTTATATACAGACAAAACTAATTTTTAAAAAGTAAATTGAATTATCAAATACACGTTTTAAAAAATTATCAGATTTCCTTACCTTTAAGTAATAGGACTAATAGATTAGATTTTACTTTGCTGGTAAGCTTTAAATCCAAATACTATTACAATAGTTTGGGACGTTGACACTTTTTATAAAACTCAACACTCTCAATATAGAGATCAATTTTGCTTTATCTATAACCTAATGTAGCATAACTTGGAGCTAAATAAAAGTCAAAGGGTCCACTCACCCACTAATTATTTTAATGCATCACTTTCACTGGTGTCATTTTTCCATTTGCTCACTCATTTCTTGCTACTTACAATTTCCTTTATAGAAACCCTATTGTTGCAAATTCAGTTCCAGCTGCCCTTGAGGTTATATTTAGATTTGGAGCTGAGAAGAAACATAGTGTACCAATTGTCTGGCATATAAGCTTTGAAAATTGTGGGCACAGGAATATGAACATACATTTTACCACGTGTTTGGTTTGAATTTCCAGGCTGAGGTTGAATCCTCCTTGAAAGTAATATTTAACTGGCAACCCTTTTAAATCGTGTGGACAGTGAGACTGACTCAAAGTTTTGTCAACCAAGCAACTGTGTCAGGAGAAGGGAGGGTGTGAGTCTTTTCACCTGAGTGCCACTTTTTGTCTTCACTAAATCTAAAAATATGAAACATGAATAATAAACATATGAATACAAATGTTTGAAAAATATGTGATCTGTTCACTTTACAGTTCAAAATAAAATTGCCAAAGGTGAAGTTACCACTTTAAAGTCTGTATCACTTCTGTTTATTCTTTGTGAAATGTTCCAGCTTGCTTTTGTATATTTTGCATGCATACCTCCTATTAATGCAGAAGAAATTGTTTCAATATAGTAAATTAAGGAAGTATGCCATCATGGCATAGCTGGGTTCTCTGCTCAAATTATCACAAGGCTGAAATTAAGGTGTCATCCAAGCTGAGTTTTTGTCTGGAGACCCAAGGAAAAAATCCACTTTTGGATTCGTTCTTGTCAGAATTTATATCCTTGCCACTGAGGTGCCTATTTCCTTGCTGGTTGTCAGCTGGAGGCCACTCTCGGTTCCTGGAGGCTTCTTATTTGTTGCTGCACGGCCCCCTGCGTTGTCAAAGCAGAAACGAATCTTTAGATCCTTCTTGTGCATTTTGAATCTTACCTGCTCTGTCTCCAAGCTCTAGATTCAGATATAAGAGCTTATGTGAATAGAATAGACCCTGGACTGATAATCTCTCTATTTTAAAGTCACTGATTGGGACGTTAATATATCTGTAAAAATCCTTTCTGGCATATAAGTTGATATAATTGTGAGCGTGATAGTTCATTATATTTGCAGGTTCCACCCACACTCCAGGGGAGGGAATTGTATACCTGTGCCTCACTGGGGGTCACTTAGAATTCTGCCAGTCACAATCACTTCATGTATAATTCACAGTCAGAGGACAAGTGTTACATGTGAAAGACTATGGAAACAGAAGTGTGTTACTTGAGTTACAGGGTTGTAAAATGAAAATGAAAAGACTTGCCATTTTCTGTCATGTAAGGGGCTCCATCAATGTGTGCTGTTATGCAGGTTCCAGTTGTATCTTGTTGCTAATTAATCAGTTTACCATTTTGGATATTTCATTCCCAATTGTTTGGGCTTTCTTAGAACAAATAATATTTTTCAGGGATTTCTCTTCAGATACCCTAACTACTGTTATCAATATCTGCAGATTTATCAACAAATGATAACAACTTTTTAAATTTAATAATTATTTGGACATGTGTTGTTTCTGTGTAATCTGACAGGTTTTCAATTCATGTAATAAGGATTTGTTTAAAAATTATGGACTTTTCTCTTTTCTGTACTATATTATTTTGAGACAATACTGAAAATTCCATGTAGGCTAGTGAAATGAACAATATCATAGTTGTGTGAGTCATTCTGGTTTTATCTGTTAATTGAAATATCTTTTGCAAACAGTTTCTTGAGTTTAATTTGAGAATTTTGTAACTCATTTTACATGATAATTTTGTTTTCTTCATACTATGCTTGTAGAAACCTAAGTTGAGGGGGATGGGAAGAAAAAGACAGAGAAAGAGAGATTTAGATATTTTGGGGGTAGATGTGGGATTGGCCTCCTTGGTAGCATCATTTAATTGCTTATTTGATAACTTTTATGCATAAATGATGGTGATAAGCTAAAAAACAATTACTGGGGTATAAAAATTAAATTTTATCTAATCCTAATTTGTATTACCCACTTAGTGACTTAGACAATTTTGTTTATAATTTCTGCATCTTGTAAATATGATTTTATAGTTTTAATCAGAAGTTATTCATTACGTATATTTACATTTACATGTGAATTACTTAATGTAGGCTTTAATGGCTTCAGAAAATCAGTTTGTCAATATAAAGTTTGGATATATTTCAGCCCTAAGATTATTTTAAAATAATTCTTAGTGCACTATGAATGGAAATATGAATATCATATATTTGGACATTTTGACAATACTAATTCTTCTAATCTATGAGCATGAAATATCTTTCCCTTTTTTTGTCTCTTCTTTAATTTCTTTCATCAGTATCTTACAGTTTCAGTATGCAGATCTTTCACTTCTTTGGTGAAATTTATTCCTAGGTATTTTACTTTTTTGATACAGTTCTAAATGGAATTATTTTCTTTATTTCTCTTTCTGATAGTTTATTAGTGTATAGAAGTGCCACCAATTTCTGTATTTCAATTTTTATCCTCTGACTTTTTGAATTTATTTATTAGTTCTAACAGTTTTCTTGGTGTAGTCTTTAGGGTTTTCTATATATAGTGTTATGTAATCTGCAAAGTGACAGTTTTGCTTCTTTCTTTTCAATACGGATATCTTTTATTTATTTTTCTTGCCTAATTGCTGTGACTAGAACTTCTAATACTTTGATGAATAAAAGTGGCAAGAGTGGGCATCATTGTCTGTTTCTGATCTTAGAGGAAATGCTTTTAGCTTTTCACTGCTGAATATGATGTTAGCTGCAGGTTTGTCATACATGGTCTTTATTATTTGAGATGTATTTCTTCTATACACACTTTGTTGAAGCTTTTTGTCATGAATGGATATTGAATTGTATCAAATACTTTTTCTGCATATATTGAGTTGGTCATATTACTTTTATTCTTCACTTTATTAATGTGGTATATTATAGGGAACCTATTTGCATGGAATGGCAAATGTAACTCAGCCCTATGGGAAAGCCCATAGGTGCATGGTGGCACACAGGATGCCAAACCCATGGATCAGTTCTCCCATGGGAAATCAGGCCTGCACTACACCTAGGCTGCTTTGTGACTTGCTCTTGCTAAAACTCCCTCACCCTGAGTTGAGACAGGAAATGCTTGCTGCATATCTTTAAAGTAACTTCCTGAAGTCTGTGCTAATTCTTCCAAGGAAGTCTAACCAGACCAATTACTCTTATCATTTCCTTGCATTTGCAACATTTTTCCTTGTTAATCTGTAAGAAGTAATCAGTAACATCCCTTCCGTTGCTATCTGTAAAAAGCAATTACCTAAAGCAAACCTAAGTATAATGAATGAAAACCTTCTTTGATGTATGCTATTAGAAAGCCAATAAAAGGCTGTCAAGACAAGGGTCCAGGCACTCTCCCCTTGAGAGAGAGGCCGTGTCATCCCTTTTTCTCCACAGGTCTCAGTAGTCCTTGTGAATTTGTCTTGTCTCATCCACAATGCCATGGACACTGTGGGCGGAGTCCGCATCAGTATATCACATTGATTCATTTGTGAATGTTGAACCATCTTCGCATGTATGGAATAAATCCCATTTGATCAGGGTTTATAATCTTGTTAATGTATGCTTGAATTTGGTTTGTTAATATTTAGTTGAGGACTTTTGCATCTATATTCATCAACAATATTGGCCTGTAATATTCTTTTCTTGTGGCATCCTTGTCTGATTTTGGTATCAAGGTAATGTTGACTTTGTAGAACATGTTTAGAAAAATTCCTTCTCTTTGATTTTTTTTAGAAAAGTTTGGGAAAGCTAAGTATTAAGTCTTGGAATGTTTCAAAGATTTTACCAGTGAAGCTGCCTGGTCCTGGATTTGCCAAAATTCTTTTAAATGTTCTCTATTGACTATAAGATGTTGTATGGGTTTTTTTTTAAATACTTTTACATTTTTGATATCTAGAACACAGTTTTCTGAGAAAGATTGAATAAAATAGAATGCAGTTTTTGAGAATGGGAACAACTTTTGATTTCCATTGAAGAGAGTACACATATTTAGAAAATAAAATTGCTTCAGAATTTTAAAAAAATGTAAGAGAAAACTTTACGATAGTTTTTTAAGAAGCATGTATAAAAGTAAAGAATGAAACATTTTAATTTTGTTAATGATATTTAATTTCAAAATTGTTAAAGCAATTATTTTTGTTATGCATGATAAAATTGGTAAATGATTCAGAAGATCTAAAAAAGAAAAATATTATGTCATATGAAATTAAGATAAATAACAAATATCCAATTAACTAGGTTAGGGTACTTTTTGGAAAGTGGAATAGTGTCATAAAATAGAGAAAAACTTTGGAAAAAAATAAAGGGAAAATAGAGTCTTGAAATAAATATATTATAAAGGTATCCAACAAAGTGTTTTATAAGGCTAAGGATTTTTGTCCTTTTTATTCAGTTGAGTATCTTAAGTGTGCAAAACAGTACACTTACATTTAATAGGCAGTCAGTAGATATTTGTTGAATGATCAGATAAATAATGAGGAGCAGCTCCCACAGCTTGCCTGATGCCAGACAGGAGATGAAACTCAGGAGCATAAAAGGAATACAAAATAGGACGCAAATATAAACCCAGGTAATGAAAAACCATAGTTAGTGTGAATTGAACAAAACCAGTCCATTGGAGAAGGGAGGCACTGCTAACTCTGAATGCCATTGTTTGTTGATTATCATTAATTAAGCTAATATTTTCCTTGTCATAGTCATGGAAATTTCTCGAACCAGAAGCCTCAAGTTCATTTATGCCTGGTACAGTGCTGCATGGTAGCCTGAGGGAGGGAGGAGTGGGCGTAGTGTGGGGATGTTAGGTTTTACAGGATTTTACCCATCCTGACTATTTCTGCTTATGAATCAGATCTGTTTCTGGGCCATTGCTCAGAGAGAAAGAAAACCCACTTACTGTATTTTACTTTGAAATGTTAGGTTTGTGGCATTCCACAGCAGTGACATATTTAGGAAGGTTTGCTTAGACTCAGGTGTTTGCTAGTATCTTTTCTGAAAGTGAATAGGTAAGTGCAAGACTAGCAACTTACCACCATAACCTTGCTGAGATGTCTGTTAAGAAAGATTACAAAATCTACATGCAAATTACAATTCTTTCAAGCAGCTAGAAAAGCTGTTTATGAGGGACACAGACCTGCAGTCAGGTCACCAAGAAAACCCCAAAAGATGAGCTTAAATTCCACACTCTAGGCACTGTGACACATTGAGGTTGATACTTGGTGACTTTTAAACACAGTCCTTTGGTTTGTCCCTTGCCTTCCGGTGGGATGATGTAAAACTCTGTGACAGTATTTAAAGCTGTTGAGAAGGAAGCACCATGCTGAATTAAGGTCAACACATTCCTCAAGATTTATCTTTAGTCGCCTTCAGGAGGCCCAATGACACTGTAATTAATAAAATGTGGGTCGATGTAGCAGAGGCACAGCACCAAATTGTCTCCACCAGTGTGCAGGCTCATTGTGGGAGGAATTTCTGTCTCTTCTGTTCCATAGTTTATCCTCATCTCTTAGAATACTGTCAAAACAAAACGTGCACCTGTTGAAAGATAAAAGACTGTTGATGTGACCCATCTAACATATGAGGGAAAAGACTGCACTCCCTTACAGTTGCTTTGCTCCTCCTGCCTGCAAGTTCCCTACTCTCTGAGGACTGCATTGATCCCTGAACTCAGGGTGTGCCTCCTTGAGAAGTGGGGAGGAGTCATGCCAATGGTAAACCCAGGCCCAGCCATTTGTAGTCTGTCCTTGAATGTTGTTCCATCCCTTCTCCCTTTTGCAGTCAGGTAAACATATTTATAATTCCTTTCATTGATTACTCATGATGCTGAACTTTTGCTTGATGAGTGCAGAATTTATCATTGTATCCCTAGTGCTTAGCATAATGCCTAACACTGGAGTGCTCAATGAATGCACTTTGGGAGACTAATCATTCATCTATATAGTTCCTAGGATTATTTCTTTATGGCAGCCCACAAATTTGGCCAGTATTAGTTGAAAATGCAGTGTTTACAAATTGCAGTGTGTGCCAGACAGTACAGGCAGTGTATCAAAATCTGAGACTTGATCAGAACTCTCTGGGGACAATCTACGTGGGAAATGAGATGTAGTTAAGACAATCACCTAAATCAAAATTCGAGCCTCTGTCTATGAGTGTTTCACAATGAGTGACACAAAGGAAAGTAGCTGTGGAAATTAAAAGAAGAACTGAGATAACATATTGGGCTACAGAGGGCAGAGAACATGTGATTAGGAAGGGGATGATTTGAACTGTCCTTCAGAGAGGGTGTAAATTTACACAGAGTGGAAGAGAAAAAAATTGCATTAGAAATTGGCCACGTTAGTGTCATGCTTTCTTCAGTTCACTGTGTCCCAGGCATACTCTTTCCCTACGTCCTCACCCAAGGGCCTTTCATTGCATTTTTTTTTTTTTTTTTTTGCCAGGAAAACACTTTTTTCCTCTTCCCATTCTTCTTTGTCCATAGTTATTGCAGTTATCTTTCAGGTCTCAGTTGAAATTATTTTTTATTGTGGATAACTTTCTGTTACCCTCTACCCTTTACTCAGTCAATCAGTGCCTTTTCCCTGATTAAGCCAGCTTCTCATATAATTCACGTGCACAGCATTTCATGACTTTTCCTTGGTAATATTCACTGTGGTATTAATTAAGTGAAATAATTAACTGCAAGCTCATCTAAGAGAAATTTCTAATAACTACTTCAATATTTGAGTAAAGGGCACTCATTAAATTCTCACTACACTATTGAATGATTAAGGATGAACACTCTAGAGTGCAGGTCTGAGGATGCCAGGTTTGATTGATCTGAAATCTATAAATCCTAGGATGACATTTGAAGCCTCCTGTTTTCACCATGGGAAGTCTTAGGCTTCCTGGGACCCATGGGCAATTATGAAAATAGAAGTTGAGAATTCAAAAAGCCAACTAATATTTCTTGCTACAACTTATGGGAAAAAAGGATGGATAAGGGGGGGAAACTTAGTGTACAAATTTAGATGGGGAAAGTGAAGGGCAGAACCAGAGTCACTCTAGCTTTCAAAAATTTTGCTCTCACAATCCCCGTGCACCCCAGACTCAGTACATTATTGATCACAAGGAACTTCAAGACCGTATCTGCACTTTCATGATTCAGTGCACTTGCTCTGATTATTCACTCAGCTTGAAGTATCTTTCCACCCCTATCCTTCAACACCAGCCTTACTGGTAAATGTTGCACTGTTCCCTTTTGTTACCTTATTCCTAATAACATGAGCTTTATAACAGAATGATATACTATGCCGTTTGCTGCTGTACACCCAAAGTCTATGATGCTGTCTGGGAAATTGAAAATGTCCCAAAATGTTTATGAAATGAATGAATGGATAACAAACTACAAAGTTATACTACTTCACTTCTAACACATGTTTCACTTTATTTATAAATGTCATCAAGATTATTGAACTATCATATTAAATCTAAAAGAATATCCATGTCTATGAATAAGAGGAATAGTAATTTTTGGACAGTGAGATGTTTGTTTTAAAGATTAAAAGTTCCCATCAGTCCCCCTGGAAATTTTAATGGGAAGTCTTGAATATGATAAAAAAAAAAGAATTATAA
The DNA here is from genome assembly GCA_004026765.1 of Micronycteris hirsuta. Classification (NCBI taxonomy): domain Eukaryota; kingdom Metazoa; phylum Chordata; class Mammalia; order Chiroptera; family Phyllostomidae; genus Micronycteris; species Micronycteris hirsuta. The sequence goes on from PVJI01001261.1 coordinate 54,635, forward strand.
TAATATATTCAAAAGTAAAAGTAACACATTTTATTCCTTTATTTTTTTATTTTTATTTAACTTTTTTTTATTGTTGTTCAAGTACAGTTGTCGCTATTCCCCCCACCCCATTCCCTTTAATTATTTCAACAGTCAGTCAGTGAACCTATGATACATGGAATTGGATAAAACATAATCTTAGCCTTAGGACCACAGGTTTCTTCAAATTATGCAGTAATCCATTCTTAAGGATTTATCTTAAGGAATCAATCAGATAAAGGTAGAAATCAAATAGCATTATAGTGCTACTTATCATATAAATTTATGCATAAAGCTTTATATCTTAGTGAAATATATTTGTGTTTTTATATAAGACTGTAAAGTGGTAAGTTGGAATATAAACTAGTATGCTTATGTAAGTATGTTAGAAGTTGGGGGTTAATGTTAAAGGCTTTGCATTTTTTAAAGATATTTATGACTTAGTAAAGTATTCTGAGTAATAAAATTCAGTGACAGATACACTGAGATGTAGAAGAGTTAGTATTACTCAAATTTTGCAGAAATCTGATCAAAGTCTAATACCCTCAACATGGTTAATGAGAAAATTAAAATAGTGAGATTTCAGTTCATCTCCTTTTCCAGTAATGTATTCTGTCTCATCTGTCATAGAATTATTTGTAGAATAAATTTAGATACAAAACTTTTGGGCCTTTTGGGGAAATGGTGTTAACTTAGGTTGTTTTGGTAGTCAGAAAAATAGCTCCCCAAATACATTCATCTCCTAATTCCTGAAATTTGTTTTGTAGTTCCAAGGAAAAGCCCTATTTTTATTTTAACCTAATTTAAATGTCCTTCCCCAGGAAAAATATTATCCCTAGCCTGTGATCAATTCTAATTATTTAATAACACAGTTGCCTAAAGCTAAAATTCCAGTTGGGATCATTTAAATCTCAGACAATATATTAAAAGGAAGATCTGGATTAGGAGATGCTCATAGAAAATCTCTGACATATTCCTGAAGATCCGAGGAATACTCGAGAGTGCCCTAATCTGTCATCTTTGACTGATTTGATATTCTGTGCAACAAGGACCTAAAGGTTAAGGTAAATAGGAAAACTGTCCAAGTGTTGAAGGCTTGTATCAACACACACATGGAATCACTTAGCAAAAAGTAAAAGGCTTACTGGGTAAAATAATTGCTTAAAAATCTCTGATCAATCATTCACTGACCACTAAGCTGACTGAGCAGATAGCTTAGTAGCTACATACTGTAGTGAGTAAAAACTTTATAGAGTTATGTAAGTTTTTAAAGAAACAGAAAATACATACACTAACAACATCAAATTATGGAGTAGTTTACTAATTTCTAGAGGTGCCACATTATGTTATCTAAAACGTTCAATTATCATAACTAAAACAAATAAAAACTATGAGACACACAAAGAAATAAGAAATGATGGCTTGTATACAGGAAGGAAAAAACAATAGTAATAAAAACTCTCCCTGAGCACAGATATTGGAATCACTGGACAAAAACTTTAAATCTGCTGTTATCAGTGCAGTTAAAGAAAAAAAGGCAATGCCTAAAGAATTAAAGAAAAATGTAAATGTGATGTTTTACCAAAGAGAAAGTATCAATAGGAACAAAGTATTTTGAAAAAACAAACAGCAATTTTGGAGTTAGCAAGTAAAATAATAGAAATAAAAATTTTACTAGAGGGGTTAATGTTAAGTGAAATGGCAGAAGAAGGAGCAAACTTAAAGACAGGATAATTGAGATTTTCAATCTGAAGAGCGCAACTTATAAAGAGTTAATATTAATGATTCATGCCTCAGTGAAATGGGGATCACCAACAGGAATTTCGACACACATACAATGGAATCCCAGAAGGAGGAGAAATGTCCCCCAATGTGCATATAAATATGTGTGTAGATATGAATAAATGATGGTTGAAAAATTATCAAATTAGATGAAAACATTGTTCTCCATCAGAATAACTCAATGGATTCCAAATATTATACACTCAAATATATCTACCATTGGAGACCCCATAACTTAACTTTCAAAGGACAAAGACAAAGAGAGAATCTTGAAAGTGGTTTGAGAGAGGTGACTCATCACATATTAGGGCCCTCCTTAGAAACAACAACTGACTTCCTGTTAGAAACCGTGGAGGCCAGGAGGCAGTGAGGTGGAGTACTCAAAACCATGAAAGAAAAGAGACTACCAACTAAGAATTCTATATGCTACAGAACTACCTATAAATAAGTAAAAGAAATGAAGACATTTCCATGAACATCTGAGAAAATTTTTTGCTAGAACGCCTTTCCTACAAAAAATACTAAAGAGTAAAATCAAAGAACACTAGATGGTAGCTCAGGTCCACACAAAGAAGTAAAGTGCTCTGGTTAAAGTTAACTATACATGAAAACAATAATTGTTTAGTAGTAATAATTTGTTTTGATTTAAAATATAATTACATAAATTAATAATTATGAGACATAGGTTTATAATATATAAACATTTAATTATTACCTCAACAATAAAATAAAGGGCGGGGAGAGAATGGAGCTAATTTGGAGTAAAGCTTCTATATGCTATTGAAATTAAACTAGTATTAATTCAGTCTAGATTGTCTTAAACTAATTGTAATTTCAAGATAACAATTAGAAAATAACTAAAAGTTTAACCAAAAAAACTCCAAGAAAATGAAAATGATAAAACAGAAAACATTTAACTCAAAATAAGGCAGCCATGAAGGAATAAAGGAATAAAATAAGATATGCAGAGAACAAATTGCAAAATAATAGAAGAAAACTCTACCTTATCAGTAATTATATTGTATGTAAGTGGATTATTCATGTAGATCAAAAGTTGGAAACTGACAGAAGCGAGAGGGAGATCTAACTTACAGATCTGAGTATATAGAAACACATGGTGTGTTTAAAAACACAAATTGGCTGAAAGTAAAGAATTGCACACACACACACACACACACACACACGAAGAGAGAGAGAGAGAGAGAGAGATGGTCTGTCCAGAAGGTATCCAGACACGGAATATGAAAAATAGAGATATTTATTGAAGAAGACACAAGATACAGGAAAATGTACTTAGGAAAATGATGCCTCAATCACCTTCAAAGCAGGCACCTTGGGACCTCACACAGTTCTCCCAATTGCCATCAGCTGTCCTGTCGTCATTTTCCTAAATTTCATCGAGGGTCTGAAATCTTTTCTCTTTCAAAGGTGATTTTAGTTTGGGGAAAAGCCAGAATTCACAGGACACCAAATCTGGGCTGTAGGGGGCTGAGTCACCTGACTGATTTGATGTTTCATAAAAAAATTGTGCATGAGACATGATGCACAAGCAGGCACATTGTCATGATGAAGCTGCCAATCACCAGTTGCCCATAGCAGTGGCCTTCTGAATTATCCAAATAGTTTCCAAATAGTTTCTGCAGAGGAATGTTCAAGCTTAACACACAATTTGATGCAGATCTGTTGCTCTACTCACTCAGTCATTTTGAATGTGATAGCTACACAGGACACATGTTCACTCAATGGCTTCTACTGCCCCCACTGACTGGTACAGTGAGGTCATCATTGTTCATGTATATGCATCTGGTCCACTCCCCTTGGCTGCCAGGTTACATTGATGTCACACAAACCATTCTTGTTATATTAACCATGGTTGGACTTTTTCTGGACAGACCATTTTATTTGTATATATAAATAAATATACATATAATAAATTATACATATTTATTTATACATAAATAAGTTATATAATAAAAATATATATGATATATATGTGCATGTGTATGTGTTTTATATATATACACACACACACACACACACAGAGATCATGTAAACCATTCCACAAACAAAATGAGTATGCTAGACTAATAGACAAAAAAATGACTTTGAGAAATAAACTTTAGTTATTGTTAAGCCTAAGACTTCAGTGTTATTTGCTAATAAATTATAGTCTCATAATGTACAGTAAATTTTGGCCACATTAAGAAAAATACAATACTAATTTATAATATGGCAGAGTAACACCCTAGTAATTCCTAAAGAAGGAACAACAAATTAAAATCAGTATTTTTACTCACTTATTTTTAAAGGGTTTTTCAGTAATCTCCCTCCCCTTGAGTACGTGATAGACAAGAAATGAGTGACAGGAGCGTAAGGACTGCATGAAATGAATCCCATGACGTGTCTACAGCAACATCTGGACCCTAACAGAATTCCAATAGATGTTGGCTTATGGACTCCATCATCTGTGTTTAATGCCATTAATGTCTCAAAGCTTTTTAGTTCTTATTCTCATTCTATAGCTGTGCATTTAAGATTGTTATATAAAGAAATTAAATATGAAAAACAGGAATTAAACTTTTAAAAGCAAACTCATTAAGAATTACAGAAAATAATAATTGAATTTGTAATTGGAGTAGTCAGTTCTGAAGCATAACAAACTGTGGACAAATAACCATAAATATGGCCTTAATAAATATATTTTTAATAATGGATATTAGCTTAATCATGAAGTCCCACTAATGGCATGTGTTTGCGATTTAATAGAAAATCAATATAACATTTCAACCATGAAATTTAAAGTTTAATTAAAATATGCTTGGGTAAAAAGTTAGCGTTCAGTATGCAGATAATTAAACATCATAGAAGAGATTTAGGGCAATGAATTGCACAAAAGGGAAAAAGGCTTTTAAGTGATATAGGAAAGAATAAAATATGTACTTCTGATTCTTGAAAAAGATAGGAATAGAAACACATTAAAAGTTTCATTATATGAGAACATTCTCAGAGATCAGTTTGTAGAAAGCAGAATTTATGTATTTTGTACTTCACATGTTCTGTTTCTTCACTTTAAAAAGGGGGGGTATGAAATATTCTTTCTGGACACCAGGAAGATTCAAGTATAACCCCCTACCTTTTTATTAAGTGAACAATGTAGGAAAAATAGAAGGTATATTCTACTATTTTTTGCTACAAAGTAGGAACCTAGTTTGGACAACCCCCATCATAAAAAATAATGTAAGTATCAACACAATGAAATACCATTTTTGTTTATCTATATTTTATTGTATTTTTTATTCTTATAATTTTTTCCTGTTATCTATTCTACTCTTAACCCCAGCTTCTTCCCAGCCCCTCCAGACTTCAAACACACACACACTAAATATGTGCTAGGTAGACTGAAGTCACCATGCCCTTTAATTTAGTGCAATAACAATGGAGGAGATATTGTTATTAAATTTCCCATGCTCAGTCACACAACTGGGTACTGTGGACCTGGAGCCAAATTATAATCTCACAATAGTCCAAGTTCTTAACTATAAATTTATAAAATAATTATCCTCAGAGATAAGAAAATATATTGCATTAATGAAAATGAATGGAATGCTTTCAAGTCAACGTTCTATAACAGAAAAAAAAAATACCTGTGGAAATTTAAATCTATCTGTCTATCTACCTTAAATTAAACAAACAAACAAACAAAAACAGCCCTGGCTAATGTAGCGCAGTGGATTGAGCACGGGCTGCGAACCAAAGGGTGGCCAGTTCAATTCCCAGTCAGGGTACATGCCTGGACTGAAGGCCAGGTCCCCAGTAATACGTGTGTGAGAGGCAACCACATAACATATTAAGAAAAAAAAAAACACAATAGAAGTGTTGTATAATTAGACTGAGGAAATCTCCAAGAAAGTAGAAAAGTCAAAAGAAAGAAAATAGAAGCAAAAAAAAAAATTAAATCACCAATCTGATAGGTTTCTGCATGTCAAAGGCCCAAGCACATTCTTGCCCCCTCCCCAGTTCCCCTTTTGGCTGTATTCCCATTGACGTTATCAAGGAGACCTCCAGAGTAGTGTCTCTGATCTTTAAACCTGGCCTACAGAGGACAAGCACCAATGGGCCTCTCAACAAGTAGAAAGACACCACAGCGCATAGGGAAGAGTTGAGAAAACTACATACCAGTATTTTTCTAGAGGTTCAGATTGCCCTCTTGGAATTGAAAGGAGATACTTTGCCCAAAATTGATGATAGTCAAATATAACCTGAATTACAATTTGTCAGGACAGTTAGAGGTTGGGTTGAAATGCAAAATTGAGTTTGAATAAATTTGAACACATATTCCAAGCTTATTTTTCTTCATTTAAAAACTGCAAATTTTTTATTATCAATTATCTATCTGTTATCTGTCTGTTTGTCTACTTATCCACCTATCTCTATTGTTAACCTAAAAATAAAAGGCCAAAGTGAAAGGCAAGGAACATTTGAGATCCAAAAGAATCAGGAAGCACTGATTCAAGCAGAAGCCCAAATAGTATTCTGATTAGGAGTTAGAGGCAAAATGTATTTATGAGAAAGGGAAGGGGAATAATTATATGAACAGAAGAAAGAAACTTTTATGGAAGTTAACAAGCTAACGAAGGAATATCTGTAGGTGCAACAAGCTAAAATAGTGATGCTAATTCTAAAAAATGTCTTTACTTTTCAATCCAGCTGTCATTATATCTGTTTTCCTCTGGCTTTGTAAATAGTGATTCTTTCGGCCAAGTCCAAAGTTTATTTTGCTCAGTTTTAAGGGTGAAGGTTTGAGGAATAAGTCATGTAAGGCAGAGTTCCTCTGGAATGCCAGGTCCAATTCCATATTAAAGTGGCTTTGTCTATATCATTTCTTTACTTTATCCATCCATCCATCCATCCATCCATCTATCCATCCATCCATCCTTTTGTCTATCATGTATTTATCAGAGGCAATAACTTTTTACTTAATGTTGCAGAATATAACATCTCTTCTTTGTACGTGAATTATTCTCGTGAATGGCAGTTTTTTTCCTGCTATTTCGGCTTTTCAAAGATCCATTCCTCTTGAGTTTGGCTTTTCACATCTCACATTTCACACTTCTGTTTTTGTAAGCTAAGTGAAGTAAGTCAGGCAATGAAAGACAAACACCCTATGATCTCACTTATAACTGGAACTGAAGGAAAGAAACAAACCAAAGAGCAAAATAGAATCAGAGTCATAGAAACAGGGAACAGACTGAAGCTGTGAGAGGGGAGGGGCGAGGTCGAGACTGGTTGAAAGAAGGTGAAGGGACTAGGCAAAGAACATATACACATCACTCATGGACATGAACAATGGTGTGAGGATTGACTATGGGAAATGGGGGCTGGGTGGGAGGGGGACAAAGGGGGAAAAATTGGGGCAACTGTAATAGCATAAACAATAAAAAAATAAAAGCTAGGCACTATAAAAATAAATTTAAAAGACTAAAAAAACTGTTCATGGTTTTTTTTTAAGATTTTATTTATTTATTTTTAGAGAGAGGGGAAGGGAGAGAGAGAAACAGCAATGTATGGTTGCTCCTCACATGGCCCTCACTGGGGACCTGGCCTGCAACCCAGGCATGTGCCCTGACTGGGAATTGAACTGGGACCTTTTGGTTCCCAGCCCGCGCTCAATCCACGGAGCTACACCAGCCAGGGCTATGTTTTTGATCACTTGTTCCAAAATGAGTTGATTTAAAAAAAATAATAACCTCAGTGCTGATTTCCACAGTACAGTGAAATACATGTTAAAGATGGTTTCCTATCTCCTGATGTCCACTGTACTTGGGATGTTCCCTTCATGCTTAAATTCTTCTCTTTATTTGATAATGAGCACAAATATTTCTTTCTTAGGTAGTGTTCCTTTTTGCACACGTCTAAAGAATGCAGTGTAATTATTGATCCTAATTTTTATCCATTCTTTAGTTTTTATGGTATATCTTAAATGTCCATTTTCATTTTTGCAACATGGAGCTGAACATTTCGCTTTCAGACTGATGTTAACAAAATTGGCTTAATAAAGTCAAATGCCTTATCCTTTTTTTGATGGCTCTTTAGAAAAATCATACCTCACAGCTATGTTAATCATGTCTCTTTTCAATTGACTACCCACAAAAAAGTCAAGTGCCTCTTGAAATCCTCAACTTAAATTACGTTGCTTTGATGGTAAATGAAGAGATTTACTAAAGATGAACAACCATTTGAAGCCTATGTAGAGACAGAAATGATACTATATTTTCTGTGTTCTATTAATATAACCCAATAAGCTCTTAAGTATTAGTTTCTTTGTGACTGAGTTTTCACAACTTCATATTGAAAAAAGAATTCAATAAAATATACTTGAGCTACATCCATGAAATAGCTACATATTTTAAAATGTGAATGTTTCAAAAAAAGATCTGTTTTAACTTCTGAGTTCGTATCAACATAGTCTATCAGAAGGCTGTTTCAGAAATATGCCTGAGCAGGTTAATGTTGAGATATTAAATATTCATTCCATATGCATTTAAAATACAGTATTTATTTCACCTTTAGAGGAAATTTAAAATGCTACTAAAAGTTTAGTAAATTAGAAAATTTTAAATAAGGGATATAAATGAATCAAAGTTGGAGTGGAGCTTCTGTGATTCAAGCATAAAATTGATTTCTGAGCTTTCTAACTTTTCTCCTTGTATCAGAAAGGAGAAAAAATATGAGCCCCTTAGAGGATCATAATACTTGCTATTGAATTATTCTCAGAATGAGAGATGCACATAGTAATATCTTGCTCACTCCTTTCCAAATATAGTAAAATGTGCTAACTAAATCCAATAATGCTTTGTGATGGGTAATTTTCTGTTAATTTGATGGGGCTAAGGAATGCCCATACAGTTGGGTATATCTGTGAGGGTGTCTCTGAAAGAGTTCAGCATTTGAATCAGTGGACTGAATAAAGGACCTTGTGTTCACCAATGCATGGGGGCCTCAACCCACCCACTGAGGGCCTGAGCCGAACAAGAAGTCAGAAGAAGGTCAAATTCTCTCTCTCTGCCTGAGCAGAGACATCCGTCTTCTCCTGGCCTCAGACACGGGTGTTCCTGGTTCTGTTGCTTTTTCACTCAGAACAGGACTTACTTTGGACTTGGACTGAATGACACCATTAATTGTTCTGGTTCTCCAGCCTGCAGATGGTAGGTTGTGGAACTTTAGGCTCCTGTAGCCACATGAACCGACTCCTACAATAAATCTCCTCATATGTACATACATATACATTTAACATTTATTTTCATAATACCCCAAACCACAGTATTCCATTTAATTTCTATTGTAATTAGTGTGCATTTTGTAGAGGCAAATAAATGTAGAATTTCTAGCTTTCTAATATCTTCATTTAAGGAACATTGTTGGCATTCCTCCATCAAGAGGTGAGCTCTATCTTCCCTGTCCTTGAGTCTTGGCAAGCCTTAACTACAGTGAGTGGGACATGTTAAGATTGCTGAGGCTGTCATGAAAGGTGATACCACCAGGTTTGGAACCTAGTGCCTGTGTTAAGAGGAAGCCAAATATCCTTATAAAAGCTTCATGAGCATCAGTAACTGAGGGACATTATTTGGTCCCATTACAATGGTGCCCTTATCTATTCCTGTTGCAAAAAAGGCTTTGATATATGTATATATGCATATGTGTGTGTGTGTGTGTGTATGGAAAGGGCAGGTGTTTATTATAGGAAAAACAGTGATGGTTAAGAGACATAAATTTTTTTCACAACGAACAGTATTCTTTAAAATATTTTTTTGAATTAGAAGGGCAAAAGGCTAATGATTTCCTGGCCTCCTGAATAGAAGTGTAGGCAAGAGCATGACCTTAGAAAGTAAGTTGTCTTGTACGCCTCATTCTACATGTGGTGTAGAACTTTTTAACAACGATGCGTCTTTTCCCTCTGGATGCACTGACTCAGGCTGTTGACGTTCACCTATGGGATCATGATTTTCCCGCTTCCTCTAGGGCAGCGATTTTCAACCAATGTGCCATGGCACACTGGTATGCTGCAAAATTTTTAAAAATATGCAATACCAGACTATTTAGTCAGGGGCACTGATCTCTTTTCCCTTAGGTTGTCAAGTATAAAAAGGAAACAGCCAACACAACAGCTGTCCTGTGTGAATGAATCAAAATCACACCTATTTTTTTTTTTTTTTTTTGACAAAAAGTATGTTTTTTGGTATGTCACAGAATTTCAGTAATTAGTTTACAGGTCTGTCTGGAAGGTATCCAGCCACGTACTATGAAAACTAGATACATTTACTGAAGAAGATACAAGATAACAAGAAATACTGTACAAAGGACAATGATGCTTCCGTTCCCTTCAAAGTAGGAACCTTGGGACCTCACACAGTTCTCCCAATCGCTGTCAGCTGCCCTGTCGTATTTTCCTGAATCTCACCGATTGTCTGAAATCTCTTGCCTTTCAAAGGTGATGTTAGTTTTGGGAAAATCCTGAAGTCACATGGTACCAAATCTGGGCTGTAGTGGGGCTGAGTCACCTGGGTGATTCGACGTTTCACCAAAAAGCACTGCATGAGATGTGATGCATGAGCAGGCACCTTGTCATGATGAAGCTGCCCATCACCCATTGCCATAGACCTTTTTCATCAATATTACGTTGCTCAATTGACTAAAGCACTGAGGTGGTACTTTTTATAAATTGTTTGGCCTGGAATAGTATACTCGTGATGGACAACACCTTCCCAATCAAAAAACAGAGTGAACATGATCTTAATCTTGCTATGAATTTGCTGTGCCTTCTTTGGGCATGGAGATATAGATAACTTCCACCGGGATAACTTGGCCTTCATTTCCGGATCACAGCCGTTGGCCCACAATTCATCTCCAGTTATGACCTTCTTGAGGGAATCTGGTTAATCGGTAGCGGTTTGAATCAAGTCATTAGCAACTGCAGCATGATGCCTCTTTTGCTCTGGTAGATTTTGCCATGACACGTTTCATGCCGAGATCCTGTGTCAAAATCTCAGATATAGTAGTTTTTGGAATCCCCAGATCAGCTTCCAGTTCTCTCATTGTCACTTGCCAATCTTTGTTGATTGCAGCATGTATACATTCAACATTCTCAGGTGTTCTGCCTGTTGCAGGCCTTCCAAAATGTGGGTCACTTTCAGCAGATTCTCAACCATGTTTGAAGCATTTGTGCCACACTTTCATTTGCTCTGCACTCATTGCATCGTCCCCAAAGGCCTTCTGAGTCATCTGAATAGCTTCTGTGGAGGAATGTTCAAGCTTAATGCAAAATTTGATGCAGATTCGTTGCTGTATTTGCTCAGTCATTTTGAATGTGATGGCCACACAATGCACATGCTCACTCAGCAGTGTCTACTGCCCCCACTGACTAGTACAGTATAGTCATCATCGTTCACATGTGCACATCCCCGTCCACTCTCCTTGGCTGTCAGTTTATATCAATGTCACACAAACCGTTCTTGCTATACAAACAATGGCTGGGCCTTTTCTGGACAGACCGTGTACATGTGCCATAAAATGAAAAAGGTTGAAGATCTCTGCTCTAGGGGTGACTGTGTTTTCTGGGGTGGAGGAAAGTATGTCGGACAGAAGTCATATTAGTTCACAGTCTCTGAAACTTCTTGAACTTAAAGAATAACACTTTCCAACAATTTCTTGAGCTGACTTTTGGTCTAGTCCTAATCTTATTTGGGGGCTATAATTTGGGCTGTTTCTCAGTGTCCTGTCAGTCTCTGCTGTCTGACTGAGCTTATGGTTGAATTTCAAATAAATCTGTTTTTGCTCTCATCATTTCTCAGATAAATGAAAGAGTATAGTCTTATTGTCTAGGCATATAAAATGTTTATAATTATCAAATATTTTTATCTTTGTAGTAAAATTTGATACACATTTTATATAGGACACTGTTCATATGTCACTTCCTCAGAGAACCTTTTTGGACAACCTCAGGATTTTCATGCCTGCTTTATTTTTCACCATATTATTTGATATTTTATACATTCATTTTATTTTATTTATTTATTTTCTCCCTTTTTCTCTGAAATGTACATTACATAAGGGAAGAGAATTTTTTTTTACTCTAGTCACCCTGTATATCCAGAACCTAGAATTTTATCTAGTACATATTCAGTGCTCAAAATACAATTATAATTTTACCTAGTTGTGCATGGTACATTTGGTGATGAGGTAACAGATTCATTAGGGCCTCTTGATTTGTTTAAGGGAAAAAGTTAATAAGTGGCATAATCCATTTGCCTTTGTTTTTTTCTATCTGGGTACCTTTAAAGGTTAAGTTTGAACTCAAGTTCAATTACACTGGTATTTTTTAAAAATATTATTTGATATGCAGAGGAATCTGAAAACAATTTAGTGCCATTAACCTGTAAAAAGAGACTAACATTTTTATGGCTAGGCAGAACATGAGCGATATAGGTAAATACCTTTGAGAATATCTTGGACACAGTAAAGCTGTTCTGGTTTGAAAGTTCAGTAGCTTAGGATTTTCTAAACTACTGATGTTCTGATTCTCAGAATATTTTGGAGGTTTTTAAAGGAAGCCCCTTACTAAGCATCTGTCAAACACATCTCCCAAATCATTTCATCTTACATTTTTTTAAAATGAATTCCAAAGTCATAGCATTCCATTCCATTTGCATGGTTATTAATGTGCATTTTGTAGAGGCAAATAAAAATAGATATATTTTCTAGCTTTTTAATTTCTCCAATTATTGCTCCAAATTTATTAGTTTTCCCCCTTCGTGATAATTATAGTTCTTATTTCAAGACAAGATTTCAGAAGACACTATGAAGTTTACTGCCTTCTATGTGGCTGTAGATTTTTAGAGACACACTTGTAGACATACTAGAATCTGCACAAAACTGCATATATCTATTTCCACGATAAGGTGATATTTTGGAAATGCTACATGACTTTCTACTTCACTAAACAAAATATAAACATGTGGATAGTGTGCTAGCCTGACTTTTTCAAAAAGTATGCCACTGTCAGAAGTCTCAAAAATTCACTCAGAAGCAGAGTTTCTTACTTGCTATTTCAAAGCAGCAACCTTAAGATAAACCGAAGGGGAACTTAAAAAGGTTCAGCACCTGAAACCAACTCAACAGCTTTTCATCTACCCCTTCTAAAGCTGCACAAAACACAACACTAACATAATGTGTTAGCTCTTTGTAATTACACCCCTGTGTGTACTTCACCCAGCACCCTTTCAACCTTACTTACTTCTCTTAGGCTGGAAGAGGTGAGCAAATTGCCACAGGCTAAAAATATCTCCAGGATATGAGTGTCCACCCTTTTTCAAACACTCAGAAGAGGAACATATTGGTAGTGAATTGTTTCCTTACTTATCCCTGTAGACCACAATTTTCAGGCTGCAGAGTGATACATGAACTGTCTGCAGTGTTTGCCAGTGCCCAAAGGTTCAGAATTGAAAACTTCTGGAAGGAGCCCAGGTGTCCTCGTTCATGTGCACTGATTTCAGCAGAGCCTCCAAATAAAATTGCCCCTTTTATTTTTCACTCCTTTCCAAGGGATAGTCCTATGCTTTTTCTTGGAACTATAGCATAGTGTCCTGGTTTAGACCGCGAACATTGACACTCAATTGCCTGGAATCAAAATCTGGTTGATTAACCTACTAAATGTATGACTCTGAACAAGTCGCTTGACCTCTTTGTACTTCAGTTTTCTGTCATGTATCCTGTCCTGCAGAATCTGTATGCTGTGGCTGACATGTAAATGAATCCACATGTGAAATCTGGGGGAATAGAACTCGGGGACTACACAGACCCCCTGTGAGGCAGAGAGAGAAGAAGCCAGAGAGAAAGGGCCCGAGAGCAGGCCGGAGAAGGGCCCAGGAGCAGGCCGGAGAGAGCAAGGGGGCCCAAGAGTGGCTTGTAATGCCTTGGCCACTCTCTCCAGAGAAGAAAGCGCGCCGACCCCTGCTTTGATAGGATTTTATTGTCTTTCTCGGCACATTACATTGAGGGTGGTTTTCATTTACTATGCACAGGTCCTCATTAGGTGATAGACAACAAAAGAGAGGACATCAAAAAAAGATATTTGCAAATGGAAAGGCAGAAAGGTTTGGGCAGGGTTTGGGCAGGACTTATATGTTACTTTTAGGAAACTACTTTGGAGATATGCAATCAGCATTTGTTCTTTTGATCCAGGGTGAGAAAGTTTTTTAGCAAGAGCAAGGCTTAACTCTAGGAAAGGTGTAAGTCTAATTTACCCACAGGAAAGCCTGTCCACGCGTGTGGGGCCTGTTTGCTGATACGCACTCCAGAGATTTTTAAGGAGTGCTGAGCTACATTTCCCTCAATGAGTGGAATGGTTTCCTATAGTTTTCTCCCCTTTCAAATGGAGATTATAATAGTACCTTAATCCTAGGATGATTGTTTTGCTAAGTCATTAAACAGGACATTAAAAGTGCTTTGAACAGGACATAGCACAAAGTACCTGCATATACATATTTGCTGTCACCCTAGTCACCGCACACACATACACATACCCCCATACATTTGTGGCTTCTGTGCAACTTTTTATAAAGTCCTAATTTTTAAAGTCCTAATGATTAATTTCTTTAATCATTAATTTGACATGATAGATATTCTAATGACAAGAGATTGTCAGGTAAAGGCTTGCTGAGTGTAAATGTTCCAGATTCCTCCACACTGCTTAATCTAGTGTTCAAAGACAATTTTTCCATGTCATTCCTGGGCTCAAATATTACCCTACTGTCTAACAAAAACAGATTTCCTATCCCCTGTGGATTCCTATACTTTATACAAGTCATATTTTGTTCTTATTATTTCCTCTATCATCAATATCTGCCTAAATCTTTCCACTGAGTGGCCAACTCAAAATTAACTTCTGCTCTAAAACCTTTCTCAAAGTTCTTCAGTCAAAATGACTTTCTTCATGCTTCAATTGCATTTTGTTTTGTTTTGTATTTCTTTCTTTTAAAAAATGCTTTTTTAAGATATATTTTACCTACAGGAAATGCTCAAATTTTAAGCTTACAGTTCAGTGAGTTTTGACAAACGCATATACCTATGAAATTCACATTTCTATAGTTATCGAACATTTCCCTCACTTCAGGATGTTGTCTCTTGAGTGCCTTCCTGGTAAGTCTCCACAATATCTCTCAGGTAAATTCATTCTGATGTCCAGCACCTTAGCTTAGACTTGACTGCTTCAGAACATCTTAGGAAATCAGGCAGTAGATATTCTTTTATATGTGTTGGTTATGAATCAAAGAACTCTTCACAAAATCATGGTAGAGAGTTGTGACTAGTACGTCTCTATTAAATGATCCCTATCTGAAATCTCTCTTAAGGGAATCTGGCTAGGATACCACAAGATCTGGCACACAGTAGGTACTCTATAACTATTTCAGTTAAGTTACATGTTAACTGTGGGACTTTAGAGGCAATGACTTTACCTAGTGTTTAAAATTCAGTCAGACAGAAGAGACATGTTACAAGCAGACATTTCTCATCTTCCTCAAGTGATCTTCATTTTCTCCCTATGTTTTGGAACTTGTCCTACATTGCAATAATGTCTACCCCTATTCAGTAAATCATGAAAGACAAACTCTTGGCATTGAGCGTGGCAGGATGGACGGAGGCAGTACTTTAACCAGTGTTATATTTAAAGTTTGCCTAGAGCACCTCAGGAAAGTCTCACATAAAATGATATTCTTACAGTGTTTACAGAGAGCATAATGAAATGCCAAGTCGTATAACTTAGCATGTTACTCATTATTTTGCAGCCACTGAATTGGTAATATCTGCTTAATATGTGCAAGTAATTCATCCTTCCCCAAAGTGTATCATTTTGTCAAAATAAAGAAATTTTCAAATCCCTCTTGGCTATGTGCTTGGGTGTGCTGTTGAAAAAAGAATTATCCTGCATTTGAAAAGATGGAAATCTAAAATATTTGACGTTGGCAATTAAGGATTCTAAATCTGTGGAGATCACACCAATTCAGATCATGTGTGGAAACTTCCTAACTGAATTTTCAGACAAGATTGTATAAATAACAACAGCCACGTGAATGTTGCCTACATCCAAGTAGTCTACTTGAAATATCATGCACTTACTTCTTGTTACAGGGCTCTCTGGGGTTGGTTCAAGCAAAGTTATAGAAAGCCAAGAAATGACATCTTACTCACTGTATTTTACAATCATTTTTAATATATTACCCACCCTAGCCCCCCAATTCTAATACTGCATCTACACTCTAGTGACAAAGATATGTCACAGTGGGGGCAAGTCTTAAGCATGGCTTCAAATCTAAAACCAAGCCCAAAAGAAACATTCTAAAAATGTGAGCAATAACACAATAATTTGGATAAGAATATAGCTTGTGAAAGTCATATTACACCTATGGAGTATAAGTTCAGATATATCGATACACAGAGGAATTCATTGTGTAGGTACAGTAAGAATACATTTAACAATTGTTGCTCCAGCAATATCAGCTCTCTGAAGAATCTATCCCAACAAAAATGTCTATTTATTCTTCCTGTGTCAGGCAAAGCCAAATAAAATTGACATCTTTCCTGCTTTCACAGGACAGACGCATGAAAGAGATAATCACAAAAATGGCCATTGAGTTTATTTGACATGTGTGTGGGAAACTCTCTGAGTATATTTGACATCCTCTCAATGTCTGGCTTCTTTCCTAGGCTGTCACTCAGAATGCTGACTCTTATGTGGTTGGGATGGTTACATAGTTCCTGATCTACAGCAGTTCAAAAATCAGAGAGAGAGGCTAAATAGGAGAGACCTGCCAGGGGCAGGCATCCAGCAATAAATGACTGACAGCAGACAACTCCTAACCATGTAAAAATAAGGCAAACGACTGTAGCTTCCTTCAATAATTCAATGTTTTTCCAACTTTTATCTTTATGTGTGCGATTCATTTTTTAAAACAAATCTTACTTGGGCATGCAAACAAATAAAATGCATAAATGTAGGGCAGTTCAAATACCAAACCTGATAAACCTCAAAGAATATTTCTCAGAAACCTTAGGGTTCATTCGTTTTCCTTAAAAATAACATTAACTGATACCATGATGCCTCTAAAGAAATATTCAATTTAATTCAGTTTAAAAGATCTCGACACTAAGAACAGCACAAATAAAAAATTTACACTGACAAAATGCAGAAAGAATGTGATTATAGCGGCGCTAGGAAGAGTTATGGTGGGAATTCCAAGAAGAGGGACCGCCAAAAATGAATGCGACATGCAAAAATGTGAGACACAGAAAAGTTTTTCCAAGTTCTCTCTCTATATATTCCCAACCCCACCTCTGCTCTGTCACCCACCTGCCACACACTGTAGGACATATTCATCTTACAGAACAATTTTTGACCCTTCGCCTTGGTGTCATTTTTGCCAGGTGTTTTGGGCCCTGTGAGTAGTAGAAGTCCAAGGCGCCAGTTTTATACTGTGCCAGCTAATGTAATTGTACATATTAGATAGCACTGCAGGTACAGAACATCTCACTAAACTCACACTACATGCATCTCTAGATGCTTCCCTCAGAAGCATCTCAAAATTGTCTATACGGACAATAAGTAACGTGGCAAGAGAAGTTGGAGGGGAAACAGAAAGCAGTCATAATCTGATTGTGGTTAAAATATTTCCTTTTTTTTTGCATTTTTGTCAAAAACATATGACCATACAAACACATTTTATTGAGAGCACTTTCCAGGGCCTTGGAAAATGTCTGTGCAAGTGAGGGTCTCCAGAGCGCGGCTTCATTAGCTTCGTGGTATGAATGGGAAAATCTTTTCTACCATGTAATTTCTCAACTGTCAGCACTCTATTTCTGTTTCGGTAATCTTCCCGTTCATGCATATTTTATAGCATGTCACTACAAATCCTTTTAGAAAGCACTTTGTAAGGCAAGTGGTATATAAATTATGAACTCGTACAGAAGTAGGACAGGGAGTTAGAGGCCAATGTCAAGCTTTGCCTTTCTCACTCACTGCGTGGTCTGAGGTTAACTTGCTCAATGTCTCTGGGCTCCAGGTCCCTAAACTCAACAGTGTAAGATCTAAAAAAGAAGGCCAAATATTTTGATATCTGGTAAACGGAGAGAACCTTAACTGGGCTTAACTATAAATTTTCCTCCCCACTCTAATTCCACAGGTTAAATCTGCTAGGTAAACAACCCATGTCATCATGGAGACTAGGCACAGTTGTCCCTGCTTGTCCCTGAGCAGAGCTTTCAGTCCCTGCCAGCCTGCAGAATCATTCAGACAAGCCAATCACATGCTTGCGTGGAAACCAGGGGTTGCAGCACTCTCTTGATGGTAAAAAGCCTGCCTCCTACCATCATTCTGTTCCCAAGTGCAACCTCTATGTGGCGCTCACTGCATCCCCTGGGCTGTGAGTCTATGGGACTAATAACCTGCTATTACTCTCCTCTACCCAGTATCAAGTATCATGCATTTAGTCACCCCCATAACCCTAGGAGAAAATAGCTCCCACACTATGACTCCCAACTTCTATTTCTCAGTCCATCTCAGCTCCAACTCCAAGCAGGAACTAATCTAGTACAGATGTTTTTCTACTACATATCCAGAGTAGGGACGCTTTATACGTGGAACTCATGGCATATTTTGTTCTTTACTCTCAGTTATGTAATGACAGGTCACAACTGCCTGCCAAGCCAAAGGCAGTTTACATTTTCATAGCAGTCTAGAGGCCATTGGGAAACTCTATCTCCAGTGTGTGTGTGAATGTGTGTGTGTGTGTGTGTGTGTGTGTGTGTGTGTGTGTGTGTGTGAAAGAAGCTATTTAATCCAAACTCCCTCATTTTAACCTTTGGTAACTCTCAGGAAAACAGGGGAAATATTGTATTTAATCACTGGGAAATGATGGAGGGCAATGTCCATCATATGGTTTGTACTTCAAAATGGTAGCAATTGTTTTTTATTTTTACTATTAGTCAGTGTTTGACACTGTAAGTTTATATTCTCTATTATATAATGCATGACTAAGTAAAATACTTAATGTTAATTTTCTTCATTTTCTTAGTTTCTAACACCCAAATCCTGCTTTAATGTTGCACTTCTCATGGCCACAGCCCTGGCAATTATCCCATAGGCACCTTATACTGGTGGTATCCTTGTTTAAGATTTAAAAGACCATCACTTAATGATCAGTTCCCATGTGCTTATATGCAATACCTATATATAATTTTATTTAATTTAATCCTCATGTCGAGCCTATAAATTAGATATAACAATCCCTATTTCACAAATAAAGTGACTGAAACAAAATCAATAACTGCACGGAGCTATGCTAGAACTCACATCACAAACTGCACATTAATCACTCCATGTGACCAGTTCCAGCTGATTGTGAAATCCCGGGCCTCACAGAGCAGTGTGAGCAGACCCAGTTTTCTTAGGAGAAGCAGTAGATTTACTTCTCTTCTACCATCCTCCGTTTCCAGCACTACCACCTCCAGATATTTCCCCACACTGATGGGTTGTCCTTCCAGACCGCTGTTCAGGCCTTTTCTTCTTGGCTCATTCATCCCTTTCACTGCAGCAGTTTCCTATAATGCCACCTACCTCCCACAGGTCACCTTCCTGTTGCCCCTTTTTTCTCCCCCAAAGAAGCATATGACTGCATCCCATTCTGGGTCTTTCTCACACATCTCAGCTATGAAACTGGCATCTAGGATCCCCGCAGCCTGTTTTACAGATGTTTATCCCAAAATGTAGAAGCCACCATTCTGTGAGATTATTTGTTATTTGCATGAAACAGTGCATGAAAAATAGAGGAGCCTATTTTCTGCACAGGCATACTAGGAAGGAGTTTCTGCAAAGGCAAACAAAGGGAGTTCCTTTTTTCAGGTTTTTGTCTGTTTGTTTTTTGCAGCCTGTTGAGGTGCACTAGAATCTGTTTAGAATTCATAAGCCTCAGCAGGGATGTTGCTAATTTCCTTGGTTAAACACACACACACAAAGATAGAGCTTGAATATTTAACTTTTGTGAGGTTTTTTTTATTACTGTATTGTTGTTCAATTACAGTTGTCTGCATTTTCTCTCCTCCCCTTCCCCGACCCCATCCAAACCCATCTCCCTCCCTTGCTTCCACCCTCCTCCTTGGTTTTGTCTCTGTGTCCTTTATAGTAGTTCTTAAAAACCCTTCTCCCCACAGTCCCTCCCCCCTCCCCTCAGGCTATTGTTAGATTGTTCTTAATTTCAATGCCTCTGGTTATATTTTGTTTGCTTTTTTCTTTTGTTGATTATGTTCCAGTTAAAGGTGAGATCATATGGTATTTGTCCCTCATCGCCTGGCTTATTTCACTTAGCATAATGCTCTCCAGTTCCATCTAAGCTGTTGCAAAGGGTATAAGCTCCTTCTTTCTCTCTGCTGTGTAGAATTCCATTGTGTAAATGTACCATAGGCACTTAGCTTGCTTCCAGCAACTTGGCTATTGTGAATTGTGCTGCTATGAACATTGGGATGCATAGATTCTTTTGAATTGGTGTTTCAGGGCTTAGTGTATAATCCCAGCAGTGGAATTGCTGGGTCAAAAGGCAGTTTCATTTTTAGTTTTCTGAGGAAATTCCATGCTGTTTTCCACAGTGGCTGCACCAGTCTGCATTCCCACCAACAGTGCACTAGGGTTCACTTTTCTCTGCATCCTCTCCAACACTTGTTTGTTGATTTGTTGATTATGGCCATTCTGACTGGTGTGAGGTGGTATCTCATTGTGGTTTGAATTTGCATCTGTCTGATGGCTAGTGATGTTGGGCATCCCTTCATATTGTCCTCCTTGGAGAAGTGTCTGTTCAAGTACTTTCCCCATTTTTTATTTGGTATTTTTGTCTTCCTGGTGTGGAGTCATGTGAGTTCACGACATATATTTTGGAGATCAAACCCTTGTCCGAGGTATCATTGGCAAGTACATTTTCCCATAGAGTTGGTTCTCTTTTCATTTTAATGTTTTCTTTAGCCACGCAGAAGCTTTTTAATTTAATGAGGTCTCATTTGTTTATCCTTTCCTTTTTGTCCCTCGCTTGAGGGGACATATTGGTGAAGATGTTGCTCTATGGAATGTCTGAGATTTTCCTACCTATGTTTTCCTCTAGGACTTTTATGGTGTCATGACTTATATTTAAGTCTTTTATTCACCTTGAATTTATTTTGTGTTGGTGATCACATTTCATTTTTTTGCATGTAGCTGTCCTGTGGTTCTGTTTTTGTTTTTTTTTAACTTTTATTTCCCTTTTAATGAATAAAGGAATAATTTCATCCATTAAAGAACAGAATGAAATTGTGGCAACATGTACTCTTTTTTTTCTTTTACTCATTCTATTTTATCTTTTAGTTATGTTTTATTGATTATGCTATTACAGTTGTCCCAATTTTCCCCCTTTGCCCCCTCCACCCAGCACCCCCCTCAGGCAATCCCCACACCATAGTTCATGTCCATGGGTCATGCATGTAAGTTCCTTGGCTACTCCATTTCGTATACTGTACTTTACAGCCCCATGGCTATTCTGTAACTACCTATGTGTGATTCTTAATTCCCTCACTTCTTCAGCCTTTCCTCCACAGCCCCTCCCATTTGGAAAACATCAAAACCCTCTTCATATCCATGATTCTGTCTCTGTTCTTGTTTGCTTAGTTTGTTTATTAGATTCATTGTTAATAGCTGTATATTTATTGCCATTGTATTGATGATAGCTTTGATCTTCTTTTTTTTTTTCCTTGTATAAGTCCCTTTAATATTTCATATAATAATGGTTTGGTGATGATGAACTCCTTTAGCTTTATCTTGTCCGGGAAGCTCTTTATCTACCCTTTGATTCTAAATGATAGCTTTTCTAGGTAGGGCAATCTTGGCTATAGGTGCCTGCTTTTCATGACTTTGAATATTTCTTGCCAATCGCTTTTGTACTGCAAAGTTTCTTTTCAAGCTGCTACCCCAGTGCTGAACCTCAGAGGGAATGTGTGTGAGGAAGTCTGTGTGCAGGTCTTTTAAGAACTGCTTGGGACTCCAGAATTTTCTTCCACCAATGCCATCCCTGCTGGTTTTTGCAACCAAAATTTATGGAGGCTTATCTTCCTGGCACTGGAACCCTGGACTTTTGGGCCTGGTGTGGGGCTGGCACTCCTTACTCCTGAGATTTCTCTCCCAAAATTTCACCTACCAAACATGGATGTGGGAACAGCCTACACCACATCTCCACCCCTCCTATCGGTCTGGATGGATGTGTTTTCATTAATTCCATAGTTGTTTGATTTCCATTCACCCCAATTTCTGACAGTTCTGAGTGATGGTTGTTCCATAGTTTAGTTGTAATTTTGATGTGGTTGTGTGAGGTGGTGAGCTGTGTTTACCTATGTCTCTATCTTGATAGGAAGTCCCTTTTGCTCCTTTTAATATTAGTGAGGAGCTCAAATACTGGAAGCTTCTTAAAAATGGTGTCTTATAATGAATAAATGTGGTGGGTAGAGATGAGAGGAAGCAGGGCAGGAGCAGGTGATAAGTGAGAAAAGTCAGGGGAGCAGTGAGACTGCTAGAAAGACTTCCCAGGTGTCCTAGCAGGGATCTAAAGCAGAGGAGTTGGGGGGGGGGCATGGGAGGTGGGTAGGGGGTCATAGAAAGTGTGACAGAATAGCAGGAATTCTCAGGAGAGGATATTCCTGGAATTGTTCCTGGCATATCAAAATTGTTTAATACTGTAATGTTGTTTAATGTATGAGCGGAAACAAACAACCTTGCTCAGAGAAAGTTCTCAAGTGAAAAATCAGAAATTGTAAAAGAATGAGAATTACTGTTTTAGAGAATGTGTACTTAATGAATTAAAAATACCAAAGTAAATCATTTGATTCAAATTTTTCATAATTAATTATATTTGCCTACACTGAATTCTCTAGTATAATAGAAAAATTTATAATGCATTAATTTAAATGCCACAGCCTTGCTCAGAAGTGAACTTGTGACATGTGCAGCAGGATTTAATCAGAATTTTCCTGTGAGGGAAAGAAATAAAGAAGGAAGAAAAGCCATGAGAACTTAAAATCCTTATGAACTACTCTAGTGCCTTTTGCATCTTGCAATTAGCAAAGTGAATGTCGATTATATTAATAGAATCAATGCAATGGATATAAAGTCAATTGTGTGAGACATGATTAGAATATGTCGTTTTGAAGAACATGATTTTTTAACAATGGAGTACATCTGTGTACACTGAAATAATTTTCTGAAATTATTAACAAAGTTGAAAGCTCACTTCTTTTCTTAATTGTTAGGACCAAGAATGCAGTGTAGAATAATACTAAGATTTTTGTTCTAGCATGTGCCTGCCTGGGTTTCAATTTTATTTTCCCAATTTACCTGCTCTATGATCTTGGTGAAGTCACTTTAGCTTTCTAAGTCTCAATTTCATCATATGTAAAATTGAGGTAATCTGAAAATGCTTTAGTAGAAGACATAAAACAATAAAGCTCTCAGTAAATGTTAAATGCTTCATCATCTCATTTATCTTGTGTATTCCAAGGACATGGAGATCATATTGTACCTTACGTTTGTCTGATGCTGTACAAGCTATCTTGCTCTATGTGCAATCCACTTTGAATTTGAAAGTCCAGGGCTTGAATTCAGGATTCCCCATTTATTGCTGGATAAACATGGGAAAGACATTTCTCTTCTGTGAGTTTAAAATTTATTTTTCTAAATTTTAATTTAATTTTATTTTTCAATTACAGTTTACATTCAATATTATTTTGTACTAGTTTCAGGCATACAACAGAGTGGTTAGACGATTTTATACTTTACAAGTGTTCTCCCTGATATTTCCAGTGGCCACCTGATACCATACTTGGTTATTACAATATTATTGATATTTCCTATGCTTTATTTTACATCCCAGTGAGTATTTTGTACTTCTTTTTTTTTTCAGAGTTTAGGACTTTTAATTTGTCCCAAATTTGCTGAAGCAAAATCATAACACCTTCATCTTTTTCACCCATCCGCCCATCCCTCCAACTC
Source organism: Micronycteris hirsuta (assembly GCA_004026765.1). Lineage (NCBI taxonomy): Eukaryota > Metazoa > Chordata > Mammalia > Chiroptera > Phyllostomidae > Micronycteris > Micronycteris hirsuta. The sequence continues at coordinate 78,540 of PVJI01001261.1, forward strand.
CTACACCCGTCTGACAACCATCAGTCTGTTCTTTGTATCTTTGAATTTGTTTCCATTTTGTTTGTTCAATTATTTTGTTTTTTAGATTCCACATACAAGATTTCTTGACAGTTAAATAAAATAATAATAGCATTTTGGGAAAACTGATGTGAATCACTTGTCACATATTGGCACATATGTCTCCTTTCTTTTATTTTAAGTCTTTTTAAAGTTTTGCTGTTGAGATATACTACTAATAATTTCTAGCCAGTCTCATATTAAAAGAAGATTGGAAATGAGTTCAAAATATACAAATCTGTTCAACTTTCCCTTTTCAACACTTGGGAAGGTTATAAGGCACAATTCCATTGAATGTCCTGTTCTACACACAAAACAATCACTTCTTTCCTTTTCAATGCTTATTAAGTGATATTATTTTTATTAAAGGTACATTTCTTTAAAACACAAAGTGATGTTTATCATACTTTCTGAATATAAGGCTATACATGGGAAAGGGGAAGAATTTAAACTTCAGTAATGATCTTATAATTTTCAGATTTTTTAAGTTAGGCATAGAATTCCAGTGTTTAATAACATGTCAGTTTATAAAGGGATAGTGAATGTCAAATGATGTGAAGTTCTTCCTAAAAAGACAAGACTGAAGGATAGCTCCCAGCAGGCATGCCCAAACATTCACAGATGCCTTAGAGGGGCTACTCTTTGTGATGAGGCTTGAAGCCTGGGCAGGATGTGATCTGGAGTGGAGAATAGCTGAAACAAAGCTAGAATCTAGTGCTTTTACTATCACTGTGTGACAAAACACTAAAAATTCAGTGCATGGAACAACCATTTTACTGTGCTCACAGACTCTGTGGACAGGAATCTACACAGTGCTTGGCTTTGTTCCATGATTTCTGGGGCCGCAGCTGAGAAGACTCAAAGGCTTGAGGTTACTTGATGTTTGAGGCCTGGAATCATCAAGAAGTTTCATTACTCATATATTTGGCACATGACTTGAATGACTAGAAGGCTGGGTTCCCCTTGAGCTGTGAATTGGAATATCTATACATTGCCTCATAATGTACCCTTGGCTCCTCAAGCATGATGGCTGGATTTTGAGAGAAATTACCCAATAGCAAGTGGCCCAAGAGAACAAAGTAAAATTGCCTGGCACTTTCTTTCCTAGACTCAGAAGATGCAGAGTGTTCTAATGCAGTCTGTTAGTTACATCTGAGTCACTAGGACCAATCTAAATTCAAGGGAAGAAAGCATTTTCAGACTTATTTGAAAACCACCACCTAGAGAAAAGTGGTGACTTCATTTTCCTATTTCTCATAGCAATAAATATGAGATCTTAAACCTATTGCTATGGAATATATGATTTCAGAGCTGAATGATAACTTTGGCAGAATAATGGTTGAATATGTGCAGAAAAATTATCCAAATCCACTGCTGAAGATGTGGAGGTCGGTTCAGACAGTTGGAACTGAATAGTAAACTGAGCTTCAGGAAAACTGTCTAAAGACCAGAGTATCTGAGAACTCAACAGTGAGAAGAAAGATTCTAAAGATAAGAAGGATGAATTTTTTTGATGTAAACATTTTGCTTTGTAATCAAAGGTGTGTTTTGCAAATAAGTTTATTTCTTATTAAAGGAAATGGCAATATTATGGAAAGGCCTTTTTATGGTTTTTGATATAAAAATTACCAGTGACCCTTATTAAAAATAAAACCCTCTGGATATTTCATAACTTTTTAAATTTGTTAAATTTAAATTAAATTTGCCTAGTGTAACCTTAAAAGTAGGAGCTTGTCCCTGCTGTTACTTAATTATAATTCTGGAAATGGATCAGAGAATCATAGAATCTTAGAACTTCAAAGGACATTGAGAATTATCTCTCCAGTCCCTGTACCTTATGTTATAAAGGTAGTGAATATCAAAGAAATTAAATGACTCACTCAAGATCATAGACAGAATTAACAACACAGCTTCAAATTTTAGAACTTTTGTCTGTAAGTGCTTTTGAAATACCTTTTCAACCCTGTCTTTCTTATGTCTCATTCTCCCCAGCTCTCACACTTTTCTGTCATTAAAAAGAAACTGCTTTTATAAGTCCAGGAAGCAGAGAGAATACCAAACAAGATGGACCCAAAGAGGCCTACTCTAAGACATATCATAATTAAATTGCCGAAGGTTAAATACAAAGAGAAAATCTTAAAAGCAGCAAGAGAAAAGCAATTAGTTACCTGTAATGGAGCCCCCATAAGACTCTCAGCTAATTTCAAAAGAAACTTTGCAGACTAGAAGCTATTGGCAAGAAATATTCAAAGTGATGGAGAGCGAGGACCTACAACCAAGATTACTCTATGCAGCAAAGCTATCATTTAGAATTGAAGGACAGATAAAGAGTTTCCCAGACAAGAAAAAGCTAAACTAGTTCGTCATAACCAAACCAGTATTATATGAAGTGTTTAAGGGTTTTCTTTGAGAAGAAGATAAAAAATATGAACACTAAAATGGCAATAAATACATAACTAACAACAATTGATTCTTAAAAAAACAAAATAAACAAGCAGAAAAGAAACAGAATCATAGATACAGAGAGCATTTTGATAGTTGCCAGATGGGAGAGGGGTTGGGGGAATGGGTGAAGGGTTGAAGAGACTAAGTACAAATTGGTAGTTACAGAATATTCATGAGGATGTAATGTATAGCATAGGTAATATATAGTAGCCAAAGAACATATATGCAAGACCCAGGAACATGGACAACAGTGTGGGGATTGCTGGAGGGAGTGGAGGGTGGTGCTGAGTGGAAAGGGTCAGAGGGGGAAAATTTGGGACAACTGTAATAGTATAAACAAGAAAATGTAATTAAAAAAAGAAACTGCTTTTGTCAGGCTAGAAACATTCTTTGTCATCGAATTGTAAAGGGCAGTTATAATACTGATATAGCTAAGACACTCATTACTGTAACCTTATCCCAAATTTTTACATGGAGGATGGCTGTCATTGTTTGACAGTTAATTCAAGTTTTCGTGTTTTAGGTAGATTTGGATGTTAACCACTTCTTCAACATTTACTGCTGTTAAATTTGCAAATGATATGCGTAACACAGGGGTTAAAGTGAAATATATTGTATTTTAGCATAACACTAGAAGAAATTTTCTTTTTCATCTAATTGCTTTTATTTGTTGAAATTTGCTTTGGTTTTAAAATAATGTGACAGCATATCTTTGATGATGCCTAGTAATGGGCAAAACGACAAGCTCTTACATGACCTCTCCCTTAAGCATTAACACCCAGAGATGACATCTGGGCCTCAGCTATGTTTCAGTTCCGGGCCTAGGGAAGCAGCGAAATCAGGACTAACATTAGGACCAACTGCATTGACTAATGACCCCCCATCCCCGGCCCCAACCAATGAGTGAAAATCACAAACCAAGTGGGAACACCTGTAAAGCTGATGAATATTCTATTGAGATCCTTCCCTGAGACCTCTAGATAAAAGACCTTAAGATGGCGAACCCAGTGCCTTTCCCACCCTTTCTTTCCGCACCCCAGGGCGCTCTCTCTCCCTCTCTCTTTTTGGAGCATACCCATGGCCTTTCCACCCTTTTTCATCTCTCAAGGCACATTTCTCTCTCTCTCTCTTCTAAGCCCCAAGGGCCCTTCTTTTGAATCTGTAACTCATTTCCTGAGCTTGTTTCTTCTACAGAGCACTTCTTCTACCTCTTTGACTTTCTAAATAAACTTTCTCTTATAAATTTGAGTCTTGGCTCTGAATTTTTTTTTTCTTTGCTAGAACTTAAGTTCCAAGGTTGCTGAACCAAGGTCTAAGACCTGGTGCCATTTCATTGTCAAAAATTTGAATTAAATTTAACTAAAACAGCTTTTAGCAGCAAGGACTGAATGATAAATTAAATATAACTTTTATGATTCTTGTTTACTAATTGAATGATTGGTTGATTTTTTCATTAAGGTAATAAATAGCTATTGAGTTCTAGTTAAATATTAAGAACTGTGTTAAGAATTGGGGACAGTGGATGCCCTTAAGGACTTCAAAGTTGGTCAAATACTATTCACACTTTTCTGCCATGGGAGCAGAAAAGAGAAAGTGATACCTGACTTTTCAAAAACACTAAAACTCTTTTGGAAAGAGGTGAAATATATTAATCATTAGGCTTTTACTAAATTATCTGGCAAAGTCCTTTGAGGATGCAGATATCACACATTATTTGTTAATGGTTTAACTCACACCAACTAATGCCAATATAGTTTTCTTTGTTGGCTTAAATTCCATACTTCATTTTTTTTTAATTTGGCTCTTTGCAACTATTCTTAAATCTTTTACCACTTACTTTTCTCTTTGTCACAATCTCCAGTTCACATTTATTAGTGAGATATTGCCACAAGACTTCTCATAGCAAACCATCCACAAAGAAGTAAAAACAACAATAATTTATTCTCACTAATGCCTTTGTAGATCTGCTAACAATGGGTGAATATAGGCTGAGTGGATCATGATTTGACTCTAAGTTATAGATTCTGCTCATGTCTGCTTTATGTAGCTCCAGTACTCTTTGAACCAGCAGTTGACCAAGTTGTGCTCTCCCATGGGAAAAGCTCGCAAGCAGAGAAGCATCAGCAACCATGAAAGTACAATTTAAGACTGATAATGTGGCCCTGGTTGGTGTGGCCCAGTGGACTGAGTACTGGCCTGCAAACCAAAGGGTTGCCAGTTCAATTCCCAGTCAGGACACCTGCCTGGGTTGCAGGCCAGGTCCCTGGTGGGGGCATGTGAGAGGAAACCATACATCGATGCTTCTCTCCCTCTTTTTTCCCTTACTTCCCTCTCTCTAAAAGTACATAAACAAAATCTTAAAAAAAAAAAAAAAGACTGATAATGTGATGTCCATTATCCAATTGGACAAAGTAAGTCACATGACCATGCTCCAAATCTCAAAGGGTGGGTAAATATGTTCTACCTACAATGAAGGTACATGAGGATATGGATTTATAATTCAGTGATATAAGTGTGAAAGGATGTTAGCAGTAATTCAATTTGCCATCCTAATTAAACTCAATTACTCATCCATTCCAAGGTTGCTTTGGGAACCTAAACAGAACTAAAGAAAAATTTCCAAACTTTCACACTCAAATAGGAGCCTAATACTGCCCAGCTATCCTGCCTGGTAGTCCAAAAAGTTAATTCCCCCACTCTTTCTAAAACAATTATCTATTCACTTCTCTCTCTCTTCAAATGTGGTTGTAGTTTGTCTTTTTCCCATAGAATGTGATTTAATGAGAGTAGAAATCTTTGAAGATTTTGATCATTGATGTATTCCAAGTTCTCTGAATAGTATCTAGTATATGATGTACACTATACATACCTTGAATTGATACAGATCATCCTAATTTTGATTAAATAATTGATTAGTTTAACATATCATGTGTCCTGCTAGACTGTAAGTTATATTAGGATATGGACCTTTCTTTTAACTGATGCAAACCCAGAAAACAGCACAGTCTTGCACAGACTAATCACTCAATGAGTATTTGTTGGATTAAATGATTTACTACACTATTACAAGTGTTATTCCAAGGGAATAGAAGATAGGATCTGAGATTTATTTACTGAAGTTTATGGTTAAAGGAATTAGAATGAAATTGTGTTCATTATAAGTATTGTTTATTAGAGAAACAGTAGCTTGTTTCAGGTCATATGCATATCATGATTCAATAGTTGTTTTGTATTATTTATTTCTATTCAGAAGGACTGCCCCTGATGCCACATAAAAGGACAGAAATACGGTTTGATTTCCAGTCAGGTACATGCCTGGGTTGCAGGCCAGGTCCCCAGTATGGGGTATGCTAGAGGCAACCATACATTGATGTTTCACTCCCTCTCTTTCTCCCTCCCTTCCCCATCTCTCTAAAAATAAATAAATAAAATCTTTTTAAAAAAGGCAGAAATACATTTTACATTTTATTTGTATTTTTCTTTAATTATGATGTTCCTCCAGGCTTTCAAAAAGCCTATTAATAAATGTATTAGCATATTAAATGACACTGGCTTATGTGCGCAGACACAATAGGTGTTCAATTTAAAAATATGGAATGAAGTAGAATTAGAAGTCATGGCCTGGCTGGTGTAGCTCAGTGGATTGAGTGCGGGCTGGGAAGCAAGCGGTCCCAGTTCGATTCCCAGTCGGGGCACATGCCTGGGTTGCGGGCCAGGTCCCCAGTGAGGGCCATGTGAGAGGCTACCAAACATTGCTGTTTCTCTCCCTCTCTTTCTCCTTCCCCTTTCTCTAAAAATAAATAAATAAAATCTTAAAAAAAAAGAATTAGAAGTCATGTTTTAGCATTTTTGATGATTCTCATCTTAATGGTTGCAAACAAAAAATTGGAATCAGTGATTAATGATAAGCTGTGTCTGCCAGGTAATTTCTTGGGCAGTGTTTCACTTAGATAATTAGCAATGATGGTTTTGAACTAAGAATGGATGTAGATAAAAAAAAAATTTGAAGTCACTTTTGATGTGCTGTTGTCTTTTCTTTTAATGTTTGCAAGTGGCATTTCATGTAGGTCAGTATCTCATATATTTCCAAGTGGCTGTTGCATGCTATCCAGAAATGTGCACAGCTGGTACTTAGATCTTCCTATATTAACAGTTAGTCAAAATCTAAAGAGATCAGTTGATTTTGAAAGGTTAATATTCTGTGATACATACCAAAAGGAGCACCAAAGCCCCTTTAAAGTTCCAAATGCCTTCATTCACTGCTATAATAACACTAATTACTAGCATTAGCAAAATCAGAAAGCCCCAAGATGCAGTTATTGGGCTTTGTACCAAGATCCCTCCAATATCTGGACTACAGCTTGCTGAACCTTCATGGGATAAGTGATTGAGTTCTCAGGTTCCTTGCAGGTGGAAAATCCTGGCTTCTACATTTTTCCCAGTTGGATTTAAAAAGGAGAAACATTCTGAAAGGTAGCAATGATTAAAGATGGTGTCAAAGAATCTATTAATTTTCACTGGGCAATGGCCAGCCAGAAAGACCTTCTATGTGGAAAATCAAAGGCTTACTTCTCTGTAGTGTAAATATCTGCTCAACATATGCCCACAAACACCCATACGTCAGAGGAGGACGTAGTATGATTGGAATGTCATCTGCAACAGTCATAGGGGATCCTACCACAAGATGATCATATTTCTGTTTTTGGTTTCATTTGTGCCTATATTGCAAGGTTCACATTCTCAAAAAATAAACAGAACCCTAAGATATGCTTCACAGTTTGTATAGCATAGCTAATATCACAGGTTTTGTGTTGATGCCAAACACGGTGGATATTGTTGTTATATCCTAATATTGCTATAAATATTTTATCCTCAGGATGTGAATAGGTATTGATAAATATCTGTCCTGAATTAATGTATATGAAGTTTATATATGAAAATAGGTTTAAGAAGTATTAAATAAGTAATATATTGCACATAGGGGTATAATCGACATAGGAGGGATTTCTGGAGACAGATGGGCAGGAGCTGAGACCTGACTAAAGTATTTTGCACTTGCAAGCATTTGATCAAGTTACTTGCTTTTCCAAACCAATTTTTCCTTTATAATAGATGCAATGATGCCTAATTCTCAAGGCCATGAGGATGAAATAAAAACAATATGAATAGCCCTGGTCAGTGTGGCTCAATTGGTTGGAGCCATGTCCTGTAAACCAAAACATCACTGGTTCAATTCCCAGTGAAAGCACATGTCTAGATTTTGGGTTTGGTCCCCCATCAGGGCACATGCAAGAGGCAGCCAATCGATGTTTCTTTCTCACACTGAAATTTCTCTCTGTCTCTGTCTCCTTAACTTCCCCCTTCTCTACAGATTAATGAGCATGTCCTCAGGTGAGGCTTAAAATATAATAAAATACAAGAATAAAAGAAAACAAATAGAGCTTTTTAAGACAGGGTTATGTACATATATACTTTCTCCCCTTCTCATTAATTTATAACATCTCAAAAACTGTATGGGTATATAGACATACACATGTATTTTATGCATATGTTATACTTTAGAGATATAGAGATTAGGGGTGGTTATTTAATAACTATTCAAAGCATTCCCAGATTTTCTTGAATCCCAAAAGTTTGGAAAGAATAATACATTTTGAGTTCAGAGAAAGTATATTACTTTGAAACATGAAATTGCTGGACTTGAGGTAAATAAAATTGACTATCAGCAGTGTGAGATGGTTTAATCTCTTAGGTCTCATAGTCTCTATTGTTTGGGTTTGAAGACATCTATAAAGTCAATTAGGAATGAGCACAATTGGTTGTTGAAGGATGGACAAGACCTAAATAGACAGGAGTGAAGATACTTGTGGATGGAACACATTCATGCCACGGTGACAGCATCACTCCCCAGAGTTGAACAAGCCAGTTTCAGCATACCTGGATTTTTCAGTGCTAGAAGCAAAACGTTGCCCTCCCTGTTAAGCCAATATATTCAAATTCTAAAGTAGAAAATGACTTGATACTTATCTGTAGCTGCTTTAATTACTTTTATTCATTCTAGGTCAACTTTTATCAGCACTTTGAGTAGTTGATACAAAAGTGTGAAGTCACTGAGTTCTTGTTCTTTATGAATAATCTTTCTATTCCCTGGAAAGACATTTTACATAGTGAGACTCATTACAGTCCCACACTCCATTAGAATCAACTCATCCATTGCAGTTTCCAGGGCGTAAGGTACGCTCAAGCATCAAAGTAGGGCTAGTTAAGTTCCTTATGTTGCCAATAGAATCACACAGAGAGAATTATTTGGTGCGTAACATGATTTGCCTGATGTATTAAGTACAAATCATGAGAAGCCTTAGAGAACAGTACTGACACTTATCACTAATGAGGAAATCTGCCAGAAAAGGGAGAAATATCATTTTGAGAATCAGCTATGCTGCAGTGGATATGACAAAGGATTTGGCCTCAGGAACTTTAGTGTCAGAACTGTCTCGGTCACTTGCCAGTTACAGACCTTGGACAATTACCTTTAATCTATCTAAGCTTTTCATTTCTTTATAAAATAGATCTGTTCTACATATTAATGTGTTCATTGTGAGCCACAAATGTGATAAGTGCAAAAATGCTTTGAAAATGGTAAAGCGAGGTCCAAACGCTTGTTCTGTTACAAGAAGTCACTATGTATCAGACACTTTGAGGTGTTTTAGATATGTGTGTATGTTATGTGCTGTTGGCTCTGACTCTGGGCAACTCTGTGAATGAGTCATGTCCACAATGTCCTGTCCTCAACAGCCCCACCCTGTTCCTATAGACTCATGCCTCTGGCTTCTTTTATGGAATCAATTCATGCAATACTTGGTCTTCAATCCATCTAATATACTTTGTCTTCCTCTTTTCTGCTGCCTTCTATTTTCTCCAGTATTATCTTCTTTTCCAAAGAATCTTACCTTCTCATGATGTGCCTGACATAGGAGAGTTTCAGTTTTGTTATTTCTGCCTCCAGTGACGTTTCATGCTTAATTGCTTTAGGACCCATTTGTTTATCTTTCTGGGACTCGAGTATCCATTGAGCTCTTCTCCAACATCTTATTTCAAATGAATGGTATTCTTCCTATCAGCCTTCTTCACTGTCCACCTTTCACACCCACACATAATGATGGGAATACAAAGGTGTGAATGATCTTAGCCTTGGTTTCTAATGACACATCTTTGTTCTTGGTGGTCTTTCTTAATTCTATCATTGCTCACCTTCCAAGTCTCTGCCTTCTCTTGATTTCTTTGCTTCAGTCTCCATTTGAATTGATGACTGAACCAAGGTAAGCAAAATCTTGAACAATTTCTTTTTTAGTAGTTCTTCTTTATTATATTTTTCCCATTATCATTTACCCCCCCATACTCTCTTCCACCTCATTTTCTATGTTAAAGTTGTATATTTCTTCTGTAGTCATTCTTTAGCACTTTCTTAATCTTTTACTTTCATCAGAAGTTATTTCAAACTTTCTGCAGATAAGATGGTGTAATCTGTATATCTTAAGTTATTAATATTTCTTCCACCAATTTTTATTCCTCTTTCCTCTGAGTTTAGCCTTGCTATTCATATGATATGTTCTGGATAGAGATTTAAAAATAGGGACATAAAATGCACCCTTTTCTGACAACTTTGCCTATACAAAATCATTCTGTCTCTCCATATTCTGTCCTGTCGATGGCTTTCTGCCTAAAATACAGGTTATGCATCAGGACGAAGTGCCGAGGCATGCTCATTTTTTTTTTTTTCAGGGCAACCCATAGCTTTCATGATGCACACAGTAAAAGGCTTCAATGTAGTCTATAAACGTAGACTATCCTTAAATTCTTTGGAGCACTTCAATATCCAAGAAATGTTTGCAATTACATCTAGAGTGCCTCTTTTTTTTCTGAATCCAGCTTGAATGTCTTCGTTTCTTGTTTAACATAAGGCAGAAATGTTTGTTTTCACCTTTAACATCACTTTACTTGTGTGGAGAATAAGAGCAGTGGTCCTATAGTTACTGCACTCTCGGCATCCCCTTTCTTGAAAATGGGGATGTATGTATATTGAACATCCCCAGTCTGTTTTAGATAGAGGTACATAAAAAACAATAAAAAAAAATAAGAAACAGAATAAACAACTTCATGTAGTACCAACAGTGAACAAGAAAGGAAATATCATCAGAGTTCTCCATGAGGCTAACTGTGAAAAACATTTCTGTGGTTGCAGCAATGGAAACACTAAATAATGCTTTGACCAAAAAATTATAAAACTGTTACACTGAAAAAAGACAGGAAGCAAAGTTTAAGGAGTTTGCAATGGACATGAAGATGGGTGTGTAAGAGAGCTAAATTGTCATTCAACACTCTTGAAAATCAATGCATGATATCTAACATTTAAACATGAGGAATAGTAGTATGCATATTATTTAGATATTGGGAATAAATAGTGAGAAAAAACTACCAGTAAATGACATGAAATTGGCTGTTTCTAGGTGCTGGAGACTGGAGTTGAGGAGGGTCAGGTAGGAGATTTTTGTCCTTCCTAAACTTTTATATTCTATTTTTTAAAAATTTAACTTTTATTCTAGTAAAAACATTGAACACAAGATCTACCATCTTAAAAAATGTTAAGTATACAATACAATATTGTTAACTGTAGACATGCAGAAGATCTCTAGAATGTATTCATTATGCATAACTGAAACTTTATGCTCATTAATTTTCAACTCCCCATTGCCCCTCCCCCCACCTATCCCCACAACCCCCACACCCGGCAACTGCCATTTCATTTCCTGACTCCATGAGTCTGACTATTTTAGATACTTTGATAAGTGGAATAATGCATTACTTGCTCTGCTGTGACTGACATTTCACTTAGCACATTGTCCTTAACATTCATTCATGTTGTCACATTGCAGAATTTCTTTTATTAAAAATAAAAAAGATAAATATTTCATTGTATGCATATACCACATTTTCTTATCTAGTCATCCACTGAAGGACATTTAAGTTGTTTCCATGTCTTAGCTATTGTGAACAGTGCAGCAGTGAAAATGGAACGGTAATATGCTCAAGATCCTGATATTAATTCTTTTGGATAAATGAGAGAAGTGATACTGCTAAATCATATGATAATTTGATTTTAAATTTTTTGAGAATTCTTGGTAATGATTTCCACACTGGCTGCATCATTTTGTATTTTCACTAACAGTGATCAAGGTTTTTAATTTTTTCACATCATTGCCAACACTTGTAGTCTTTTATTTTTCTGATAACAGCCACCTAGACAGGTGTGAAGTGATATTTCATTGTGATTTTGTTTTGCATTCCCTTCATGATTAGCAATGTTGAGCGTCTTTTAATATGCCTATTGGTCATTTGCCTTCTTGAAGAAACATCTATGAAAGTTTTTAGACTTCTTTAAATTTGATAATTAGTCTCTTTGTTCTTTCAATGTTGGGATTTCTTTTTTCCTTTTTTTTTTATATTTCCTCCTTGTCAGATATATAGTTCACAATTATTTTTCCATTCCATAGATTGACTTTTCACTCTGTTATTTGTTTCCTTTTATGTGCAGAAGCTTTCTGGTTTGATGTAGTCCTACTTCTCTATTTTTTGCTTTTGTTACCTGTGCTTTTGGTATCTTACCCGTGAAACATTGCCAAGATCAATGTCATGAAATTTTTCCTCTACATTTTATTGCAAGAGTTTTACAGGTTCAGGTCCTATATATTTAATCCATTTTTAGTTGATTTTGTGTATGATATAAAGGTCCAGTTTCATTTTTTCATAGGAATAGTCAGTTTTCCTAACATCATTTATTGAAGAGACTATTCTCTCTTATGTACTCATGGCACCATGGTTAAAAATTAATTGATTGTGTGTGGATTTATTTCTGGGCTTCATTTTTTTCTTTGGCCTATTTCTCTCTTTATTCTAGTATCATAAATTTTTAAAATACTGTACCATTGTAATATAGTCTGAAATCAGGATGTGTGATGCCTCTAGCTTTGTTCTTATATTTCAACACTGATTTGTCTCTTACAGTCTTTTGTGGTTCTATGCGAGTTGACATATTTTTATTTCTGTAAAAAATGTCATTGCAATCTTGATGGGTATTGCAGTGAATGTGTGGATTGCTCTGAGAAGTAATTTTGACAATGTTAGGTCTTTCAATCTATGAATATAGCATGTCTTTCTACTTGTTTGTATCTTCTTTAATTTCTTAAATCAATGTTTTGTAGTTTTCAGTGTACAAGAATTTCATCTCCTTCGTGAAGTTTATTTCTAAGTGTTTTATTCTTTTTGGTGCTATTGTAAGTGGCATTTATTTTTTTTAATTGAATTCTTAATTTATCTTTTGGATTGCTTATTATCAGTGTAGAAATTCAACTGAGTTTTGCATGTTGATTTTATATTTTGCAATTTCACTGAATTTATTAGTTGTAACAGTTTTTTTTTTTAATTGGAGTTTTTACGGTTATCTGTACATAAGATCATGTCATCTGCAACAGGAACAATTTTAATTCTTCCTTTCTGCTTTGAATGCCTTTCTTTCATAATTGTTCTGGCTAGGACTTTTAGTACTCTGTTGGATAGAAATGGTGGGAGTGAACAACCTTGCCTTGTTCCGGAACTTACAGAAAATATTTCAGCTTCCCATCATTGAGTATGATGTTAGCTGTTGGATTTTCATATGTGACTTTTTTATGTTGAGGTAACTTTTTTACATTTCTAGTTTTGTGTTTTTACCATGAATATATTGAATTTTGTCAGTGCTTTTTCTACATCTATTGAGATGATCATGTTATTCATCTCATCTTAATTGTTTTTTTTTAAGATTTTATTTATTTATTTTCAGAGAGAGTAGAAGGGAGGGAGAAAGAACAATGTATGGTTGCCTCTCACACGGCCCTCACTGGGGACCTGGCCTGCAACCCAGGCATGTGCCCTGACTGGGAATCGAACCGGGACCCTCTGGTTCCCAGCCCGCGCTCAATCCACTGAGCTACACCAGCCGGGCTTTTTATATATTGAAACATTCTTGCATGCTAGGGATAACTCCCACTTAGTAATGGTGTATAAAACTTTAAATGTGCCGGTGAATTTGTTTTGCTAGTATATTATTGAGGTGTTTTGCATTTTCATTCATCCAGGATATTGGCCTATAGCTCTCTTTCCTTGTTGTGTCTTTGGCTTCAGAATAATACTGACCCCATAAAATTAGCTTAAAAGTGTTCTCTTCAACTTTTGGGGGGATTGAGAAATATTGGCATTAAATATTCCTTAAATGTTTGGCAGAACTCACCAGTGAAGCCATATAGTCCTGGATTTTTATTTTGATGAGTTATTTTACTTGGTGTCTGCACACTAGACAAAAGAGCCGTCTCTCCCAGTCCTCAAATGGAAGACACTCACCAATAGGCACAGACATTGATTCTGGAAGCCTCTCAAATCTTCACTCTAGTCCAACTTGCTCTCTTTGTTTGTCGTTGCCCCCAGGTGTCTGCAGTATGCTAGATCCCATCAGTACTCCAGGACAGCCAGTTCCTCAAGGCAGTCACCAGATAAGTTGGATAGCTGGACGCTCTATCCAATTCTTTCTCTCCTTAGAGAGAAGCTAGGCTCTAGGGTGTTTAACCTGTACTCTCTGAGCTGAGTCGGAGGCGGGCCATGTTGACTGTTTGCACAGGAATTCAAACTGCCATATTTGTTTTCACTGGCCACAGGCAGAGTCTGTGGAGTCCTGTTAGTACTTCAAAACAAGCAAGGCAGAAGCCAGTACTTTGGGTATCCCTGGGAAAAATGTGAGGCCCTGGATGTATGGACCAACTCTTTGGTGCTCAGGAGGGAACTGGGAGCTGGAGCCTCCTATCTTCTCACCTATGCTGAACCTGGGAGAGGGGCTGTACTAAATGCCAGACCAAAACAGTCCCTTTTCTTCTTGCCCTAGATCAGCTACATCAAGCCAGGTTTCCTCGGCGCCCCTAGCGTGGCAAGATGGAAGTCAGTTCCCTGGAAGTCCACAGAAAAGATGGGGTATTGGAAAGGTGGTCTGACTCTGTCTAGACGTAGGAAGAAGCTGGTACCTGGGAGGATTCCTTTGGGTCATGTTGTGCTCTGCTGAGGGTAGGGATTCTGGTGCTGGGAATTTTGGAAATTCCCATATTAGCTTTGATGTGCCTGGTTTTGTGCTCACCTGGGGTGCTCAACCAGTTTTTGGATATCTTACAATGTGATTTGTCTGTGAATTATTGTTGCTCCAGTGTTTTTATGAGGGAAAGGAGGTTCTAGGGCTTCATATTTAGCCATATTGCTGGTGTCAATCTTTCATCATGCTATTTACCACATGAATATACATTGAACAGTAACAATGCTAGTATATTTTCTTTACTGAAAAGTACAATAAAGTCTTCCTTACGAGATGATGGAGTCTAGTTTTTCAGTAAGCAGAAATTTAAATTCACAATGGAAAAAACTTAAGTTTGAATTTTGTTCTTTCATTTACTAATTATATGAACTGAGGAAACTCATTCAGAAAATAAATAATATATAGATATATTTGCAGTGTCCAGTGTTATTGAATTTTTAAAAGTCCTCTTTCTTTGTTGATTGAAAAACCCTTATAGAAGTATTCTAATTTAGTTCATGGCATCAAGTCTAATTTATGTTTATTATCACCTCAAACAAAAAAATACATTCTATTATATTTTGAGCTTATATTGTGCTCTATTTTCTTAACACATACATCTCTTCAGCAGTCCCCTAAATTATGCTCCCTCATGTTTACACAAAACAAAGTATGGAAATAGAGTTCTAGAATAATAGTACTCAAAATATCACAGATTATTTATTTCGAATGTCATCTAAAACATCAGGAATCCATATTGAAAGTATATTCATTTATTTATTTTGAGACTTTGAGACTTTTTAATCCCTTGAATGAATAATGTTTAATTGCTATCTTTTAGAATGAAGCCAAAATCTAACATTCTTATGATGTAAAAGTCTCCAAATGTAATGCTTTGAATTAATAGTTTTTCTTTGGAGTATAAATAGGATTTTTTTTCTAATTCCATTTATTCACTGGTTATTGATAGCCTAGAAAAGACCTCTTGATTCACACACACACAAGTATAATTTTCACAATGAAATTATGAAATATAAGTACAGGGGCTGGTGAAAGTAGGTTTACAGTTGTTTGTATGGATGTAATGGAATAATTCAATAATAATAAAAGAATAAACTCTGTCTTGCATACTCACAACTGTAAACCTACTTTTGCCAACCCCTGTATTTCATTGTGTGAAAGGTTTTCTACTAAACTATTACTTCCAATATTGATAGTTTTCAATTTTTCTCTTTTATGACTAAATATATAACAACTTTATCTACAAATACTGAAAATTTGGACTCTTTTTAATATTTGAGTTTAATTTTTCTATGAATTTATCTCACATAACCGTGAAAATATTTGCATGTCTTGACATTGTACAAAATAGTAAAAACTGAAAGCAGCCCAAATAATGTGCATCAAAAAAGAGTGGTTATAGTAATTGAAAAAAATGATGTATTTCTGTATTCTTGACTTGAGAAGATGTGCCAGAAATAATACTTATCTGAAAAGTTTCAAAATATGAGCATTACATATTTAATCTTTTCTGACCAAATTGCTTTGGATTTATCCTTTAGATATTTAAAGTATTCTACAAACAGGCATTTCTGCTAGACAGCTTACTTATATCCATGGTTCAATATAGATGGGCAAAATCTGTGCTTACAGAATATTATCATAGTCTAAAATTATTTGAAAATATCAGTTAATACATCATGCAGTTGAGAATTCAGTTGCTATTCCTGTCATTTATTCAACTTCCTGGTTGTAGAAAATAAATATCTTTCTAATCTCTAGAGTGTATGCCCCAAATCTGCATTCAGACACTAAGACTATTAAATATTTCTTACCTGTGTCTTGCATCTCAGATTGGTACTTAATTGGGGTGGAAAGTAAAAGTTTTCTTTCTCTGCTTTATAGGAGGTTTTTTCCCCAAGCCATTTTGATAATACTTGGAGCATTAAGTACTTTAAACTGGATACACTGAGAGATAAGATGACCCTTCGGAAGGCAATTCACTAACAGGGAAACTAGAGGGTTTCAGGATAAAATGTTCTTGCTTTAGTACCAGAGAGATTTATAGAAAGAAGTATGAGTCTCCTAGAAGTCCTCAGAGAATAATTGTGTACACTATTACTTTGCATTTATATGGCTCCATAAGACTGGGGATTTTTTTACTCAGGAAAATACAATTTATTATTGATGATATTTTTAACTCATTGACTATGGACAAATGTGGAAGTAGTAAGAAATTCAATTCAATATACTCTAAAATGCCTAAAGCTAAAATTCTGATGAACTCTTTTGATTATCACTGAACATACATTATTTTTATTTCTTTCAGCATGCAGCAGTCAATAGACAAATTGCTTTCCAAAAAATAATAGCAGAGATAATGACCTTAAGAACTAAAAATCAATGGGCTTTCAAAAGTTTATTTACTTAAAGGTGTAATTTAATAATTTTTCCTTTTCCCCATCTCATCTAAATATACAGGAAAAACTCAATATCATGGGTTTCCTCTTTAGATTCTGGGCAAAAAAATCCAGCAACTGGCTTTGAGACATCTAAAATCTTGTGTCTATGTGTATGTGTGTGATATTCATTGCTTAGCAGACTTGATCTCACAGATTGTCACAGCAGTTTCAAGAAGTGGGACAAGGAACAATTTATTTCTACTTTTAAAAGGAACAAAGGTTAAGTGAGTCATTGAATTTCTCAAAACAGAAGCTCAGCTCTGAGGTCAGCTTAGTGCATGTAAAAGGAACCACTGAATGACTACATGACAGGCTGCAAGTTGAAGTTCATTGTTACCTGATACAGCTTGAGTCCTTAGTCTCAGTTTACTTGTGAACAATAAGCTTAGAAGTGTAGAGAAGGAATTGAAGAGAAAGTTTTTCAAGATTGGCAGTTCATTCTTATTTCTTTGTAAAGTTTCCTTTTGACCTATACTTTTCTGTAAACAAGAATTTCAAGGTGATGTTCAATATAAAAAAAAAATAAGCACAGTTTCACCGAAATGTTTACTTTGTAAAAGTAGTTTTATATTATATATAATACAACATTCTATCTGTCCTTGTATAATCTTATATTTTATCATTTTTTACTGGGTCAACTTATCTAGTTTCTGCTGATGAAGATGTATGTCAAATCCAGTCCTTTTTTCCGAATTCTAGACTATCCATGGAACTGGTTTTGTATTTCTTGGATAAGTAATATGTCTCTCAAAATCAGTATGTTTACAACTGAGTTCCTTAAAGTCGTTCTATTCTAATTTTGCTCCTCCTACTGTCTAATACAAAGAGTTCGTTGAAACTCTTTTCTTCCCATTATTCAGGTCAGAATCTTGGGGTCATCCTTAATACCTCACCTTTACTCAGCCCCAAAACTGGGTCTTTGCCTAAATCCTGCTAGCTGCATCTTAAAATCAATTTGCATTGCATTTACTCTCACCACCTCTACTACCTAACCATTTCAAGCCGCCAACATTTTTGCCAGAAAAATTGTAATGGCCTTCTAACTTGTCATCCTGATTCTTGTCATCCTCCAGAATCTATTGCTAACATAGTAGCCAGAGTCCTTTAGTTAAAATGTGGCAATCTGTTATTCCTTTACTTAGACCCTCCAGGGTCTTTCCTTCTCACTTAAAAGTCAGTCATTACTGTGATTCAAAGACCCTATTTGATCTGGCCTTACCAATTCCACCTGAATTCGCTCTTCCTACCCTCCTTCTAGTCCCGTTCCTTTTTGTACACACTTGACTTTTCTATGGGCAAGGCAAAGTCCTGCCTCAAGGCCTTTTCACTCATTGTATCTTTGGCAAGACTTTGTTCCTCACATCCTTCAGGTCTTCCTTTGTTGTTGTTATTATTGTTTGCTTTTTAGGCTTTCCAAAACAATCCGCTTTTAAGTTGGGAATATTATTCCTATATGCTTCATCGCTCTTCCCTGCTCTATTTTCCCCTTATTTCTCATTACTACTTATAATTTTAATGTATAGTTTATTTTTTTTTTTTGCACACTAAAATTTAAATACCGTCAGGCCAGGGATATTGTCTCATTGTTTTGTTAATGATCTGACACATGGTAAACACTCAATAACATTTATTGGGTGAGTGAAAGGCTATACATTTTATACTTAATAGAATATCCTAGAATTGTATTAAAATAGTGATAGATTTTAAGAAATCTTGTCAGGGAAGAATATTTTTAAGACAACAGTGAAAGGCCAGTAAAATTATTGATTTTCTAAAGAAATTTGTATCTTTAATATTTTGTCCCAGACATGATATATTTTCTCTACTTCTAGTTCATTCAATTGTCATTTCTGTGGTTCAGAAACCTCTGAACTTTTTTTTTCTTTCCACTAATTCAGTGGTGGAATTTTTACTTTTGCTTTGTTCTACCCCTTCAAAGGATGCAGCCAAGTCAACTGAAAAAAAAAAAAATGTCATCCTCTTTCAGGTTTTAGCTACCTGAATCCAAAGTTGTTAAGCATTTTGAACAAATGCAATTTCCTTCACATGTTTTGATGTATAACTGGGTGGGGAAGGGAGAGAGGGGGAAAGGAAATGAAGGGAAGAAAGAAAAACGAAACTCTTTTATGCTTTTCATAAATTAAAGGAGTCACGTTGATTATGTTCTTTTTGATGTGGATTTCTGTGAGCAGAGTTTTCAAATAAAATATTACAACTATACACATTTAGAGGCCTCTTAAATGTCAAATTTTAAATTATAATGTCTCAGTAGATACTTTGATATTGAGTTGTTTCATGTACTGCCTATATTTTAGCTATTACCAAAAATAGAATCTCCACCAAAACATATACATATAGCTATTTATTTATTTATTTATTTATTACTTTTAAACTTAAATTTGGCAGTTGAGGTGTATGTGTATGACCGTAGCCACTCAACAAAGCAGCAGGTAAGGAATGAGGATCCTCAACTTGTGGAATGCTAGCAATGGTGAAGACCAACTTAGTGTGAAATTTCATTAAATTTCAAGCCAATGCAAGCAGACTATTTTATGAAATGTGATTTTATAGTAATTCTAAAGAAGAATTTAAGATAATTGAAGGTTTATAAAGTGTGAATTTTGCATTGTAAATTTTATCACTTGCATGGGAGAATTTAATATTGTAATTGAAAAGCTGGAAGGGAGCTGGAGTTTTCATTCTGCAACTTTGAAGAATGTCTGTTCTTGGAAAAGAAATTTACATTTTGTTATTATCAATTTTACCAAATAAGAGATAAAACCACATACAGGTATGGTTATTGTAAGTACTAAAATTTGTCAACATTCAAAATCATGTAGGTTGCTCAGCAGATCAAAAGCATTATATAATACAAGGTACCGTGTTAGTGACCACCTAGCAGATAGGAGCTAAACATTTACTTGGAGTTTACTTCCTCATTACCCAAAGATGTTTTCAGATAATTGAGTTCAAAGATATGTGAACAGCACCAAAATAATCAATCACCGCTGTCTTCTAACGGCAACATAACTGACTTGAAATTGAAAATGATCATGAATAATCAAAGCACTTTATAAACTGTAAAGGTCTACAAATATGTACCAATGTTTTTATAGTTATTATTACCATAACTTGTGATTCATGATTCCTCCATTAATATGATAATGCAGTTCCCAAGTTCTTGCATCTTGTCTCCTTAAAGTATTTTTGGAATGACTTAGGTGCCGTTTGATGACTTTTATTTGCCGTCTGACTTCAACTCCTTTTTGAGGAGTAGTCACTGTGTTGGTGCAGGGAACATCTCAAGCGGGGCCCCACCAAAGGGAGCCCTGTGACTATGGGGTAGCTCAAAACTCGGCCCTTTCCATCACCTGTGATGAGGGCTGGCCAGGGGGCCCCTGACCAAAGGGAATGTTTATGGTTTTGGGAATAGATTATAACTCCTTCTGGGGGCCGTTCCCGCCCTACTGGTTGACAGGGTCCCAGAGGGAGCCGTTGATATGCAAGGCAATTGCAGAAGGAATAGGCACCGAACCCTCCTCTGCTTAATTATTTTACTGCTTCCTTTGCTTGGGGTCAGTATGAGTGCATATGGGTATGGGACAGATGGCAATTCCATTAAGAAGATAGAGCTCTTGGAAAATTACAGAGCAAATATTAGTCAAGTGGAAAGTACCCTCAGTCCCGAATGCCCCCCCTAAATGGTATAAGACTCATCAGGAATGGGAATGGAGGAAACTTTTTGGCCCAAGTCCCACGCCCTCATTTGCTCCCACCACATCAGGCAGAATTAGGGCCTCAGAGATTAGAATTAGATCTAAAAGGTTAGTTTGGTCAGCTCTCTATCGTTTTCCCTTCACTACTACCCCTAGACCTACAGAACCCCCATTGCCCTACACAGGCATTTATCATAAAGGATCTAGATAGGTTAATATTAGAGGATATTATGTGAATTAATAGAAAAGAGTTTTCTGCACAATAAACTAAGGATAATAAAAATTATTAAACAGAAAAATATCCTGAGCAGTAAGAGACAGCCGTTAACCACATAACCACAAAAGTCTAACAGGCTCATGACAGTCCTTGTACCAAACTTGTGGTCAGACGCTTTGCTGATCCAGCAGCAAGATTAGAGCTAAGAGCTTGCAAAACAAAGTTTAGCTGCATTGCCCAGCTGTTTTATTTCATGTATGTGTCATGCTTCTCTGGAACTCTTGCAAAAGCAAATGCATTATGAGAAAACCACTCCTAGTGTAACCCCCCCCCCCCCCCCGATACCACTTGAGCTTGCAAAAATTGTATAAATAAAGGACTCTGAAGCCAGAAGCAGAAGCGTCTGGCCGACAAGCTGGAAGCTGCACGTTCTTCATCCGCCAACTCCGCCCCGCGCTCACCTGTGGGACCCCTGACCTGGCTGGAGGCAGACCCCTGGCAGACTCCATCCTTATGGAAGCAGTTCTGGTTCTGTGACTGCTTCTTGACCTTTCTTTCTGCATGCACACGCTGACGTAATGTAGTTTAGAGTCACACATAGGACATGTGCCTCCTTTGTCTGGGACCCCTTATAATGAGCCTCAGACTGGAGGAGGCGCTGTCTCTCTCACACCAATGTTCCACTGTCGGTGCCTTCCCTGGTAATGTGAGTAATAAACAGCATGCCCACATTGGCAAGTCTTTCCGGTGCGGTTTCTACCCTGGAATAGCATGTACACTTAAGTGGCTCCTTGGGTTGGGGCTCCTGCACTACAATAGCGAAATGTCCAAAACGCCTTTCTTTGTTTTCGATGTGTGTTCTTTCTCAGAGATATTAAATCAATATTCCTTGTTCCAAGTATATTCCAAGTGTGTTCCAAATGTGTGTGTGTTCTAGACACATTTTATTATCCTGGCCAGTTGTTCTTGAGAATATTAAGTTTTCCTTTTATTGCAGTCTCTTCTTTGTGTTGTAAAATTTTTGTAAGTTAAACCATGACAAAGGTAAGAAATTCAGGCCTGGGGCTCACCAGGCAGACTGTAACTCCAATCAAAAAGCCAAAGCATTACTTGAAGGAATTTAAGATGACAAGAAGATTGTGTTGCCTGTCTTGCACCAAATCTAGGGTCAGAAGGTCAGCATATGAAATGTGACTAAATTAGGGCTCCGAATCTGCCTCATTCTATCATTCTTATGGTATGCTAATCTTTCAAGGCTGTGTTTACTCACATGATAAATATAAAGAATTCTGAATGCTTAATCTATACTCGATGGAAATAGGGTCTTTTGACATGAGATAGAATTTTCATAATAATGTTAATATAGGAGCAATGTACTGGTCTTAATATACCAATATGTTAACTAATATAAGGATGCTTAATGTAACTTGTTTTTAAAACAACAACATAATAAAATATGTATGATAATAATTTTAAACTGTGTTGTAAGAAGAAAGCCCTTGCTGGGAATCAACAGCTTTGGGATTATATTTTTATTCTTTAAACTCAGGTTTCAGAAAATAGTGTCTAATAAGACCTGGTGCACAAATACTCCAGGTTCCTCACATTTTGTGGGCTGTGTTTTACACTGACTTCCAAAGTTTGCCTTGAGAGATTAAACCCCTTTCACGGCCAATAGTAGCTGGCTTGAAAAGGTAATATTTACTGGCTGCCTTTTCTCCTCGTCTCACTTTGCCATGGGTATTTCTTTTGTATCCTAGACAAGTACTTGCACTTGAATCCTTGCCTTAGGGTATACCTCTGGGGAACTCAAACAAGACACATATTTTGAAAACTGGGTGCTTTCTGCTCCACTTTTCCGTGACCAGAATATCTGAATGATTAGTTCTGACAGCCTCTGAACACAAATCTCCAAGTTTCCATATCTGAGGTTCTTTCTGTTGTATCACTCTCCTATCCATATATTTTGAAAAGATAAATTTGGCTGATATTCCGTCCTGGATATTTAGTTTCTGAGTCCCTTTAAAGGCTGTCAAAGCAAAAATTGCACTTAACAAAGTTAAATAAGGACCCTTGTAATAGGGGAGGAAAGCTGCACCAAACTCTGCTGCAACAAAAGTTCTGAGTGTCTAAGTGCTGAGGTGACCTGGGGGAAGCACCAGATGACAGACAGAGGGGGATGTGTCAGAGACCAGGATGTGGCAAGCACACTGACTCACTCCTGATTTTGTAATTGTTTTTCTCTGTGATTGTCTATGAATGGTCATCTCTTTTAGTTTATTGGTGCTTGTACAACTTTGTCTCCTGCCCTCCCTTGGAGACTTGGAGAGGGCAGGAAACTATGTTTACATTTCAAAAAGATGGTTCTCAGGTCCTTGAGAAGGACACATCCTCAATTGTAAAACTGGCAAGAAGCCTGGGAGAAGATTTGCATGCATTTCAAAGGGGCAGAGAAAAGATATACAGTTGTAAGCTTTTTAAGTTAAATGTTCCAGAAAAGGGAGGTCGTGGGCCCCTTGTCAAGAAGAATTCTTTCTAAAGGTTAGTCATTCTGAGGGGAATACTAAGGTCATCTTGGTCAATTCTTATTAATGAACGTTTAAGGACATCCTTTCTTTTGTACTGTCTTAGGCAGCTGTGGGGGATAGTGTAAGAATTTCCTTTTAGTTGTGTGAAACTGGAACACTTAACAACTCTTAAGCCTCATTTATAAAACGCTGGTAGTAATCACACCTTCTTTGGTATATTTGTAAAGATCAAAAGAAATAATGCATCTAAAGTTCTTAACACAGTATATTAGTCTACTAGGCCTGCTGTAACAAAATACTACAGACTAGGTGGTTTAAGTAACATGGTTTTTCTCTCACAGTTATTGGTGCTGGAAGTCCCAGATGAAGGTGC
>PVJI01001261.1:102582-191253 GCA_004026765.1 Micronycteris hirsuta
GACCTGACTTCCGCTCCTGGCTCCTGTAATCTTCTGCCACATAGTTTCTCGTCACTACCTGAACATATAAAAGCCAGTCCCTTCCTTGGTTCGGGGCCCTAGATTTGGAGATTTCTCCCTAGGGTCCGCATGCGTAATAAAGGGTCTGTGACTTATACCTCTCATCAGGAGTTTGGTCGCTTCATTTTCCCGTAACACTAGTAACTTTGGTTTCTGGTGAGAGCAGATATGAGTGATAGGGGACTCAAGAGTTGGAAAAGTTCAGTTTAAGGTAAAAAGTTGTAAGCCTAGCAAGTAATGTATATGTTAAAGCCTTTGTTTCAGAAACTACAGATAAGGCCGGTCCTGGCTCCTGGGAAAACAGCCGACCTCCTGGGGCACTGCTGAAGATTACACCCTGGGGACAACTGGAGGCATCCGGGCCTCTGTGTTCCAGGGAGAGACAGACTACCGCTAACTGCCCAGGACAGCAATGTTGCAGCCTCACTCACCTAATCCCCTTGAACTTCAAAGCCCTCACTGCACCTTGTTTATTCCCCGGTATAAAAATGTTGGCCTGGAAAGAAAAGACAAGATGGTCTGTTAGGTTAAGAACCCATCATCTTCTCAGATCACCGGCCATCTGAATAAAGCGCCCATAAAGATTCAATCGCTGGGTTTGGTAGGGACAGGCAGCCCAAACACCGGTCTCTTTTCTGGTTACATGAGGTCTTTGGAGACAGACAGCTCTTATTCCTAAAATATAGATACTAACTAATTTGCATATGAGCCATGAGTAAGAAAACTTATTTCTGAAAAGTTTCTGCCCAGTGATAAGTTTTACATTGATTCAGCTGGCTATTTTCTTATGCTACATAAATATTTGAGAAAAGTTGTTTTGTAAAGAAAAGTCCTCCTAGAAAATTTACATTTTAGAGTTAGACTCAATTAGACTAACCAACTAAATTCATGAAGTAGTCCAAAGCAAAGAAAACTCCCTTAGTCTACTCAGTCCATTTGTTACAGAGCAAAGGGTGCCGGGGCACATCCAAGGATGTCCCAACTCCGCTCCACAGGTCCATTATGCACGCCGCCAATGGAAAAACGTCTCTTAATACCAGAGACTTGTGAAAAGAAAAAGAATTATTTATTTACAAGTTATACAGGCTTGGAATAATGACTTAAGGTCTCCTTTAAAATACTAAAGTTCTCTAGAATACCCACAAACACCCACAGTCCTTCCTTTCCCCCCTGCCCAGTCCAGGGTACCGTATCTCAGGAAAAGAAGTAGAAGTCCATGATTCAGGCAGGCCCTCAGTTCCAACACCATCCACTGTGTCACCACTGCAATCCCCAGTTAATCCAAAACCATGTGGCACCTTCTCATGGCCCACCAGCAAGAGTCCACGCACCCCTTTTCTTCCAGGCAAAGTCTCTGCTGCTTCCTAGGCCGCGTGGCCAAGGAAGGCACCCAAAGCCACGTGGTCCTGCCTCTGTCTCTCAGGCTGAGGTGTCCCCACTCCTCAGCCACGTGTTCCAAGAGAGAGTCCTTCCCGCAGCGTCTCTCCTGCACTCCCCCAAACCGCCAAGAGAGAGCCCAGCATCAGTGCTACATCTTGCTTCCCAGCCTCCCAAGGCGCGTGGCAAAGGGAGCCCCAAAGCTGTGGGATTCTCCCCTCTCACCAAAAGCCGCGTGTTCCAAGAGAGCAATATGGCTGCTGTGTCTGGGTTTAAATCCCCCCTGCCGACCTTCCTTTGCAGCTCCACCTCCGACTCCTCCCTCAATTGGCTACGCCTGCCAGCACTTCATATCCTTCCAGCTTTCCGGGCTGCCAGGTTAGCTGTGGGCAGGGGTGACCCCATGGCCCAGAGCCAACCATCTCCAAGTTTTCACGCAGGCGCTGTGTCTAGGGGGAGTTGCCTCTTGGCTACATCCTGGGTGGAAATCTCCTCCATCCCCCTGGCTCAAAACATGGCCCTGCTCCAGGAGTCCCATCCCCCACCCAGTTCAGACCTGTGGGGGTGAGGACATTCCATTCATATATTTCCAATATTTCCTGGATACCTTGAGTTCTGGACCCCACTATAAATCTTTGTTTGGGCCCATTTCTTGGCTGCACCCTGTAACACATTCACTACACAGCGTATTGATTGTGGAAGCAAGTAAATACAGAACAAGCTTTATGTGATATATTGAAACTGAAGATGTAATCACAAAATAGGTTTAACCAAAAAAAAAAAAAAAAAAAAGAAAAAAATGTTGACAAAATAGCCCTTTAAAGAAGGACCGTGGCAGTTATTTCAGAAAAAGCAGAGTTGAAAATAGAAATTTTCTGATGGATAATTTTTGGAGAAATCTATTTTTTGATCATCTTATATTTTGGGAACTTCCAACTTGTACCATTAGAGCAATTTACATGATTTTCAAAAATCTTTTTAAAGTTGTAGTCTTTTCTGACACTACTCAGTACTGTGTCAGGGTCAAGGAATCCCAGATGTATGATGATAGAGTCAGAAAAGCAAACCACACACTAGCATTCCTTGAGTCACTGATAGGTGGACTGGAAGAAGCACACACCTGGTCTTTCTCCATTCACGATGATCTAGTGAATTCAGCAACCCCTGCCTAAAATTGTCTTGAGTCCAAGCCATTCAGCAGTTTTTGACTGTAATATAATGTCAAACAGATGTGATTGGCTTTGTAGTCTTTGTCAAATGGGTTGTGTGAGACAATGTACAGTGTACAAAGCATCAAGGATTATTGCATATTGTGTAAGGCGGGGGGGATGAGTCAAAACTCCTTTACAATAATATTCTAATGATATCTTGCCAGGAAATCTGCAGCCTTGGAGGAATATTTTTCATGGTCAGAGCCTCAGGTGTGTTTCTGGAGAGGGCATGGAAAAAAGACTTGTTCATTGCTTCCCAGATTCAAATTCTGATAAATCCTCATCTTTCTTACAATAAAAGGAAAATAAAATGGGTCTGAGAGAATAAGGGATGAGAAGACCAAAAAGAAAAAAAAAGAGGTCCTATAATGGGACGCAGAGTGGGAATCCCTGAACATAGCAGAGAATATTCCCCACAAACCTGGATTGGGGGGAGGGGAAGTGGACGATACAGCATTTAAGATACTTTGCATA
This sequence comes from Micronycteris hirsuta, assembly GCA_004026765.1. Classification (NCBI taxonomy): domain Eukaryota; kingdom Metazoa; phylum Chordata; class Mammalia; order Chiroptera; family Phyllostomidae; genus Micronycteris; species Micronycteris hirsuta. Next base: position 105,705 of record PVJI01001261.1, read on the forward strand.
ACAATGGCAAGTCGTTATCTATGCTGCTGTCCCTGGCAAAAGATGTTCGTGACTTTCAGATAGTATAGTGACTCATAACATAGTGAGGGGAGGCAGATGACCCTGAGTCATGGGAAACTCTTGCCCTGACTAACAATGGCAGCTGAAAGAGGGTGAAAGATATGGGGGGACTGGTAAAAGTAGCGCATCATAGGAAGGGCTGCATATGAGGTCACATAGGAAGTTCCAGGCTGAGCATTTAAAATAAGGGTGAGTTGAAAGAGAAGGGAATTCTGCCGTGCGGCCTGGTGCAGTAAAGAAGAAGATGCTGTGTGGCCTGCAGTGGGGTAGGAGCCATGAAGGCTGAGAGAGAGGAGGTAGAAACCATGTAGGAGAAAAGGGTGTAAGGAGAGAGCTGATGGAGCTCCTTGGGGACCTGCCTAGTCACACAGATTTGTGGGAGATGCTTCGAGCTGAATTGAACTGACTGGGAATGCAGACTTCCATTCTCTGAAAGACATATAGAGAAGTCACTTTCTTGGGACGTGTGCCTCCCTGGACGCCAACATATCCAGTGTAACATGGCATACATTTTGTTGAACCATTATAGGAGGCTGAGAAGAATGTATCCTGGATCCTAAAGGAGAAAGCTGCTGCAACAGGATGGCGACTCTGAAACCCACAAGGGCACATCTCAGAGAGGATGGAGATTGGTTGGTGCATCTGGCTTAACGACAGATAAGGATATGTGGAACTTCTGGGCGTGATTTTGGCTTATAGCCTGGTGGGGAACAAGGCAAGTGCTGGATCTCTTGGGAGAACAGGGCTCTGAGTAGGAGTGCTTGCAGTCCTGCTGAGATTGGAATGCTATTAATAAAAACCTCTTTCCTTCAATACTAACTGTTGGGTTGTGCATCAAGGCACCGTGTGGACAAGCCCCAGTTTGCTGGGTTACAGTTTTGGTGATCTGAAGTATGAATAAGGGCTCCCCAAATCTGGATCTGTCTGTGACATTTTATGTCCTCTGGCATTGTTTATCCCATCAGCTAAATTAATTAAGCACTTAAGTTAAAAACCTCCTTGACAGCTGATCAATCAACAAGATTTTCAGAGCAGCTAAATTAATCTCTGAGGAAACATCAATTTGATTAATTCTTTTTGTCACATTCACACATGTGCACACACCCGGAGATATACACAAATTATGAAAGAATTGTTTTGATATTTTAAGATTAATTATCACTTGTAGACATTACATGAAATATTTTCATGATTCTTTCCTTTAAAATGCCCCCATCTTTCTGAAATAGTTAGTATTATTTGCTTAATTTTATTGATGAAGAAACTGAGACTTAGTATGTTCTTTGACCAGAGTCCCAAAACTAATGAATGGCAGACCAAGTAATTTAAGCCACTACTGTCTGTTTCTAGAACAACTACTAGTAGACAAGAGAGTTTAGTTACTAAGAGATAAACTCTTGAGTCAGATGACATATTCTTGAATTCTGAATGCACTAATTACTATCTATGAAATTTTTGCCTATTAGTTCCTTTTTGAGCCTCTCAGTTTTCTCTTTTGTGATATGGAGATAAAACATTTTGTACCTCATAGGAACGTTGTAAGAATTAAATGGATTAATGTGTGCAGAGTACTCAGAAAATTGTCTGGAATGTAGCACATGTCCCATACATGTAAGTCATGAAGATGATGATGGTGGTGATTGATGTTATGATAACAAGGACTCACATTGACTGTAGTGGTGAAATAATCTTCTCTGCGGTAGGTAGAGTTTCTATCCCTTCTTAGAAGCATGTTTCTCTGAGAGACTATTATATATGTCTGATGAGAAGGCTTGCTTCAACCAAAACGAGCTTACTTATTCTATCTGTACTTTCTGTACTGTTATTACTCCTTAGCCACTACGGAAATGCATGATGATGTCTCCTCCAGAAGCTGGAAACTCTAGAGACCTTCTTCATGTCATGCCTTCTTATGGAGTTAGGGAAGAGAGATCCAACAGAGGCAGCACGGATATAACCAGGCTCCCAAAGCTCATAGTGTAGCTTTCAGACACTTCTATGTATGACTTATGGACATGAACTAAGGGGTGAATGCTGGTGGGAAGTGGGGTTCAGAGCAGAGGGGCAATAAAGGGGAAAAATGGGACAACTGTAATAGCATAATCAATAAAATATATTAAAAAAAAAAAAGAAAAAAGACCTGCTCTTTCCATCTATAGCCTCTGGATTGATTACCCTTCCTTCACGCTACTCCTACACTCGCCATCAATATAAATGGGGGCTTATGGGACTCCTGACATCACTCTCTGCTTGGAAGATTGTTTTCGAGTCCTTCAAAGATATTAAACTCTGACTTCAAGGATAAAACCTAGCTAAACCCCACAGTTTTTCAGATTTCCTGAAGGGCTTTTGTGTTTCAGTGGCTATCATTGCAGTGCTCAGAAAAATGTGTTTTAAACCAAAAATATTTATGTGGATTAACATCTTTGGGAAATTGATTGTTTTCACATACCCTTCTTTCACTGTGCTTGACTTAGTGTTAGGGCAGAGAAAGGTGTGGTTTTTTTTCACAAATAATGATGGTATTAAAAATCTTAAAATTAGTCATTGAAGGAAAAAGTGCAATTTAATAGTATGTTTTCAAGTTTTACCAAGTCCATTAACAAACTGCTAGCAAATATTTTAAAAAGTTAGTCAAAATATTTAATAGTTAGTAAACTATTGCAGGCTTTTTTGTGGATATTATGGTATGAGTGTTTAAGTTTTATATAAAGCATTGGGCAAAAGTAGGTTCACAGTTTTTTGTATAGAAAATAATACAATAATTAATAATGATACGGGAATAAACTGTTTCATGTACTCACAACTGTAAACCTACTTTTGCCCACCCTGTTGTTATATAAAATGCGTATGTATATATATCTATATACAATATAGAAGATATAAATACATTATCAATACTCTTATCCAAGTAACTTACCATATTAAGTACCATATAACTTATTTTCTGTAAATCCCAGTATGGCTTGGTTGCTGTAGATAGCACTGACATACAATGACTATAACTTTATTCTACTAACTATGAACAATTAGTAATCCAAAATACTGGTAGAACTGATACAGCCTCTTTCTAGAGAATAAATGTCTCTACTTTTCATATTACATGGCTGGACACTTTCTGGACAGGCCTCATATGTTCTAGAAATAAAATAGTTCTGGCGCGTATAAGGTGTTAGGCAAATACTGCATTTGCAGCAAGTTACATTCTTTCAAAATCACTTGTGATTGTCTTGTTAGATACCTGAAACAAATTTACCGCCTCAGTGATGTTCTCTATGACTCAGAGACATTTTGTCTCTCTGTTAGGATATTTTCATATTCCATTTTCATCTAACTTTTTGTAATTCACCATGCTTTATTGAAACATGCTTGTGTGTGTGTGTGTTTAAAAGTTTATTGGCAATCTATAAAAGGAAATGTAATGCATTTTCTAGCTGGAAAAGATTTATCTTATTTTGAATAATAATTGCCTAATCAACAGTACTAACCTTTTGAGCACTCAGTATGGATGAGTGATGAGGAATGGAGAATACCAGGAAATCAAATATTCTAAAATCAGAATATATATATAATTGCTAATGGAGTTGCAACAGCCTTTGAAGGGTCAGATAAAGACCTTGCTTACATAGAAGTGACCTGGAATTTATTATAATTACTATGAGTTTATGATTAATTCCAGGGAAAGTCAGAAAGGAGAGCAAGAAGTTTTGTTTTGTTTTGTTTTTCTGGTGGGGTTTTTTTTTTTTTTTTTTTTTTTGGTTAATTGGGCAAGAGGTCAAGCAGAGAGACACACTAGGTAAGTCACGATCAGAAACACCTATGCATCATTACTGAAAAATAAAATTAGAGCCACTTGGCAAAAAGACTAGGCAGTAGAAAAGAAGAAGGTACATCAGGAATCTATCTGACAGGCAGCTTAGGGGCAGATTGCTTGAACAAGATACATCATGAGCCATAGGCTCCCTATTTCACTGTTTATACACATCAAAACACGGATTGTTTGGTGCACAGTTATACTAAATCTAATTTAAATGCTAGACAATAGAAGAAGATGTTACTATTAATGCAGACGTAACGAAAACAGTAACAATTTACATCTACAGAGTTTAAACTTTTTAAATGATTGAATTGCATGTCTTCTTTTTTGGTGTAGTATTATTGAATAAACACAATTTTAAAAATATGTTCAATTTTTCTTTTCATTAGGCATGCTCAAAGGAAAGCTTATTTCTACAAATAATAATGCATTTAAAATAAAACAATAGTTCATCACCTGATAATAACCTAAATTTACTTATTTGGATATCTGGAAATGAGAAAGAAAAATAATTTCCCTTTTTTACCGAAAATTATAATTAAAATTAATTATAACAGCCAAAGTAAATTATATTAGTAATTCATTTAATATAACTTTACTGAAGGAAATTTGATCTGAGTCTTGGTACATGTTGATTTTTGTCAATATGGACTCTTCATCAATAATATGAAATTATGGAATGATATTTATAGTATAGTATAAATGAATTAGTATAGTATAGTTGAATTATAGTATATTTAGATCTGTGCCCTCAAAAGAGTCAACAGGATTTATGTTTTATCTTTTACCTTAAAAAATTTGAAATTCAAACTAAAAGTATCAATGTAATGAGCTGAATAAATGTAGAAAGAGCAAAGTACAATGAAATAGAAAACAGGATGAATCATCTCAGACATTGAGATTAATGATTTAGTTTCTTAGCTAAATCATAAAGACCATTTGACAAAATTATAAATAGAGATGCTTTATTCCCTGGATATATAAGAAAGTAAAATACATCAATTTTACTTTAAAATTTAAGCAGAATTAAAGTTTAAATTTTTCCAACTATAGTAGTTTGATCTTTTATTAAGCTTATATTTAAAAGTCAAAGATCATGATAACAGATGTTCCTATTTTACAGCCTCACCTTTCATGTCTACTTAAGTAGCTGTCATTTCGTAGGTTAGAACGTGTAAATATAATGCAGTAGTGAATAAATAAAGCTGTACAGTGTTGCGATTAAGAGCTTGTTGCAGGAGACAAGCAGATGTGTGTTTGAAATCTGATTTTGTCACTTAATATCATTTTGACTTTGCAAATTTACTTTAAAATCCCAGATCCTTACTTTTTTACATTTGAAAGGAAGTTAGAAAAACAAGGTACATATTGTGAAAAGTAAATGAGCAATGCTTATCGTTGAAAAGGGCACAGGATGAGAAGCACTCTCTCAATTGTTGCTTCACTTTTTCCTTCCCCTTTTGCTCATTCTACTTTTCTCCTTTTTTGGTATCATTATTATCACCAGATGTTTTAGTATCCTTGTAACGAAGTAAAAATTCAATAATTTCTGTGTTTCCTACAGTTGGTTAAATCAAATGGCTAAGTGTGACAACAGATCTGTACTGATTCCAGATTAGGGCCTCTAGTGACCTCATGTAATTTAGGGCAGGGTATAGAAAATGCTTTCAGAAAGATGACTAAATTGATACATTCAAAAAAATTTTTTTTTACTTACTGAGCAATTTTATAGACAGAAGTGAAGCATAATTATGAGGATTCCATTTACGATGGATTTTTGTGTTTACTAATTCAACCTCTTACTATTATCAAATATTCATATTCTCTATATTTTTATAATTTGACTTTATACTCAGATATTATATATTAATGTTCACAGATGAGTATAATGCATAGGAAAGGCACTTGCATATAATCTATTTGAATATAAGGCCATGGTGACTTAGGTTTTTCTGAACAGGTAATTCATTTGTGGCAATCTATTGTTAATTTGGGTGGGTGCCTGAAGACAGTATTGCCTAAATTGGAAATTCTTCAACTTTGAATTTAATTCTGGATATGATATTATGTTATATTTTGAGTTTCAAGTGGCATTTAACTTCTGGGACTTACGTGCTTTTACAAAACTTTTGATACACCATTTTAATTCTAAGGTAGTCATAAGAATTTTAACCTGGAAAATAAAGATTATTGAAGAAGTAATAACTATGAAATAAATAATTATAATTTTTGCTTTTGGGGTGGTAAGGGGTCAGATTCTGAAGTGTCGCCAATGCACTAGCAAATATCTCTTTCTGTATTTAATCTTTATGTCTATATTCCTCCCATCTGCTATAAAATTGATGTGTCTATGTGGGTAGTGTGACTTTCATTACACAAGTGCAACTGTATTTATGCAGAATTAAAATCCTGAGAGAGACTAAGCCAATAATGAAAGGACAAATTATATGGAGCATTGTCCAGCTTTTTAATTGTGTCAATTTTAACTTTGAGTAATATGGAAAAATATTGTAGGGCTTTCAGCTAAAAAGTGACAAGATCACTTTTTACATTGTGACCCAATCATTCTTGTCATTATTAAGACATGGAGGGGCCAGTGCAGAGAAACTAGTAAGGAGGTAATACAATACTCTAGGCAAGACTTGTGTGACAGTTTTGGAGTCAGTTGTGAGTGGTTAGATTCTGGTAACTTTGAAGAGATAGCAGACAAAATATTATATGTGGAGTATAAGAGGAAAAGAGTCACTAACGACAATTCTCCCACGGTTTGCTTCTGTTGTTTTCTCAGCAACACATAAGGAAAACTGTGAGGAGTAGTTGATGAAAAATGAGAAACGTTATTAGTCATGTATTGCAAATTGAGTTCTCCAGATGCTCACGGTGAGATGCAGTTTGAGGTACAAAATGTTTGTTTGGGATCGACACCTGTGAAGGGAAGGTGGATAAAACATGATTGGACGGAGGAAAAGCTTCACTGTAATGCAGGGCTGTCAATGTCATGACTAGTTTGATGGGTGCTCTGCACCGAGTATCGCCTATCACTGTGCCCTGCAGACGGCTGGAATGGCTGGGCTTACATATCCCGACCACCCTTAGTCACAGGCTTCCCCAAAACAAGGCAACTTTCTGCAGTTAAGGGGTACCCTAAACGATGTGGCAGTTGGAGGTGGTCTTCTGACTGCAGTAACTGCATGTGGGCAGAAAACCTGTCCTTGAAAGAAGATCTGGGTACTGAATCTCCATGTATACTGCAATCTCACTCTTTTGGCATTTTCATCCACTTTTCTATGTTCATTCAGAGAGCAGCTCCTCTAAGATGTAAAGGACCTTTCTTTCTAAGGGGGACCATAAAAGTCAGACATTAATTGGACAAAATATAGCTGGTCTCACGGCTAAAAATGATGCTTCTTATCTCCCTCCTCCACTGTCCATTCTGGCTTGCCAACACTCTCAGCTACTGTGTCCTTAGTGTACTGCGTGGTGACGATTCTCAGACCCTGCTCTCAAAGGAGCCTGGGCCATAGTCACTCTGCTCTTCTCAGAACATGGTTTTCATTGCTATGAATTTACCATCACAATTGGCCAGGGTTATAATAAATATTCAATTGAAACAACTGAATCCAACCTTTATTTCTTCTTGTGCCCCATTATGTAACAGCAGCCCTATAATTCCTTAGGGTTCATTACCCCTGCCTAGGGAATGATTCCTCTTCTTGTCTTAAGGTCTCTGGAAAAAAGGAGCCCTATAGGCTCAAGAAGCAGCTGCATCTTATAATTAAATAAGATACTTTATTTGTCCCTCGTGAAAGTAGTTTTCTTTTAGAGATCAAGATTTCTTACCCTACAGAGTTGTGGAGACAGAAAACACAAAATCCCCCACTGAGTCATCAGAAACGATAGTAAGTAAGGCCACTCCGGCTTCCACCCTTGGTTTCTAGATGCAAGTATATTATTTCTGTTGGAAGTAAAAATGAATTAATGTTTAGTCAATGTCTTGGCAGCTAGTACCTCATCCTTTCTGAATACAAGCCTGGAGAAGTCAAGTAAGCCGGGCTTTCAGCAGACTATCCCAGTGCTTTCTCAGGGGAAGCTACCAGGTAGCGTAGAATGTGGTGTAACACATTCAGTCATAAGTCCACAACCACAGCTGCTTTGCTGAAGATGGGTCCCCTGGTCTCCTGTGATGCTACATGGGATTTCAGTCTTACCCTGAATATAACATTGGTAGGACCTGTGACTTTGGCCAATTGTAACTGCATTTGTGTTATAAGAATATTGCTTTCTCTGAATGCTTCAATGTGTTACTGTGATAAATAGTACAATTTGATGAAATCTAAGTCATATTTTTAAAGTATTTATGGAACAAAGGTGATCATAAGCAGAGTAGCCAAATGATGATGCATTTTAAGGCTTAGTCATATGAGTATAGGCAAAGTGATTCTCCCTGGGGGAAGTTTGATTTCCTTCCATCTCTCTTTCCATTGTCCAGGGGTCTCCAAACTTTTGGTGTCTCTGGACCACACCAGAAGAAGGAGAGTGGTCTTGGGCCACACATTAAATATACAAATACTAATGAAAACTGGTGAGCATAAAAAAAGGTTTTAAGTACATTTACAATTTTGCGTTGGGCCTCATTCATAGCCGCCCTGGGCTGCATGTGGCCTGTGGCCATGGATTGGACATCCCTGGAACAATTTCCTCAAAGCAATAGGCTCTATCTGCTGTGACTGCAAATGCCTTTGAGGTTACTGCACAGGGCAGCTTTGAAACGGCTTCCCCTCAGCACTTGATAGTTTTATCTCGGTACTTAGAGGTCCCCAGCTTTTGCATGTTTTTCACCTATTCCTTCCTACTGAAGATAAGGACACACATTTTAGTTGTTGTGATTGTTATTATGTCAGTGTCTCACTTCTAAGTAGGCATATCTGAATTAAATATGGTAAATTCTTAAACTCTCTTTCCCAACACTGCATATAATGATTAAATAACTTGGAAGTTTATTTCTCCCTTATGTAACCACCAGCACAGACTAGTGTGGGGCCAGGGGAAAGTTATATGATCTTCTTCATCCAGTAATGTCCAAGCATCACCATTTTTCAGCCACCGTAAAGGGACAGAAAGTACAGAGTTTATGCTTTAAAAAGTGATTTACATAATGCACTCACTAATTCTAACAAAAGGGTATCTGGACTCATCATATCTGATCTGGGAAATTGGAACTAAGAGCTCCTTAGAGAGAATTGGCCAATTCTGAGCCAAGGAAGAAAAGAATGTTGCAAAGTAAATGTTCAGCCTAGGTCAAGGCAAGTCTAATATGATAAATTATGAGGAGAAGAAACTATTTGATAATGGGATATGAAGAAGCAGCATGTGATGATAGCTGAGTTACATAATTACAGAATCATAAAAATAAAAATCATTAATTCTTGTTATTGAGGTCTTGAGCTGTAAAATTTCTTCAATCACCCAACAGATGTAATTATGCTGTAACTTCTTAAATTTTTAAGAAATATATTAAAAACTTTTTCACATATGTTTACACTCCTTCTTTCCTGGACTGGGCTAAAGGTTTCTGTTTCTTACCATTTGCTAAATTTTAGTAGAAAACCAATGGACAATAGTACTATTTCTATGAGAATGCAATACTCAAATATTTAGTTTCTCAAAATTTTCTTAGTATATTTAAAAGGAATAGCATTTTTGAAGTCATTGGTTTAGAATTCCAATAGATAATCACCTCATTAAAATAATAAATGCTCAAAACAGATGTTTATAATATTTTTAAAAGATTTTATTTTATTTTATTTTATTTTTAGACAGAAGGGAATGGAGGGAGAAAGAGAGGGAGAGAAACATCAATGTGTGGTTTCCTCTCACGTGGCCCTCACTGGGGACCTGGCCTGCAATCCAGGCATGTGTCTTGACGGGGAATTGAACCAGCGACCCTTTGGTTCACAGCCTGTGCTCAATCCACTGAGCTACACCAGCCAGGGCTATAATATAGTTTTTAGAGGTAAATTTTTTTAATGTGGAATGCAGAATGGAAGAATTTGATAATTTATTTCTAGTAAGGATCAAAGCTCAAAGCCATTTTTTTTACTTTTAGGCAAATTATATTTCAGTTAGGTCAAGGTAAGCCATTAAAATTAACAGTAGTGAAATTCCTCAAAGACACATTAATAACTTTAATTGCCCAGACTACATTTGTGAGTCATGGGCAGTCTGTTGGGATTTTCAAAATACAGGTTTTGAAAGGCTTTCCACTTTGTTATTTGCTTAGAAGGAAAAATATAATGTAAAAGTCTAGATAATGGGTATGTTCAATCATACTGAAAGACAACTAGGTCATTGCTTTCTCTTTTGATTTAAAAAAAGATTAGCCTTCCTCTGTATTTTATAATCCATCATCTAATACCATATTCACTTTTATAACATTTTACTGCATACTAAATACTGTGGTGTTTATAACACAATTTGCATAAAATATGCATTAGTTTTTCTCTGAGCAAAAGACATAGTGATCAGATACATACTTCAGAGACACTCTGGGTCTAACATAGGAAGGCTCCTTATAATTACTTGATCAGAGATCACTTTCTTATTCCATTTTAGCAAGAAACTTGCTAAGTCCGTTTAATCAGAACACCCAGGCCTCTATATCAGATCATCCTTGATAGCTGATTGGGTTTTTCGCCACCACCCCACCACCCCCGCCTCAGGTGATATGTGACCACCCTGGCATATCTTCGGCCAGAACCTTTTACGGGTGGTTTAGCCAGTGTACCCCTTAACTGTGTCGTTTCCTCTTAGTGATTTTTCATGCACGAACCCCCACTCAGCTTCTTGGCTCTAGATTCCAATGGCCTGTTGAATTTGCTGAATTTGGAACTGAGCTCCATTCTGTAGTGAGCTCTCTTTTCCCCTATGACTATAGTCCTGAATAAAATATTCTTACCGTTTTACTGTTCAGCTTCAGTTTTCCTTTGATGCCATGCAATCCAAGGATCTGTTTCAGGGCACGTGAGCAAACACATCAGGTGACCAATAGGCTTAGTCAAAAAATATGCAATACACATACGAACAACCTGGAATTTATGAACACTTGAAAATGAGCAATGTCTTTGGAAATGTTCCTAATTAAATTGGGGGAATGGAATTGGCTTCTCAGCAACCAGCTCAAGCCTTTTGACTGCTTGCAGAAGTCTTTGAGGATTAAATACTCCTTTGGAAACTATGGTGAAAAAGAATAAGACACTATTGATATAAAGGGGAAAAGAGATGAGACCCAGATGAGAGGTGGGCATCAAATGGCAGAGTATCAGAACACAAGTACTAGAAAGACATAATAGGACAACAGTGGTTAAAATATCCACTTTATCCAGTGGAGGTACTACATATATTGTGGACTATAGGGTTTGGATGGGAAATAAATCCTCCCCTAAATGAGCCTATAGTACAGGTTTGATTGAATTATTAAAGGAGAAGTACAATGACTCTCTTGCCTCTTTAATCACTGGTCTTAGCCAGCTTGAACTTGACTGGGATCTTTCAGTTGCATCAAGTCATACTATTTTAAGGAAATAAGGGAATTTTTGACTCTCATTATTCAAAAGCATTTATGGCCTTCAAGCATGAAAATCTTCAGGCATATTTGGATATAGAAGATCAAGAACTACCTCTGGATTCAGTCAGTTCTGTTATCATTATATATATATATATAATATATGATGTGTGTATATGTGTGTGTGTGTGAGTGTGTGTGTGTGTGTGTGTGTGTATGTGTGTGTGTAGCCTTTCCTCTTTATCAACTTCCACAGTAGGGCAGTTGTCTTTCCATGGAAAGTTTTTGAACCACATGCTCAAAATTTAGCAACCCAATTAAACAGAAACTGTCTTTTTTTTGTTTCTCCAGTAATTTCTACAAGTTTTGAGATTGTAACTGATGTATTCTGTTTAAAAAAAAAAAAAACTGTGGAAAAGAAAATCAAAGACACTAGTGTTTCTCCATCCCCACTAGGCTTCCTACTGATTTTGATTCCAGTTTACAAGGTGTGGGTTCTTTTCCGACATTGACTAGCAATAATCACTACCAGCTGCAACTCAATTCTGGCATGATCTACCTAGAAATAGTGTCAGATCACACAGGTTAAAGGCTGAGTCCTACAGGAATGCCCACTCCTCCCCACTCCAGATGCCAGGTGCGAGTCCAGATCTTGCACATCCAGTTCATCTCCTGTGGTATATATTGGAGGTTCCAATGACCGCTCTCCTTAGGTGTGATTAATTTGCAAGGCTGGCTCAAAGAATTCTGAGAAACCTTTGATTTAGTAGATTTTAAGTTTATTATAAAAGGATGTAACTAAGGAATAGCCAAATGGAAGAGATGTACAGGGCAGGGAATGGGGGAAAGGCACAGATTTTCTAAGTTCTCTCCTAAATCTACCCACATCTCCACCTGAACAACAGCCCAGAAACTCTTTGAACCCATCCTTTTGGATTTTTCTAAAGGCTTCCTTACCTATTCCTGGTTGATTAAATCATTGACCATTGGTGATGAAGATTCATCCTCTAGTCCTCTCCCCTCCCTGGAGGTCAGGGGGTTATACTAAAATTTTCAATCCTCCAATCACAGAGTTGGTTTCTAATGGCAAGCAACCCCTGCCCTTAAATGAGGTCCAAAATTTACCTCGTTAATGTAAATGCAGGTGTGGTTGAAAGGGGTTTGTTATGAATATGAAGATTCCCTTATCTCTCTTATCACTTAAGATATTCCAGGGGTATTAGGAGCTATGTACCAGAAAAGGAAGACCAAATATATATTTCTTATCACCAATCACAATATCGCACCGCCTCTTTTTCATTTCTTTGTTACAATGAGTAATAAACCCAACTTGTTCAATTATATGTATGTTCCTGGTAGTCACTGTATGGAGGGTGTTGACATCTGAGAAAAAATAAAATTCCACTGATTATATAATACTTATCTTAATAGCTGTGTTTTAGTCATTAATCAGGGAAGTTTAATTTTTTTTAAAGATTTTATTTTTATTTATTTTTAGAGAGAGAGGGGAAGGGAGGGTGAAAGAGAGGGAGAGAAACAGCAATGTATGGTTGCCTCTCACATGGCCCTCACGGGGACCTGGCCCGCAACCCAGGCATGTGCCCTGACTGGGAATCGAACCGGGATCGTGTGGTTCCCAGCCCGCACTCAAGCCACTGAGCTACACCAGCCAGGGCTGTCAGGGAAGTTTAATTTTATCTTGATCAAGTAATTATAATGAACCTTCCTGTGTTAGACCACAGTATGTCTGAAATATGTGTCTGATTACTATTTCTTTTGTTCACAGGGAAAAATCCATATTTTATGCAATATATATTATAAGGCCCACAATATTTAGTAATTATACAGTAAAATGCTATAAATATGAAGATGGTATTAGATGATGGATTATGAAATATAGGGGAAGGATAAATTTTTTAAAAGGCAAAAGAAAAATTAATGACCTTTTTTTTCCATGTTGCTTGAAAGTACACTTTATCTAGATTTTCACATTTTATTTTTTCTCCTAAGAAAATAACAAGTTCAGCAAAGCGTCACCTTACTTGGGACACATTTTCTTGTGATATGCCTTGAAAAGTGCAATATTTTAACTGCAACATTACGAATTTTATGCCGTCACTTAACCTTTTATAGTACTCTCCTGAGTACCCCATCTCAAGATATTATAATTACTAAGGTTCAAATATTTAACACTACTTAGCAATTCATTACTCCCACACCATCTCCCAGATCATAAATAACTAGAATAGCTCTGTGTCTGTCTCTATTTAGAAAACTATAAAGCACTGTATCTGAGCATGCAGAGGCAGCAGTTTTTCAAGATTTTTTTTTAGTTTATTCAAGTGCTTGAGGTAACTGAAATCATGCATAATTGTAATTCTACTAAATACATGTAAAAAAAACCAGGTTGTCCTTACCTTCTGATGAGGACTCTGTGTGGCGCGAGCAGACCAGCCACTTAGGCACACCACTGTGAAACTGAAACACAGGTCAAACAACAAATTTCCTTTTCCAGGATTATTGCCACGGGTCTTGGAATGACTTAATGGATAGCAAATGAATGACACAGTCTTCATTCCTTTCTACGTATTTGTCTTCAACTTCACATATAATGAGGTCAAGTAGGAGTGACTTTTTAAATTATTTTACATTTTTATTTTATTTTCATTATAGTATGTTAATATAGAAAAATGAGAAAAGATGGACTAAAAACAAGGTCATTTAGAACCTTCTCTTGTGGAATACAGTTTTTTGGAAGCATCTTTGTTTTTCTGGGAAGAAGTTTTAAGAATTTCGTCCCATTTTCAATTTAGGAAACATCCAACATATTTTTTAAATGGTTAAATTTTTATAGAAGTAGCTTTTTAATGATGTTAATCATTGTAAGTGTTCTTGAAAAAGACATTTATTCATTGTCGATGAGAGTAAAATATGGTTCAAATTTTTCTTGAACCTTTTAACTTTGTATTAAAAGTTATATTTACATACATACTGTTTTACTCTGTAATTTCTAGTAGTTTATCCTAATACAATTATCAAAGTGCTGATAAAATTTTAGCTAGAAGGCTATTCAATACAGCATTCACGAAAGAGTAAAAAGTAGCAAATTAAGTTTTAAAAATCAAGCATAAAATGGAATAACGGTTAGCTTTAATCGCGTGCTAACAGTCGGCGTGGGCCATTTTTGCTAATGTTTTGCGCAAATGGCAGCGTTCAGTAAAATTATGATAACTGTAGTTTTACATATTTTTTTTCAATGAAACTTTTTGTGATTTACTATAAAATGTATACTGAATTATTTTTCTTAAATTTTAAACAGACAAATACTGGAAAACTCACTGGAAATTGAAATTAATAAAATATGTAAAAATTCCAATTTATTGAAAATATTTTGGAAAAAAGTATGTAAAATGTGCAAAAAAAGAAAGAATGAAGTTTTAGTAGTGTTTTTTTGTGTGATAATCGTTAAAACATTCATACATACATAATTCACCATTATATGTGTTAGAGACCCAAATTTTGTCCTTTGGAATTCGTATATCTGCATGTTAGCATCCTTTTAGAGCAATAAAAAAGTATAAACATAAACGTATTTATACGTTACCCATATTCTAACGATAGTCTACAAAACACATATTTATACGTGTCCCGTGCTCCACCACCAGTCAACGTAAAACGTATAAATACGTTTGCTGCATACAATGTGTTAAGTAGCCACCGAAATTAAGAGAACACTGTATTTTCCTACTGCAAGCTTTAGCAACCAATTTGCTTCTATTCCCATGTATATTCCTTTTTCCAGTTACTGTAGATGAGCTGTCTGATCTGGTTTAGGCTGGCCTCTGTCTCCTTGTTTAATTGTTCACTCTCCTACCTACATTTTGCCCAGGGCACACAATTAATAAGCCACATGGCTGTGATTCTAACAAGGGCTATTTTGGACCCCAAAGCTCATGTCCTTTTCCTTAAATGCAAATACTCAGAAACTTGTTATAATTGTTAAAAGTTTGTTTCTCTTCAGCGTTTCTTCAGATTGAAATAGGTAGATATCAAAATCAGCTTGGTAAATCCATTAAGACTAATTTCTTGTTCTTTCTCTAACAGCATCACTGCAAGAATGATCTCTCTTCTACTTATCATTTTTCTTATCAATATGTAAACAGAAATACAGACATTTGTCTTAATCCTACACACTCATTTAGATGTAGTCGGATCTCTCTAATCTGTTTTAAGAGTTGTGTATATGTCAGTTCCTACTCTCTCACCTCTCTTGACCTCTAATTTGGACCTCATCCCCGTAGGTCATCTGACCTAACCCTGGTCAAAGTCAGCACTGACCTCCGAATCACTGAGACCAATCCACATTGCTCGGTTCTAATCTTATTTCGACTCATCAGCATCATTTTAGACATTGGATTATTCTTTCCTTCTTTGAATAACATATCCATTTGGGTTTTGGAAATTAAAATCCTACCTCTAAATAAAGGGGGTGTTTCACGACAAGGTCGTTGACGCTCTTCTCTCTGTTTTCACACGGTAAACTCTATAGGAAAACTGTCAACTCAGTGACAAATATGGGCCGCAGTTATAGTTTTAAATTTTCATAAAAAATATAAAGAATAGTCTATTTTAATTTTAATAATGTATCTTATTTAAGATAATACATAAAATATTATTAGAATACAATCAATGTAAAATTATAATGAGAAATTTTAGCTTATTTCCATACCATATTTTCAAAATGCAGTGTATTTTATACTTAAGGCGCATCTCAGTTTGCACAACTCATATTTCCAATATTCAGAAGCCACATGTGGTTAGGGGTCCAATATAGATCCCACTTCTAGCTTTAAATACCCTACCTCTGCGGAATGCTCTCAAATTAACATATCTGGAACCACTTCCCTGAAATACTCTTTACTAAAATGCCTATTTGACACCCCTACTTGGATGTCTAACACTACACCAAACTAAAATACAAAATGATTTCTAGCCATCACTCCCACAAACTGTCATCTGTCTTTTCTGTCTCTGTAAATGCCAACTCTGTTTTTCTAGTTGCTCAGGTCCCTCAAAAGTGTGTATATACTTCTACACACACACACAAAGACTCACATACACACATTGAAAGTTTCACTGGATGCTGTTCTACACTGAACATTTGATGTGCCTGGTAACCTTGTTAGAACTGGAATGACCTCTACACCGTGTGTGCAGTTCGGTCATGCCTGTCCACTGCTCCCCCTACGGTTCCCTAATATCAGGTCCATGCAGGAGTGGCTGTTTTTCTTGGCACTGAGGCTTTTCTATAGTGAAGTTTTTTTTTTTTTCCTGTATTCAGAACTCTATAAAAATAGAAAGTGAAAGACAAACTCATAGAATTGTGTGCTTCAGCGTTTTCACCTCATCTAATTTTTAATTTGCATTACCCTGTCGGCATTTCTGTGTGGAACACCAGGTCAGAGAACAGGAGAGATGAGACACGAAGGGGGTCCTGATGTCGGCGACAGGGGCAGATGTTGCTATTTTCATCAATCACTAAATAAAATAATGACATGTTTTTCTTCTTTAAATTTCATAATTGAGTGCTTTTTTACACTTGAATCTAATCACTCAAGCAACGTTTAAGAGGGCTATATTTAAGTCAAATTGGACATATGAACTCTGTTATCCACTATGGTAGTTTTGAAGTTAAAAAGGAAATGTTTCTGATCTCTTAAAAAGCATTTCAAAAGCACAATACGAAGTGATAATTACATCTGACTGGATATTCTATTTCTGTGAATAAAAAGAGTATGTGGAATGTGTTATTTGGTGAGATACTTATCTGTAATAAACTAGAACCCTTGCTCTCATCTCACAGCACATAATTAACAAAACCACATGGACAACAAAAATGAGCTTTAAAATGCTTGAAGGGGTTCATTTTCATGTGTATTTTATTTGCCTTTATAGAGAGAATGCTTTCAATTTATGCTGAATATAGACAGAGATATGGGTACAGAACTAATCACAATAAACCATGCACTCTCGATGTATTTGCTTTGTTTTAAAGTGTTAATTTAAGTTAAATGAGTCTCAAGATTCCCTGGTTAAACATAAGAGCAAAAATATTTCAACCTCCATTGTCATCTCTGAAAGAATCAAAAACATACTAAATAGCAAATAAATTTTAAAAACAGACAAAATATAAAAACACTACTCACTTAAAAAAAAAAAACTAGGAAACGGTCAAACCACTTACCTATCACTTGGAAAGAATCAATGTAAATTATGAAACTTGAATCAGTTCAAGGGGAAGTGGTAAAGTACAAGGCACATGATAAGACTTGATTGACTAAAAGCACCTTTGCCTCTGACCTAGAACTTGAGGGCCCGAACTTGTGGGTCAGGATTGGAAAAATAGAGGAAGAACTCAGGTGTGACTATGTAAAACTTCTCTCTTAATGAATGAGTTATGGTTTCTCCTGTGATATTTTATCCCACATTCTGCCAAATGTTCAGTGCCAATTGGGGTTTCCATTGCTCTGTATGGAGAGACACACTTGTGATTTGCATTCTATAGTCGTTTTAGCTTCGAAGATGAGATTAAAAGCATCCATCAGAAACTTATTTTGTTAATCCTGTTTTTCCTTAATATTATGTA
This sequence comes from Micronycteris hirsuta, assembly GCA_004026765.1. Classification (NCBI taxonomy): domain Eukaryota; kingdom Metazoa; phylum Chordata; class Mammalia; order Chiroptera; family Phyllostomidae; genus Micronycteris; species Micronycteris hirsuta. The sequence goes on from PVJI01001261.1 coordinate 123,789, forward strand.
TAATTCAAGTATTGTACTGGATTATGCTTACAAAACATAAGAAAGAATGAATATAATTATTTTCTACCTGGCTTAACTATTGTGCCAGTGAATATTGTCCCAGTCCTTATGAACTTTGCAAATGCAATCCTGTATAATAAGTATATAGTCCTTGCTAAATTACATTATATTAGAATAAAACACAAGGAATATAATCTTTGTTTCTTGCACCATAGGGTCAATGAGTGTGTTACCAAAGTAATTATGAAAAAGCATTTAGTCTGACAACTAAAAGTACTTGTAGTGTTGTCCAAAGTAAGCTATGATATCACACATGAGAAAGGAGAATTCAGGAACAATTGCTCATGAGACCCTGTGTGTCCACATTTTACATGAATGTTAAATGAATAAGCCGTCATGAATATATACTTAAGTATCATTATTGAATGTTTTGTTCAGAGAAGAAATTAGGAATATGCATTCATTTGTTATTTCAGTGAGCATTTCATGAGCATCTACTATAAACCCAGCCCTGTTCATGGTCCTGAGTATGTAGCAAAAATAGACAAAGTCCTACGTTCGAGAAGGATGGTGGACAATAAATACAGAAACACACACACATACACACTAACGTTAGGTTCTCTGAAGATGAATTTGGCAAGAAATAGGAGAAGCTGCTCTTTTATACAAGGCATAACAGAAGTCTCCCTAGGAGTGTAAAACTAGAAGATGCCTAAATGCAGTAGGCTATATGACATACTTCATGAGTTGGTTTGAATGCTGAAATTGTATAATACTTGTCCAGGTTATCTGGATAAGTGCTTAGATATTTTGTGTTCTCTTTGTATTCTATATAGTAATAGAAAATATTGCTGTGTATTTGAAATTTGTAATTTACTTGCTGATACACCATTAACAAAATTTTCAAAACATGTGTTGACATTGGTATCCATATATGATGTAAAAGCAATAGGAGAAAATCTTAAGAATACCAGCCCATATTAATGTTATTATTAATTGCATTTACACACTCATAGGAAATTCCATAGAAGAGTATTAATGGTTAAGGATATGCCAGTCTTTCAAAATACATGTTACAGAATAACATATAAAACATGATATAATCATCTTAAAATTATTGTAACATAATTATTGTCTTCATTTAAAGACCTTTTGCTATAAAATTCGATTTTGAATAGTGTGTGGACTTTTACTGGCAGATTGCAGGCCACTCAGGTTCCTTTGAAATGCAGATGGTTATGAGGTTTTTAGGTACACAGGGCTTTGCAATTATGCCATAAAAACAGGGAAACTTTTGTTGATTATGAAAAATCTAACAATAGCCAGAGGGGAGGGGGAGGGTTTTGTGGGGAGAAGGGTTTTCAGGAACTACTATAAAGGACACATGGACAAAACCAAGGGGAAGGGTGGAAGCAAGGGAGGGAGGTAGGTTTAGATAGGATGGGAGGCAGGGGAGGGGAGAAAATTCAGACAACTGTAATTGAAGAACAATAAAGTAATTAAAAAAATAAAATATGAGAATAAAAAAAAACAGGGAAACTCACTCAAGAAAAGTATTTCACAGCTGCGATGACTGTCCACAAATATTTTCTCAAATTTCAGTTTCCAAAACTAACAGAAGCACACACTGTTTAAGAAACTTTAGTGGCAGGTTCCCTCTGACTCGGTCTCTTAACAAGCTGTCAGTGTTTTCCTTGAAACAGCTTTCTGAAAGAATAAAAATTGCATTACCTAGCCATTTGTATCAGGGCATAGTTGACACATAACATTACATGAGTTTCACATGTATGACATAATTGTTTGATATTGGCATACCTTGGAAACTGATCACCAGAGTAATCCTAGTTACCATCTATCACTGTACGTAGGTAGATCTTTTTTCTTATGAGGAGAACTTTGAAGATTTACTCTCTTAGCGATTTTCAAATGTGCAATACAGCATTATTAACTATAGTCACCATGCTGTACCTTACGACCCCAGAGCTTATTTATTTTATAACTGGAAACTTGTACCTTTGACCCCCTTCACCTATTTTGCCCATCCCTTCTCATCTTCCTTCTCCTCTGGCAACCATCAATCTGTTCTCTGAATCTATGAACTTGGCTTTTGTGTTTAGTTTTGTTTCCTTTTGATTTGTTTGTTTGTTTTCTTTTGTTAGATTCTACCTGTAAGAAAAATGGTACAGTGTTTATCTTTCTCTGTCTGACTTGCTTCACTTAACATAATGCCCTCAAGGTTCATCCATATTGCCACTAATGACAAGATTTCATTCTTTATATGGCTGAGTGGTATTTTATTATATATGTATATACCATATCTTCTTTATCCATTCATTCATCAGTGGGTACTTAGGTTGTTTCTATATCTTCGCCATCATAAGTAATGCTGCAGTGAATATGAGGATGCATACATCTTTTCAAATTAGTGTTTTCATTTTCTTTGAATAAATACATAGAAGTGGTATTTATCATATTGTTGTTCTATTTTTTTTTTTTTAGGAACCTCCATACTGTTTTCTATAGTGGCTGCACCAATTTGCATTTCCACCAACACTGTAGGAGGGTTCATTTTCTCCACATTCTAACACTTGTTATTTCTTGTCTTTTTGAAAGTAGCTCTTCTAACATGTATGAGGTGATATTTTATTGTGGTTTTAATTTGCATTTTCCTGGTGCTCAGCGATGTTTGCATCTTTTTATGTGTGGGTTGGTCATCTATATGTCTTCCTAAAAAACAAAAAAAAAGGTTTATTCAGGTACTCTGCCCATTTTTTAAATTGGATTATTTGTTTTTCTGCTATTGATTTGTGTGAATTCTTTTATATATCCAATAGTTTCTATATTAGCCCTTATCAGGTATATGATTTGCAAATACTCTCTCCCATTCAGTAGGTTGCCTTTGGTTGCCTTTTTACGTTGTTGAGTGTTTCCTTTGCTGTGCAGAAGCTTATTACTTTGAGGCAGTCCCACTTGTTTATTTTTGCTTTTGTTTCCTTTGCTTTTGGACTTAGATCCAAAAGAATTGTTGCCAATACTAATGTCAAGGTGCTTACCACCCATGTTTCCTTCTAGGAGTTTTATGGCTTCAGGTCTTACATGCAAGTCTTTAGTCCATTTTGTGTTAACTTTTGTGTATGGTGTAAGATAGGAGTCTAGTTTCATTCTTTTGCATGTGGCTATCCAGTTTTCCCAACACCATTGAAGAGATTATCCTTTCCCCATTGTCTATTCTCACCCCCTTCTTGTAAATTAATTGACCATGTATGCATGGGTTTATTTCTGTGCACTCTATTCTGTTCCATTTATCTCTGTGCCTGTTTTTATGCCAATACTATATTTTTAAAATTGCGACAGCTTTTGTAGTATAGCTTGGAATCAGGGAGCATGATGCCCCTAAACACAATTCGGGAGATGTGCTGTTACTTGCGTAGGTTGAGTTGCACAGCAATGTCATCAGGCCACCTGGCTGGTAGCCCAGTGATCGAAGGACAGCTGCTGCAGATAGTTCCATCATGAAAACCTTCAGGGAGAAGAAGGAGTGGAAGTGGAGGCAGTCACTTCTGTTCCTTGCTCTTTCATCAGGAAATCAGCAAATTTCCCTCAACTTACCATTAGAATTTTGCTGACTTCTTGCTGATATTTATCTGTGTCATATGGTTATTCCTAGCCGCAAGGGGTACTGAAGGAGCAATCTGGGACCTTGCTGTCTTCAACAGATTCAAGGTTATAGTAACAGAAAATAAGGTTGGAAATAGATGTTGGGTGATATTTTAGTATGTGCCATAATAGTCATCAAGGGAAACATTAGAATTTGGTTAGACCTCTACATACTCATTTTACGGTTTAGTATTTATTGTTTTAATATTGAATTGCCTCTGGGAAAAGAGTACTGCAAACTTTTCATTGCTTAGTTCCTCTGAAGTTTTAATTTAGTACTAGTATGAGAAGATTGTTTTGCAACTGAAATTTTCTATGTAATTTTGTTTGGGTGTGTTTTTTTTTTCTTAAAAACGAAAGAGCAATTGGGCTGTGTACCACTTGAGAAATTATCCCCAATCACTCAGTAAACTCATCACATTTTGGATTTACTTGTTTTTCTCAACTCTGACAAGTTCATTGTTACCTAATGACATTGTCATGATCATTTTGGAAAACCTGCTGGCAACCAAAATTTCTACACATCACTACCATCTTCCCAAGCCTAATCCCTCCTGTGGGTTTGGTTTAAATATCCCCTCCTTGGGGATGCCTTCTCTGATCAGATGCCTCTTTTAAGCAGCCTGTATTTTATTAATTCTATTTTATTTTATTCAATACCCCATCATCTAATTATAGTCAAACTTTACTGGCCTGGACCTCAATAGACTTGCCTTTGCCTATGTCTGCTCTGAGGCATTAAATATTAATTTAAACTGTAATTATCCCCATTTGAAAGATGGGCAAAATGTCTGAACAGACATTTCACCAAAGAAGACAGATGACAAATAAGCATATGAAAAGATGCTCAAAGTCATACATAATTAAGAAATTGCAAATTATAACAATGGAAGACCACTAATCACCTTTTAGAATGGCAAAAACCCAAACACAACACCAAATGCTGGTGAAAATATGGAGCAATAGGAAGTCTCACTCCTTTCTGACAGGAATTCCAAAATGATCCAGCCTCTTTGGAAGACAATTTGGCAATGTCTGACAAAACTAAGTATACCTTTGCCATATGATCCACCGATCATGCTCCATGGTATTTAACCGTGAGTTGAAAACTTACATCCACATAAAAATCTGCACATTAATGTTTATAACGGCTTTATAATGACAAAAACTTGGAAGCAACCTATATGCCTTTCAATAGTGAATGGATAAAGTGTGATACATCCAGAAAATAGAATATTATTCAGCAATAAAAATAAGTGAGCAACCAAGTCACAAAAAGATGTAACAGAATGTTAAATTCATAATGCTAAGTGAAATAAGCCAGTCTGACACAGCTAAAAATTATATGATTTCAACTATTTGACATTCTGGAAAAAGCTAAATGTGGAGAGAGTAAAGAAATCAGTAGTTGTCCAAGATCTGGTGGGAGAAGGTGGGAAGGAAGATGAGGTGGAACACTAGGGATTTTCAGAGCAATGAAATGATTCTGTTCAATACTCTAATGTGAGATATGTTATATACATTTGTCAAAACCCATAGAATATGCAACATAAAAATGAACCCTGATTTAGACTATGAATTTTAGTTAATAATAAGATATTCATACCATTACCAGTGGAAATGGGGCTCTTTTATGGGATCACAAAAAATGCATTTCATGGACCCACACATAGGAGTTTGTGGTGTGGCAAGATTTATTCAGGTGGAAATGGAAGGCTGCCCCTGTGTCCCATCTCTGTCCATCCCACCATGAAAAAAGTCCAAGAATGTTGTTAGCAAGGACAAAACAAAGGTCAGTGTTCAAAGTTTCAGTTTCATATTAGAGCTTAGTCCTTTGGAGCCCATAGGCAGCTGCTTAGCTATCTCAGCCCCCATCCAGTTAGCTTATTGTTATTCCCAGCTGAGCTCTTGTACTCAGGAATCTGTGTGCTGCTAGTCACCCATTATTACTATGGAGAGAATACACAAAGGAACCGGGTGGGCACATATTAGGGGTTAGGAGAAAGGGGGAGAGAGGAGAGAGAGAGAGAGAGAGGAAGAGAGAGAGAGAGAGAGGAAGAGAGAGAGAAAAAAGAGTGAGTGTGCTCCCAGCTAAGCTTCTTTGTTAATACGAGGTCTGTCTGGAAAAAGTCCAGCCATTGTTAATACAACAAGAATAGTTTGCATGGCATTGATGTAACCTGGTAGCCAAGGAGAGTGGACTGGCATGCATATGTGTGAACAATGACGACTTCACCGTACTAGTCAGTGGAGGCTGTAGACTCCCTTGAGTGAGTATGTGTACTCTGTGGCCATCGCATATGACTGAGTTAGTAGAGCAATGAATCAGCCTCAAATTTTGCATTAACCATGAACATTCCCCTTCAGAAACTATTTAGATGATTCTGAAGGCTGCCGCTATGGGCAACTGGTGATTGGCAACTTCATCACGACAATGCATCTGCTCATGCATGACATCTCGTGCAGAATTTTTTGGTGAAATATCAAATCACGCAGGTGACTCAGCCCACCTCCAACCCAGATTTGACACCCTGTAACTTTTGGCTTTTCCCAAAACTAAAATCATCTTTGAAAGGGAAGAGATTTCAGATGTCAGTGAGATTCAGGAAAATATGACAGTGCAGCTGATGGAGATTCCAACAAAGGATTTTGCAGAGTGTTTTGATCAGTGGAGAAGATGCTGGGAGAACTGTGTGGGGTCCCAAGGTGCCTACTTTGAAGGGGTCTGAGGCATCATTGTCCTACAGTGTTTCTTGTATCTGGTGTCTTCTTCCATAAATATCTCTATTTTTCATATCACATGGCTGGATACCTTCATACAGACCTCATATTTGGGATGGATCAGGTGCTTTTTCGAAATAACCAATCAACTTCCCAAACTTTTGTGGGCTTCTGATGGTTCCATCTCCCAACCAATCCCTTCTTTCTGCAGGCTAGATTGACAGGCCTCTATGGTTATCATTTTGGCTCCTATTGCACAAGCCTCATAGAAACACCATCTCCTGGGCCATTTTGGCTTCTACGGCACATTTGCTTACCTCTGCCTACCTCCCTAATTCTGTACTAGATGACAGCTGCTCCATATAGTGGGGAAGGGAGGGATATTGATCCCCTTGGAGGGTCAATGCTGTGATCCCCTGGGGACTGTGTGAAGCTGTAACTTCCCGGTGAAGCAAGGAGGCTTAGGCTCCTCAATTTATCACACTTAACGATGATTCCCTTTGCTTCCTTTCTTATTAACATCTAGCTACCTAGGCTAACATGACCAACTCAGCGATTTTAACAATGTCCTGCACTAATGCAGGATAATAACGGGGGAAGCCAGAGGGAGTGCTGTGATACATGGGAATACTTTATATTTTTTGACACATTTTACTTACAAAACTTACACAACTAAAGTCTACTTTTTAAAAGTAATTCTCCCCAAGTAATATTGAAATACAGAGTACTTCTCTGTAATCTCTCTCTGTTAACAACCTGTAATATGAACACATGAAAGAGTGACTTGCTTTGTCAATCCTATCCGCTAAAGAATTGATTTATTCTCTTTCTCCCTTAGGTTAGTTGAATGACAAAGGCCAAAAGCATTCCCAGGGCTGGGGGATTCTGTGTTTTTTAAAGCTCTGTCTGAAAGGGCTTTTGTAATTGTTAAACAAACAAAATGTTAAACTTTTCAGAGAGCTGCATGTCTTGGGAAAACATAACAAAAATAATTGTGATAATAACTGCTTGTATCTAAACTAAGAAGTATTTAGTTTTCTTTCTCAAGAAAGAGTAAAATTTTATCTTTGATTTAAAATAAAAGAGTCACTGATAGTAATCACATGTAGAAATCAAAATGTGTCATTTTGCTATTTGTAAAATAGAGAATAATATCTCACCTGCCATAGTGGGAAAACAAATTCCAGCCCTAGCTGAGTACTAAAACTAAGATGTCTAAATATCTCTTAAGGCTTCTGTGTTCTATGGAACAATCCAGCCCCTGTTATTTCATGAAATGCCTTGAATGGTTCCTGTGGTTTTCTGGCCACAATCTAGGATGAATCAAGGCTTGAAAATCAAGCCACAATTAAGAGGATCAAGATTAATGAATAGATGTAATATTTATTAGAGTTAATACAAAGTTGTCATCTTCGCTGTATTGACTTGCATAATCATCATGCTATTAGCTAGATTTATCAGTTTTAGCCAGTAGAGTAGCTTCACAATGGTTTGACTTTGTTTTATTATTTTCTGAACAAATGTCTATAGTGTAGTAAAGGTTAGGGACCGTGAAACTCTCCAGTCATTTACAAAGCCTGAGTGATTCATTGATTGCTGGTGGTCTGATTCACCCTTGTAACTAGCTAAAAGGTTGCCTTCTTACTGATGAAAGTCTTTCAGGAGGAAAGGCAATAGAATATATTGATGAAATGTCTAAAAGCAAAAAATGCAATTGTAATTCACTGTGAAATTCTAATTGGGAATGTGTTTAAGGCTTCACAGTGGAGAAGTAGTTCCATTTGTTTTCTCCTGCCTGTGATCCAGTGTTTTAAAACCAGCTGATTGCTGGAGGAAGTGGCAATGACAGATCCTAAATTTCTTCCCAGGTGATCTGATGGCACAATCCATAGAATAGAGGTTCTTTCCTGACACTTTATCTTCACTGAAACTTGACTCTTTGCAGGACCACATGCATTTTTAGACTTCCCTTTGGAGGAGAGTGAAAAGTGCTGCTTATGTGAGGTCTTCTACTCAGCATTTAAAAGAAATTATGTCAAGTAAGGAGAGTAACTCTCTGAAGCATGCATTACTATCTTTTTTTTTATAGAAGAACCTGAGACTCAAGAACTTCAATAACCTGTTCAAGGGATTTGGAAACACCCTAATTCTTTACTAATGATGTTCCAGTTCCCCAGCAGAGGGGAACAGTGAAATTCTTCAAGTCATTGTTGCTGCCCGCACCTGTCACCTCTACTTTCATATGCAAACACATTCTTTTCATCTCATGTAATTTTGCTATTCTGCACACCTCTTCATTGATACCATTTGTTAATCTACTGGCCATGCGTCCACACTTACTATGGCTTTCATCGTGGACTTGGAGGAATTCAATACTCATGTTGACAATTGATTTTATACCTTGATCTCAACATTTCTTAATGGGTTCTCCAAGGTCCCTCACATTGACCCCAGCAAATGACACTTAGGGAAGCATCTAGATTTTGTTTCACCCCAAAATAGTTCATACACAAAACATTAAACTCTGGCATCTCACTCTCACCACTACCAGACATTGTTACGTGTCTCTTACTCTTTAACTATTCTTGCTTATTGCCTCATCCACAGTCCCTTATCTAAACCTCTAAGTGTACTAGTGACCTTAGATTGTCACTTACTCGTCTGTGTTGGCCTAGTAATAATAGTAGGAGTAATAATAAAATCACTAATATCATTCATCACTGTAGAGCAATTCTTTGTCGTGCATTGCAGATGCCGTGCATTGCAGAAGGTCATATAGTTAATAAGTGAAATAACTAGGATAAGAAAGTAGGTCTTCTGTGTTACTCCAATGCCATTTTTTATTATTGTACTCTGCTGCCTCATTAGCATAGACTCTTCTGACATGCACCTGTGATTGTCACTGTCAACTCTCTCATCTGCAAAGCTTCACCTCTGAGTATCCCCATACCATGGTGGTATGTCCCCAGTGCCGTGTAACTATCTTTCTCTATGACAGCAGTCAGCTTCCGTTTCTAGCTACCTCAACTGTGACTGCCAACATTAGTTTCCCTTAAACCGCTCAAACTCTTCACCAAACAAGCACCTGCAGATAAAAGGCAGTGCCTGCACACACACAAAGCGGATACATTTATATTCTACTTTACAGGGAAAATGCATCAATTCAGGCAAAAGTTCTCAGCATGCTGTCCTGCTATACCTCGTATTTGAACCTGTTGCATCCTCACAGTTAGCCTTCCTGTCTCAGCAAAAAAGATTTCTTCTGCCTTCCTGTCTAAAGCTAATCTTTCTACCTAAGCTTTAGGAGTGCAGGCCCTCAGGAACTTGGCCCATCCGTTTTTCTCTTTTTCATAATATTACATACATTTATGCCTTTTAACCTCTACTAAATCTATACCCATCTAACATTCAGGAGTGATTTTTGCCTGCAAGTAACTGAAAACACTTCTATCAGTGACAAGAAAATAGGAGTCACTTTTTTTTTCACATAGCAGAAAATTCAGAACTAGAAAATTGCTGTCATTTGTTTATATCTTAGCAATGTCAGGGACAATGTATTCTCAATTCCTATCCTTTCAAATAAATACGCCACTGCCGTTCCCTGCATAACACCTTTCTGGAGAGCTCCCAGCAGATTCCTGCTCTGTTCTTATTGGCTAGAATCTATTGGTCAGATTGGTTTTGCAAAGCTGCCCAGAATACTTTAGAGAATGAGAGGCTGAACATCTAGTTTTTCCAGGCTACGTAGTGACCGCAGGGAAGGAAGAAAGGAGTTGGCAAAGAGCACTGCTGAGTGAAACTCTGATGTTTGTCCAAGCAAGAAGGCACGCCCTAGTGAATTCTGCTTTTTTAAAAGAGGAGGGTTATGCGAAAGCACACTGTTCAGCCTAGTCTTGTTATAAAATGTTAGCAGTTATTATTTGCTACCTATTTTTAAGAATCATTATGTAGGATCTGACAAAAGGATTAATTAATCAATCCAAATGTATTCATTTGTTAGTTCCTTCGAAAGAAACTATAAATTAATAATTACCCATCATATATTTTTTGAATACTTACTATGTACTAGGCACTGCTCTTGATACACCAGAAATATATCAGTGACCACAAGATCAATTCCTGCTCATATGAACCATGCTTTCTGTTCGATGGTACAAAGTAGGTATATTAGTTTTCTATTTGCTGTAACAAATTTCCACAGACTTATTGCTTAAAACAACAAGAATGGATTATCTTACATGGTCTAAAGCTTGACAGGTTTCACAGTTTAAAATCAAGATTTAGGCAAGATTGTTTTCTTTTTGGAGACTCCATAGAGGAATTTCCTTCCTTGCCTTTCCAGCTTTGAAAGGCCGCCTGCATTCTTTGGCTCATGGCCTCATTCATGCATCTTCAAAGCAGTCATGTCAGTGTAAGTCCTTCTCATGCTGCCAGCTCTCTGGCTTGACACTGACTCCTCTGCCTTCCCCTTTAATTTATAAGGACTCTTGTGATTACACAGCACCCACCCTGATAATACAGGGTCATCTCTCTATTTTTAGAGTCTTTTGATCAGCAACCTTAATTCCATCTATGACTTTAATTTCCTTTTCTGTGTAAGGCAACATACTCACAGACTACAAAGATTAGAATGTGGGCATCACTGGGTGGTTATTACTCTGCCCACCACAACATCTCTGTCGCTTAGCTCATGGTACCCCTCTTCATTAGAAGCTAACAAATGCCATTTCACGTTTCTTTATGAATCTGTCCTATAACAAACCCGGGGTAAAAATATAGATGTATAAAGCTATGTGAATGCAGAGCGTCTCAATTAAAAATATATGAGAAAATGCTGTAAAATTATAATATGACAAATAAAAGTTGGCTTATTTTTCTTTCCTACTGATCAGTAGATGTAATAACAGTGAGAGATCAGTCCATGTCTTTAAGAACTTAGTGATTACTACTTTGGGCTAATGGTGAGCATGTGGTTTGCTCTACTAGAATTTGAGGTCGTTGGAGATGAGAACTCTAACTCATCGATTTATTCCATGCTGCAACCAGCACATTGGTCTTCTATGAAGTAGGTATGATCCAGGCACTGTGATGAGTGCTAGGAATATAATGCTGAGAATATCAGAAGAGTCTTTATTTTGCCTGAATTTAGAACCTACATGCAAACATATACCCTGTGTTATTGGCACTGCAAAATAAATTTAAAAAAGAGAAAAACCAACAGTAACGGCAAAGTGTCCTTTGCTATATCTTCTACTATTGTGCACTTGTTTTGTCACTTGCAGAGTTATGAAAGTAGAAATTATTTAATAACCTATCATTTTCTATTATATTCCCCTAGAAGTCAACCCTGAGATAAGAAATTGGATGCAATCTGTTTATTTGGAAGGTGGAACGATTACCAGTAGGGACATGGAATGTGGGAGTGCAGAGGAAAAGCAGAAAATAAATGATAGATTATGAAGACAGTACCACTTAAAAAATTCTACATTTTTACTTTGTAAAACTAAGTTAGGACTAAAGATAATTTTTAGACACATGGAGATGGGAAGGAGAAGGCAACAGATTTCATAGATAACACACAGCAAAAGAAATAGGACAGGCTTTAGGAAATACAGGGAAAAGTTAGTCAATATCAGGTAATGGAATGTCAGGTAAGGCTAGGAGAACACTGAGGTGAAGCTGTAAAGTATTTTGGAGATGATCAAGGAAGGCTCCGATTACATTAATTATGAAAATAATTAGGAGTAAGACATGCTTTTCGAGGACTGGTCTCACAGTTCTCTGGAGGATGGAGGGGTCCCCCGAGAGTGAAGCCACCTGGAGAGCATCACCACTGTCCCCATAAGACTTACTGAGATAGAGATATTTGTGAAAACTCTGACTATGCCATGCCTCAGATATAGGATTTTATTTTTTCTAGTATTACCTTTTTTATTATCACTTTTCATTACTTTTCTTAAACAAGAAAATTAGACTCTAAAGACAAAGTATGGTAATTGAAATCAATGTCAAATCCTCCTGGGGGAACAAAAACAGGCCTATTGAGTCCATAAGACATTAAACAATGAGGATTGTTTTACGTTAGTGGATTACTGATATGTATTTGTAAAAAATTGTGTTCTGAACGGTACTAAACATTTTTTGGAAAGGCTGGCTTCTTTTTTCTTTAAAGTATATTTTATTGATTATGTTATTACAGTTGTCCCAATTTTCCCATTTTATCCCCCTCCGCCCAGTATCCCCTCTTCCCTCCAGCAATCCACCCCTTAGTTCATGTCCATGGACCATGCATATAACTCCTTTGGCTTCTCCATTTCCTATACTATTCCTAACATCTCCCTGTCTATTTTGTACCTACCAATTATGGTTCTTTTATATATTTATTTATTTATTATTTTTTAGAGAGAGAGGGGAAGGGAAGGAGAAAGAGAGGGACAGAAACGTTAATGTGTGGTTGCTTCTCACACTCCCTCACTGGGGACCTGGCCTGCAACCCAAACATGTGCCCTGACTGGGAATCAAACCAGCAACCCTTTGGTTAGCAGGACTGTGCTCAATCCACTGAGCTACACCAGTTGGGACTCCAGTTATGGTTCTTAATTCTTGCACCTTTCCCCCATTTTCCTCCTTCCCCCTCCCAGCTGATAACCCTCCAAATGATCTCCATATCTATGCTTCTGTTCCTGTTCTGGTTGTTTGCTTAGCTTATTTTTCTTCAGATTCAGTTATTGATAGCTGTGATTTTTTTGCCCTTTTAATGTTCATAGTTTTGATTTTCTTTTTCTTAAATAAATCCTTTTAATATTTCATGTAATAATAGCTTGATGATGATGAACTCTTTTAGCGTTACCTTGTCTGGGAGGCACTTTATCTGCCCTTACATTCTAAATGATAGCATTACCGGACAGAGTAATCTAGGTTTTAAGTCCTTGCTTTTCATCATCACTTTGAATACTTCTTTCTAGTCCCTTCTTGTTCACAAAATTTCTTTTGGGAAATCTTCTGATAGTCTTATGGGCACTCCTTTGTAGGTAAATCTCTAATTTCTCTTGGTCCTTTTAAGATTCTTTATCTTTTAGTATTTTAATTATGATGTGTCTTGGTGTGTTCCTCTTTGGGTCCAACTTGATTGGGACTCTCTGTGCTTCCTGGACTTGTATGACTATTTCCTTCACCAAATTAGGGAAGTTTTCTTTCATTATTTTGTAAAATAAATTTTCAGTTTATTGATCTTCATTTTCTTCTGGAAGCCCTATAACTTGGATATTGGCACATTTGGATATGTCCAAGAGGCTTCTGTACATCCTTGTTTTTCTTTGAATTATTGTTTCTTCTTTCTTTTCTGGTTGAATGCTTGTTTCTTCCTTATGTTCCAAATCGTTGATTTGAATCCCAACTTCCTCCCCTTCATTGTTGGTTTCCTGTGGATTTTTCTTTATTTCACTTAGTGTAACCTTCGTCTCTTCCTTTATGTTGTTGCCATACTCAGTGAGTTATCTGAGCATCCTGATCACCAGTGTTTTGAATTGTGTATCTGATAGGTTGGCTAGCTCCGTTTTGTTTAGTTCTTTTTCTAGGGTTTTGTTCTGTTCTTTCATTTGGGCCATATATCTTTGTCTGCTCGATTTGGCAGCCTCCCTATGTTTGTTTCTGAGTATTAGATAGAGCTGTTTTGACTCCTTGTCTTAGCGCACCTGTTGAGCTGTTTTGTCTCCTTGTCTTAGCTCACCTATTAAGCTGTGTGGGGCAAAGCCTTAGGTATTTGCCAAGGCAGAGCAACCTACTTCACCGCTTTGTGGCTCTGTATGGAAAGAGGTCTTGGAGAGAGGACATTGCCACTGCCTAGCTTCTGGAGGTTTGCCTGAAACTTGCCCCATTTCCAGTCACTTTACTCATTTCCTATATGCGACTGACACCCTTCCAGCTTTTGCCCTGGTGGTGAATCCCAGAATGGGTGGGTTTTATCTTCCTGGTACTGGAACCTTGGGCTGTGTGGTCTGGCCTCGGGCTAGGATTGCTGCTGCCAAAGTATCTCTTCCAATTTTTATCTACCACACATGAATGTTGGACCACCTGTTCCATCCCCCCACCCACCCACCACTGCCTCTCTGTTGCCACACAGTATCTCCTGGCCTCTCCAACCTGACCCCACGTCTTCACCCTTCCTACCCATCTGGATTCATTTGGCTTCCTTAAGTCCTTGCTTGTCAGACTTCCATACAGTTCAATTTTCTGACAGTTCTAGGTGTTATTTATTTTGAGGTTTAGTTGTAATTCTTCTTGTGGTTGTGCAAGGAGGTGAAATGTGTCTACCTATGCCTCTATCTTGACTAGAAGTAGCAGACTGGCTTCTATCTTCTCTAATTTTAGTATCATTTTTCTACCTCTATCATTATATTGCTCCAACTTTTAAAAGGAATACTTTACTACCTCTCTTTATACCAGGTAATACATTCACAGCTAGCATATTTAGGAGGTCATTTATATTAGGCTGTCTTTCAATCCAGAGAGTGGCGCCCAGACAAAAGTTTTCTCCCAACACATTCCCGTTGCTTGGGCTGGACTGCACAGGCTGTGCTGCAAATGTGCCTCCCGTAACAGTTTAGCATTGAGAAAACTTCTCAGGGGCACTAGGCAAGGCAAGGATAAAGGCTTTCTGATGTATACATGGTCACTTATCATGTAGACAGCCACATCAAGCTATGAGAACTGAAGCATTTCTAAAACTAAAGAAATATCATAAAATCCGTTGCCCTTAAGTAGTGTCTCTCATGCTTGTGCATGGATTGTTTTAAGTAAACGATTTCATTTGAAAGCATTCTATTCCAGGTGGTACTCCTCTGTGGGATGAAAAATCCAAATCTCAAGTCAAGCATGAAAAGTTGCATGATTTCTAATTACTAAGACTTATGAAAAGAGTAGATCTGATTGATTGCAACACCAAGAGACTTATGGCAACACCTGTTGTCAGGCAAAATGACATCTAAAGATGCTGGTACAGTCTCCCAATGAATGTAGTTAATGTTTGCTTAGGGTAAAGCCAATAAAATTCACAGTAAATTGTGCTGTCTACTAAAAGGGAACTGCATGCCTGGGCCTTGAGGGTTCATTGTTTTGTTTGTTTTGCTTTTGTATTTCCTGCCAGCTCCACCATGTCACCGTGCATTTTCCCAGTGCGTCCTTGTTAATCTGCAAAAGGTGCAACAGGTGTATTAAAATGCAATCATCCTTTTCTGACCTGAACTATAATAAATTCTGGCAGATGTTTGTATTTCATTAAAGGATAATATGTGCTGGACAACAGGTGTTCCAATTGCTTTGGTGAATATTGAAAATAAAAGCTTTACATGCTATTGTTGCCGTTACTTTTTAATGCATGCGGCTCCTGTATTCCCCTGAGCGCAGCCTGCTTCCTGGGTGTTATCGCCTTTGTCTTCACAGTATGGTGTGCAGTGGTCAACTACTGTTATCCTGATTTTACCGATGTCAAAGCAGACATGCTGGCTTTTCGTGACTTCCTCAGTGTCACAAAACAGAACTAGCCCTCCAGCTCTTTCCTGTACCTACTTGGTTACTCATATATTTAATTAGGAGGAGGAAGGTGTGTGGAACAGTTAGAGAAGGTCAGAAAAGAGAAATGGGTATGACTTTTCCTTCCTTCTCATTTTACTTAATCTTATTTTTCAGGTTTGTGTATGACAAAACTTAGAGATTTCAAATCTTGTACACCATCACACAGCAAATCAAATGGCAGAGCCCCCGTTTGAACTAAGGTGACTCCTAAGACTATTCCCACAGCAACTTGCAGGTAGGTTTGTAATTATTTATGTGTTAGAGGACTGCACAGAAGTAGCTCTGGGCTTTCTGTTTAGAGCATTAGAGGTCAATGCCAGAAAGGCAGCAGTGGCCAGGTTTGGAAAGAAGAAAAGTTTTAGATTTGGACTGATGTGAGCCTGAAGTGTAGGGAAGGAACTACTCTGCCCCTCACTAGGTATAAAATAGTTATCAGGTACTTAATGTCATATACTTAATACATTTAAACATGGTAATGGGGACCCTATTCCTAATTTCCTCTCTTGCAATATTATAGTAAAGAAATCTAGGTTCTAAATTAAAATGATACACATAAGATTGAATTATGCAATTGAGTATCTTTAAATGGGATTTTATTATGGGAACTGAAACCAATGAGAATTTGTCTCAAAATGAAGCAACAAGTAGCTTTGAAATTTTATCTCTCATAAGGTAAGGATGACAATAATCATTAGAAATCATAGTTTTATTAAACAGTTCAATAACAATTAAGAACCTCTTTTTCAATTTAAAATAAGCAACTAAACACTAAGAATTGGTGAAGAGATATGCATGTTTTTATACACAACCGCTGTATGTGCAGGAAGATCGTCATTTCTATCCCAGTTAAGAACGGTGAAGTGGGACATACAAAGATCATTGACTTTTGAGAGTGTAACATTCTTCTAGATTTTCACACCTTTACTTAGTCACTTGAGAAAATTGGTAAGATAATTCTACTGTAAAAATTCTCTATGAAAGTTTCCTATTTCTTAATGGCAAACTGAAAATTAAGTATATTGAATCAGAGGGTAAGTTTTTATACGTCTAAATCAAAGGAGAAAACAGAACAATTTTGTTTGCACACAAACCAAATTATAATATCCTAAAGATCAAAAGTGTGACCAAATGCCAAAATATTGTAAGTATTCAGTTTTCTCAACTACTTCAGCTGGGAAAATTATTGCTGCCATTTAATGCCCAAAATTTGTGTCTGAATTTAAAGTGTTCAATTTGAGATCGAGTGAACTGAAAAGGCTTTTTTGGGCAATATGCATCCTAGCCAAATTAAAATTTTCTGAGGCAATAGGTACAGCTGAGCCAAAGTGAATTAGAGAGAAATTTTCTATCATCTAATATTTTCCAGTGGCCTAATGTCTTTTAAAGTGAGCTACAATTATCTACTCCTACCCTACTGGTTGCTCAAAATCAGAAGGCCTTTAAAATGAGCAAACCTAAGCAAGAATTTAAGAAATTAGTCTTTTGAATTCCTTTGAGTTCATACTCAGCATTTATCAGTCTACTAATGCTTATTAGAATCCACCTCAGCCTAAACCAATGTATTTGTCATTCAAATGAGGTATTTGACTAGCAAACCCATAAATTACAGATAATAGAATCACTGAGCCATGGGAACCTTAGAGATTATCTCTTCAGTTGAGAGAGGAGGAAATCAAAGATGTTAAAAATTTCAAAGAACTTTCGCATATATCATTTCACCCATTCACACAGCAGCTTTGCTAAGCAGGGGCATAGATAGTAGTCATGCCATTTTACAAATGAAGGAAACAGCTCACAGTATCCCAAGGTTGGTTCTTGGAGGCAACAAGCAACCTGGGGATACTGAGGCCTTGAAGGCAGACAGAATATTCGGGATTGTATGTGCTGATGAATAGCGATTAGAAATAAAAAATCTTCATGTCAATTGCAGAAGAAAACTAAAGATGGGATGTCCAGTGACTGTGGCGTTGTAAAATCTTTGTATGTAATGGTGTCTCCCTCTTTATACAAGGGCGAGAAGGATGACTAAATCTCTAGGAACTCATTAATGGAGAAGGCCACTGGTTTAAATCTGCGTAACAATCAGACCAGTGTTTAAGGTACTTTGTACATTGCCTGACGACCTCCTATAAGTGGCTTCCCCTCCCTCCATCATCTTTTGGTTTTAGTTGGAGATGGTATTTAGAGTGGTAACTTGGGCCATTTTAGGGAGTTAGTTCTCCTGGGTACCTCCCACGTAAATAGATGGTATGCATATCATTAAACTTCTGCTTTTTTTCCGTTAATACACCTTTTATTCAAGGAGGGGTTCTTAGCCCAAAACCTAAAAGGGTAGAGGGAAATTTAGTTTTGTCCCTTCCATTATGGTGGCTCCCGCAGCAGCCTGGGGAGGCTGCGGATGCGGTTGTTACAACGAGCTGGAGACATGAACATGGGTGTGAGGCCAGGATCTCTCTTTTTGGGGTGGTTGTACTCGAAGAATGTCTCTTTTTTCTGTAAGCCCCAGTTTTCCCTTAGTTCTTTCTTTACAGAGTTAGAAACTTAAGTGGTATAATTCATGTTAAATTGCTTATTCCAGAATGCTTGGAACATAAGAGACCTACAATAATATATAATATTATGTAAAATATACTCATCTTATCTAGAAGTTTTTTTTTTCAAGTGAGCCAGGCCTACACGCAATATGCTGGTGTCGGAACATGGAATGACTGGATGACAAAGGCCCGTAATGTGTTCCTTGTAATTTAAGGGTCTGATCCAGTTATTGAAGACAGAAAAGAAAGCAAGTTTTCTTCCTTTCAAGTCATTTATTTCCCTTTAATATGCTACTATAGCTTTGTAAATTCACTTTGAATTTAAAAAGAACAATATCTTTGTTATTCTCAAGCAGTATTTAAATTAGCCCACAAACATCTATTAGACCATTTATTACTATTATTATTTTTATAACTATTATTTTTAATTTCAAGGAAACTCTGTATTACTTATGGTAAAGTTGCTAATTCAATTAAAAAAGGGCATGTGGGGACTAGTCAAGTAGTCCCCACAGTTCAGTTTTCTGTGGATTTTGTTACCTGTGATCAACGGTGCTCTGATAATATTGAATGGAAAAATTCAGAAATAATTAATATATTTCAAATTGTGCACCATTCTGAGTAGAGTCATGAAATCTTGCATCGTTCTGTCTCAGTATGCCCAGGATGTGAATCTCCCCTCTGCGTAGCATTCCCACACCGTATACATGACCCGCCTGTTGGTAACTCAGTGGCCGTCTCGGTGATGATATTAACTGCAGAGGTGTCCCAGTGCTTGTGTCCAAGTCACCCTTACTTTACTTAATGATGACCCTAAAGCACAAGAGTAGTGATGTTGGCAATTTGGACATGCCAAAGAGAAGCCATAAAGTGCTTCCTTTAGATGAAAAGGTATGTATGTATAGGGGGGAATATATATATATATATATAGGGTTTGCTACTATCCATGGTCTCAGCTATCCACTAGAAGTCTTGGAATGCATCACCCCAGATAACGGGGGACTACTATAAAACTATTTTAATGTTCCACCATGTAGGGCATGGAAACATGCACGCAGAAGAGTCACTCAATTTACTGAAGGTTGTTTTCTTTTTTTTTTTTTTTAAGATTTTATTTATTTATTTTCAGAGAGAGGAGAAGGGAGGGAGAAAGAGCAATGTATGGTTGCCTCTCACATGGTCCTCACTGGGGACCTGGCCCGCAACCCAGGCATGTGCCCCGACTGGGAATCGAACCGGGACCCTCTGGTTCCCAGCCCACACTCAATCCACTGAGCTACACCAGCCGGGTTGAAGGTTGTTTTCTTAACTGATAAATTCTGAGTCTTCAATTAGGAGAGATATTTCCCCCTAAAAGCAAGTAGTATATTTGACAAAACATGAGAGAGAAATCAAGTTTGAAAACATTTTACCAATTAAATTTTTTAAAATTACTAACAGCAAAAAATAGTGATTCAATAACATGATATTCTTGGTTTCCCAGCATGCATGTCATGGGGCTCTCGTCTTGACACAGCCTATGTCTTCTCACTGGGGATTTCTTTATCTCCTCTTACCAGAAAACTCATGGTAACCTTCTAATGAATTAATTTTTTTGGTTCTTATTTCATAAGTCATGCCATATGTTTTAACATCTTTCACTTAGCTTATCTTGTGATGTACCCGTGCAGCTACATGAATCAGTACTGTTTCCTTTGTTATTTCCGAGTAGCATCCCATTATAATAAGTATAATCAGTTCGTTTATCCATGAATCTTTGGTAGACATTTTGTTTGTTTAATTTTGGTTATTAAAAATACAGTTTCTATGAATATTTGGATGCATGTTTTTAGACATATATTTTAATTTCTATTGAATATGTATCTAATGGTAGAAGTATTTGGTCATAGGTCTGCTTATGTTTTATAAGAAACACTTAGGCCAGTGAAATATTGAGTTCTTCTTGCTCTACATTTTCACTTGTATTTGATGGTGTTGTTATTTTGTTTTGCTTATTATGCTTTGTTTTGTGTTAAGTTTAGCCATTTTAGTGGTTTGAGGGAATATCTCACTGTGGCTTAATTTTGAACTTTCTTAAAACTAATGATGCTGAACACTCTTTCTTTGTCTTTATAAGTCATTTGTATGTCTTTTCTTTTTTAAAATACAATATCTGTTTGAGCCCTCTGTTCATTTTTATGAGATTTCATTTCTTTATATGATTGTGTTGTAGAGATCCTTACATATTTTACATACACATTTTTGACACATAAATGTTTTTTCAGTCTGTAGTTTGCCATTTTCTTAATGGCATCCTTGACGAGCAAAAGCTTTAATTTTTTTTAATCTTCTTCCAAGGATATGCTCATTGATTTTAGAGAGAGAAAAGGGGAGGGGGAGGAGGGAGAGAGGAACACTGATGTGAGAGAGAAACATTGAGTGGTTGCCTCCTGCATGTGCCCCAACAGGGCATAGTACCTGCAATCTAGGTGTGAGCCCGGACCAGGGATTGAACCTGCAACCTTTTGGTGTACAGAAATCTGCTCCAACCAAGTGAGCCACCTGGCCAGGGCAGAAGCTTTAATTTTGATAAACAATTACATACAATATTTTTATGGTATTGCTTTCTGTGTCTTAGAAAAAATTGCCTTCTCCCAAGTTACAAAGTCATTATTTCATATTTTCTTCTAGAAGTTTTATAGTTTTAGCTTCTATTTTTAGGTCTGTGATGCATCTCAGATTATTTTTGTGGAAGATGTTAGGCAGTCATCAAATATTTTTAATGGCTATCTTTTATGTGTCAAAAAGATTTTCCTTTCCTCATTGATTGCTTTGTTCCATTTATTGAAAATCAACTTATGCTTATAGCTTTACTTCTAAGTGTGCATACAGATCAGACTATTTGATCCTTGTCTGTATTTAAAATGAAAAGGGTTAGTTATAGTTTCAGACAGGTTTGGTTTCCTTTGGATTTAATTTGATAGAGTCTTGGAATCTATCAAGTAAAGAATGCTTAAGACTAGCTTTGTTGCTTTCACAACGAACTCCTGGGTGCTGGAGGGCTGCTCAGCTGAGAGGTCTGCTCTTGTGTGTGCATCCTCGCATCAGTCCTCCCTGATCAGAGGATGCTTCGCTAACATCCTCCCTTCTTGAAAAATCTCTTAGTTCTTAGCAAGTAGGCAAGAATCCAAGGCAGATGTCTGCCCCTAGATTTGAGGTGACCATGGATCACTCCTCTTCTCTGAAGGGCTGCTGTCACTGGAATTCAGCTCATCTTTGCTTCCACCACTCTTTTCTAATATAGCAGAGTGAATGTACTTTATATTTTGTCATTTTTTAATTATTGTTTTCATGGTATCAAGATTCTCTCACCTTTTAAATTCCAAATGATAAAGTCTGGTGAAACAATTGAAAATAAATTTTAGCATCAAAATTTTAAGAGTGTAGGTCCATTGGGAAAAAATGAAAAATAAATTTTTATTTAAAATTGTCCAATGTGATCTATTTATTTTTCTTTCTTAGCATGATAACATTTGCATTTAGTTTTAAATATTTCCTTCAAGCCTTAGAATCACCTAATATTTAGTTTTAGAAATATTTTAGAATAAAATTACAAAGTCCTATTTATTTTCATGAGCAGGAGGAAAATTAGAAGAACATAGGTCTGCCTCACTACAGAACAACATAATAAAAGAGTAAAGGGCTCACTAGTTACATGTCCCCTTCTTTTTTTTTTTTTAAAGATTTTATTTTTATTTATTTTTAGAGAGAGGAGAAGGGAGGGAGAAAGAGAAGGAGAGAAACAGCAATGTATGGTTGCCTCTCGCATGGCCCTCACTGGGAACCTGGCCTGCAACCCAGGCATGTGCCCTGACTGGGAATCGAACTGGGACCCTTTGGTTCCCAGCCCACGCTCAATCCACTGAGCTATACCAGCCAGGGCACATGTCCCCTTCTTACAGCTGTTTGTGAATGCCCAGTGCATCATCCTACAATGACTCACAAGAATCTCTAATGAAATCCTGTCCAACAGAAGTCAAGCCACACAAAAGGCTTGAAGTTTCTTTCTTCTCAGTGAAAGAAGAGCAAGATAGACGGTCTTAAACAACTTCGTCCTCGAGCTGAACCAGAATAATGAATCCTAAAGAAAGCTCATTCTGTGTAAGTGGACTGGTCTCCCAGAAACTTAAAAAAAGGAAGAAGAATAATTAGCAAGATAAATAAATACATAAATATATATATATAAATTATACTAAAACATAGTTAAACACCAGAGGATACAGGATAGCTCAGATTGTACTAAATAGAAGTTAACCAGGCTAACCAGGTTACTGTGTGCTTCTATTAAATAATGTATAACTGAACTATTTAAATTATCTGTTAAAATTTATTTTTAAATGTATAGCATTAATTTATTCATATAACTTATTTATTTTGATGGTAGCAATGATCTTCTATAAAAATTTGCAGTTCCCAACCTTCTTTCCATCTAAATGTAAAAATGTGATGTCATATTTGGCCAATGACGTTCGATGGTTGCTGGATGAGGCTTCTATAAGCTTCTCTTATTGGAAGAGGTGACTCATCTACCCAGAATATTTTGACTTTTGTTCTCTTTCTTTTCTTCTTAATAAAGAAAACTGGGTGCTAGGATTGGAGCATCTGTCTTTCCATTATAGACCAAGAGCATGTGCTAAACATAACTACACATGAAAATAAAGTCCAGAACGCTGATAGTCTGACGAAATTACCACCCCAGTGTGAAATACTTGTGAATACATAGTATTGTGTATTTCACAATACTATGTGAAATACTTCCAAACTTCTGCATGAGAAAAAGAAAGTCTCTGTTTTGCTTAAGTCAGTGTTTTTCAGTTTTGTTATTTGCAGTTAAATATAATGTGCTAATTATCTCATCAGTAGATACTAAGTCTGCTCTGAACATTCCTTTTATTCATTTATAAATTTATTGTAATAAATAGTAAAAGGAAAAATTGCAACAGGTGTGCTGGATGGATTACATTAGGACCTACATATAAAGTGATTAACACAATTCTTGATAGAGAATTTATTCTCAATAGATTGTAATTATTAAAATTATGTACTATTTAAGAGGCAAATCTTCTGTCCAGCATTTTTAATGTTATCTTTGAGAGAACAAATCAGCATTCAAATATTTGACTTCATTTTAAAATAGAGATAATCATATGTCTTCACATCTCTTTGTAATTCTAACAATAGAACTAATAAGGAATCATAGAAATTATAAGGCATGGCTTTCCAAAAATTGCTAAGTCTGTATGCTTTTGAAAAGTCAGCAGAGCAGCATTGCCACTCACCTCAGGGTGTAGAGAAGAATGTATGCTTTAAAACGGAATGCAATAAAACTTTAATGAAAGCAAAAAGTGAAAAAAATAGAGTGCGGTCAGATATTTTATACCTCATAAATATATGAATAAAATTAGATGAATTTATTTTTTACAAGGCTGTGAAAAAGAAATGATGTTAATTTAGACAGCTGAATTGTTTCAAATAATGACTTAAGAGTAATTACTATAGCAAATGTGCTAATGATTTTGAAAAGTCTGTTTTAAGTAAAATCCATCCAACAGGAAATAAAACACAAACCATTAATCTTAGATCCTCTTTAAAGTGATATATTACTTATTTATTGCTTTCAGGGGATTTTACCTCAACAGAGCAATTCATTCCTCGTGATTTAATAAATAATTGTTTCTTTTGCCTAATTATGTTTCTTTCATTTACATTTATAAGAAATCATGGAACTTTACAATAGAAAGTTCATTAAAATCTAATATTTAACACCTAAAAAATCCCCTTGTGCAAATAACTGAATTAACTGCTTGATTAACTCTATTTACCACATTCCTTTTCTCTTTCACCCACATCATTTATTTTTTTCCAGATTTACTTAAGAAGTTAATTCTCTATGATTTATTGGAAAAGGAAATCTTTTTCTCGGTGTATTTGGTTGAGTTGTTTTTATGTGTGAATTTTGCATTTTTCATTTTCCTGAAGTTACTTCCAAAAAGCACTTTTTAAAATTGTCCACCGGGCATAAACTGTATAAATGTATATTCTCCCTACCAAATCCTTCTGAAAATTTTCCAATATATCACCCATTACCTAAAGCCTAAAATATACTCCTATAATCTTTATAATATAAAATCAAGACATCAGATTATAGAATAGTTCTAAATGACAGCTGACTTGTTGGAGTCCTAAAATATGAACATATTATGTAAATATTAGAGGATGTTTTTATTATGTTATAATTAGGATAATGAGATGGGGAGACTGACCTTCTCTTTAGCTTATAAAAAGGTTCATATATTTTATTTGTTCTTTTATTTAAATATTTAGTGAATGTTAAATGTATACATAGCAATGTGATTAAATGAGGCATGAACGTATAAGTTATTTGAAAACAAGGTTTGCGTAAGTCCTTGCTGTCTCCTCTAGTTTCCATCATAGTTAAGGAAAGAGAAACAGGAAGCGGACTAAGTAGTGACAGAAGAGAGGGAATCAAAGATGGAAGGAGGGAGAGAAGGGGTGCAGTGTTCCTGGTTGCTTATAAGCACGGCCTGTGGTAGAACAGGAAGTCTAGTATACTCAAGGCTGGCTCTTGTACTTCAAGACGAGTGTGTTCCTGGACCTCACTTTCCTCATCTGAATAATGAGAATATTGTCTACTTTGTTGACCAAGGAATGCCCAGCCTATAGAAAAGTCTTATAAGAATTTATTTAAGCCAAATTTTGAGAACATGCCTGGAAGCACAATCTCAATGGGTTGAAGCAAATGCTCTGGAAAACGGCAGTTTCGCACTTTATTCTGTATACTAGAATCCAAGGAGAAGACATAAGGAAGATGTATGAAATTCATGGGTGGTAGATTAAGGAGGTGGGAGGAAGCACAGTGGGAAAATCTCTAGGACTGGATAAAATGCAAAATGGAGAAACACGTACTGTATTTTGCCATGTATAATGCACACCCATGTTTTGGGTCCAAACTTTCAGGGGGAAAAAAATCTTTCTTTTAAATTTTTAATTCAATTATTTATTTATTTATATTTAGAAACAAAACCAATTATTATAGTCCAAGGTATTATTTTACACAGGAATATCGTTATTGCTTTCTAGAGTTATACTTTTAGCTCATAAGCATAAATGAAGGACTTAAAAACATTTTTATAGATATGGAATTAGAACTACCCATGTATAATGCACATCCTTATTTTTCCCCCCAAAAATTGGGCAAAAAAGTGTGCATTATATAAGGCAAAATACGGTACTTCTCTTACACTGGTGGGTCCAGGGTAGTTAATAATGAACTAACGAACACTTACAGCACGTGGAGATGGTGTGCAGGAACAAGCTAACAATGAGGGGTTCTGTGCTCTCCTGCTCTGGTGGTCTTATGCTCTGGTGCTGACTGTGGTCTGGAAAATAAAATTTCTCTGACAGTTTAAAGGTATATTGTTCTAGATGCATAAGAACAATGGGCAGAGGTCACTTAAGGTAAAGATTCACCTTTGTTTAAAAAGCTATAGGCCTGGGATGTGATTATCACTGTCAGCTGCCCAGTTAGGAATCTGTGATCAGACCACCCTGTGTGGTCACTTTTGGTCACTGAGCTTCTTGGGTCTGCCATGTGGACCCCTGAGCTTTCAGATGTAGTGCATAGGCCCCTTGTTCATTTCCAACTTCACAGAACCTTTGTGAGAAGTAAATGAAATCATCTCTCCCAAGTATCGGGTGCAGAATAAATATTCAGTCAGTACGTGATATTTACTGAATCTGGCAGAATGTGTCATAGAAGTCATCGATGTGGAGCAGGTTCTCTTCCAAGTCCTTCTTGGTAATTGAATAAAAGAATCAAAATTAAGCCAATCTTATCTGACAAAGGGATGGATTAAGAAAGCTCATAACTTAAAATCCAAAATAATTAATCTATATTAAAGGGCCAAATAATGAATTCCAATAGAACAAGCAAAAATTCAAATACAGAATAAGGAAGAATTAACTAAAGAAATAAGAAAACCCCCAAACTAATCAATTAGACCACAGAAGGCAGAACTAAGTATAATTTGAAAGTGAAGAAGAGCGGATTTTACTATCTCAAAATACCTCTTCGACATAGGAATTTTTTTGAGCTAAAGGCATTCAAAACCCAACAGATTCAAGAAAACTCTTTACTTCCCTCTCAACTTTCTCAACTTCTTAGGTTTACTTTGGAAAGGCGGCCTGTATCAGAAAGAGAGCTATTACCAGGGATACCTTTTAGCCTAAGAAACTTATCTACCTAATGGAGAAACATTTGTTTTCCAAACTTCTCCTCTGCTTTCCTGTCAATGACTTTCTTCCCCTTTGTAATTCCAGCCACATACCCTTTCCTTAGCTCAGGATGTTATGTAAGCCTCAATTATCTTGCTGCCTTTTGAGTTTCATTTTTACAGGGCTCCCGTATATACATAATTAAATTTGATTTTCCTTGCTAATTTGTCTTGTATTAATTTAATTATTAGACCAGTCAAAAAACCTAGAATGAAAGAAGGAAATTTTTTTTGCCCTTACAAGAGGAATACTAGAGTAGTCCAAATAGAGGAATATTTGAGTACGTAATGATTTAGAAGTCATTCTTTCTCATCTGTATTAAACAATTCCTCCTTCAAACCCTGAATCCTGCCTCAGCCACGTGGATTTGAAAGGATAGCTAAAACTGGAAATGTTTGAGGATGAATGATAGAGATGGAATCAGATTCTTGTGAGGAAATGACAGCAATCTTTTAAGTTCTTGACTTGGCAAAAACACCATGAAGTGATATGTTTAGTAATTCTATCTTTGTTTCTCATCAGATAAATGAGTTGTCAAAGCAAAAGTTATATGGCACAATATTAAGCAGGCAAGGAAGATTTTGTTCAAGGATCCTGCAGTAGAAACGAGAGGCCAGGACTCTGTCTGAATCGACTCCACTGAAGCCAAGGGAGAGGTGTGTAGGCATTAGGGTGAACTGGTGGAAAAGCACAGGAAGACATTAAGGGAGGTTGATCAATAGGAGGTGTGGAGCACACTGAGTTATTCCCAAGTTAGTAAATGTTTTCTTCCATGAGTACACTATCAGTGTTTGCTAATTAGCAACCAAGAAAGTTAGGCACCAACATTCCCATGACAGCTGGGAGAGGGGGTCACTACCTTCCTTGATGTTTACATTTCAAAGAAATGACCCTCTGTTCTTGTGGGAGCAGGGAATGAACCTTTTCTTTAAGAAATGGAAAAATAAGATTCCATTTATTCTGAAAGATTGAATTTAACCTGTTTTCTTGAAAAAGAAAATAGACTCAATTATTTCTGATTTAAGCTTTTATGTTTATAATATAATAAATGAGGCAAAAGGTTGGGTAAGGTTTAAAGCAAAAAACAGTGTAGTTTGTGTTTTAATGTATTTATAAAGAGAAAATAAAGCTTTTTAAATGATAATATGAAAAATATTGAAATAATTCACTTCATTACATGGTATGTTTTGGTCACAGAAAAAAATTGCTAGAATCTGAGAGAGAGATCGTGATGAACTGATGCCTCTACATTATCCTGCATTGCTTGTGTGTGTGTGTGTGTGTGCGTGTGTGTGTGTACCTCCAGTCCTAGTAATGGCTCTCCTGGCTTATCCCCTGACAATATTATGTTGTTAGTAAAGAAGTGTTCACTATGCAACAGTGCAAATTCATGTTGTCCCATTTACTACTTAATATGCTAACAAAAGGCCATGTTACAATGATCCACAAAAGATAGTTTAGAAAATGTATCACAACTCAATGTTCAATTATTTTCCCCAAAATAGGTGACATGACTTACCCCTGGGACCTCCTCAGTTGTACAAGTCTTCTTGTAAATGGCTTCTTAGAAATACTGCAAAAGCAACAGAAGTGCATCATTCTGGGGAAGAAGCATGGACTTAAATAGTATCTGCATAATAATATCTTGGCAATTTCTATACATAATTAATGAATATTCATAGTCAGATGAAATCCATAGATTTACACAGGTAAATACTCAAAAATTGCTCTTTCTCAATAAACTGGAAAGAATGTTTTTAAACTTCAAATCCTATAGCCAAATAGTTAAAGGTGTGATGAATACGATTTTGTAATCTTTCTAAACAATTCAATGTATATGTTGCTTTGTATTACTGTCACAGGGTGCTTAGCTACAGATCCCCCCAAATCCCAAAGCCCCCACAGCTATCACCTGGGGGATGATGGAAGCTAAGCAAGGCCATTGAGAGCTATTTTGCATATCTGAAGGACTTGACCAGTGTTTTAGAAATGTTAAAAGCTGTGCCTGCTCAGAGCCAGGGAGATGGGTATGACTCAAGTCCTGATGCATTGTAGAGTGGCTTGGATGTGACTCCTGTGTCATGGGGCCAAGCTAGCCCAGACTAACAATGGCAACCAAGAAAATAAGAAATCAGAGTACTGGCAGGTGTAACCCAGTGTGGGAGGAGTTGGAAATGGGGTTATGGAGGAAGATCCCTGCTGGGATTTAAACTCAGGAGCAGCAACCATGCCGGGGGTTAACCATGTGACTAGGGAGCGGATAGAGGGCTATCCTGACCACGCAGTTTAGAAAGAAGCAGAAAAGCAGGATGTAGCAGCCATGCAGGGCTCTTGACCATGTGGTTGGGGAAGGAGAAGCCTCTTGACCCCGTAACTACAGTGCGGGGTCTTGGCCACATGGTTTGAAAGAATGCAGAAGGATTCTCTGGCACATCATGAGGATGCAGTTTTGGATTAAAAGTGGGAGCCTGGCTAAGCACAGATGACTGGAGGAATCCAGGATACAGACAGGAGCCTAGCTGAGCTATGGACTTCTACTTCTTTTCCTGTGATACGGTACCCCTGTTTGGCCTGGTTTGGCAAGGTCAGGGGCGGGACTGTGTATTTGTGTATATGGGTATTTTAAAGGGACTTTGAAATTTAACAGTGACATTGTGCTATTATTCTGAACCTGTGTAACTTTTGAATAAATAGTTCCTTTTCACAAGACTCTGGCATTGGGAGTTCATGGTCACACTAGCAACAGACAGAAAGAACCACAGAGTAATAGAACCTAGTAGGGAGGCGGGTTTCCGTTGCATTACTAATATCAAAATACTCGTTTATTTCTTTATTTTATACCGTGGAAAACAAGGACCTGGATTAAATACTTCCGCTTTCTCTTTGTCCTAAAACTAGATTTTAACATCTCATTTGTTCGGTCATGCCCCGATGTGTCACACTGGAGGCTCAGTCTTCAAAAGCCCCATTTTAAAAAGTCAACTTTGAAATTGAATTTTATATTTTATAAAACTGGCTATTTTGCTGCTTTTTAATAGAAAAATAAGTCAATCATAAACGGTTAAGCCCAACATAATTCAGATAAGCACTGAAGATCTGACTGTGTGAACCACCATGAATGAAATGCCATGGCCTCTTCCTATCCGTAAAAGACTTTCTTCTCAAATATCTGAAAAAGTCCAAGGATAAGCATTGTAGCAGTTCCAGTTTGCATGCCTTTATGATCTTCCCATTTCATTAATCAATACAAAACTCATCCAAATCTTTTACTTTTACATTTCAGTAAGCAAAGTATAAGGGTGGGTAGTCACCTTGATTTGTTTTGCCAATTTAATGTCTTGTACATCAAGAAATGATAAAAAATGAGTCATTTGGATGCAAAGCACTCCTACTCTGCTCATTTTGATTACACAGGATACAGCTGTACCTGCTGAAGTAGCAATTTTAATTATAATATGCTTTAGGAATTTGTAAGTATAAAAATTACATGATGCTTTTGAAACACTGAGGGAAATATTTGTCTTAACTTTCCTTTTTAAGGGAAAAATGAAACTTTTATTTGATATATTTTTAAAACAGTTTATTTATTTATTTTTAGAAGGAGGAGAAGGGAGAGAGGAAGAGAGGGAGAGAAACATTAATGTGTGGGAGAAACATCAATCTGTTGCATCTCACATACCCCTACTCAGGGACCTGGCCCACAACCCAGGTATGTGTCCTGACTGGAAACTGAATTGGCAACTTTTTGGTCTGCAGTACAATGCCCAACCCACTGAGTCACACCAACCAGGGCTATTCGATGTCTTAACAACTAACTCTAAAGGATTATGCCACTCATTCTGTGGCTTTTGTTTTCTAATCATTTGTTTTATTTACATTGTTAGTGTAGGTAGCTGGTTATCATTCATGAAGGAAAGGAGCAAATGGAATCAGACATTAAGCCTAATTAACTAGGGAGCTGAATTAGATGATAAGCTTAATTCACTAGGAAGCCACAGTATCCAAAGTCTCCTCAGGGAATTGTCACATCCTCCGCTGAAGGAACTTAATTTTGTCCATCGTGGTAGAGGGGGTTATTGGGGAGAAGAGCACAGTAAAGTTCTCTGCTGAGGAACAAACAGTAGGAGCTGAGATGGTGACTGTAAAGGGGAGGTCTCTAACCTGAGAAAAGGATCAGATTGGATAAGGGGCGCAGAACTCCAGAAGATCTAGGTAAGGGATTGGTAAGGGGAGGGCCCAGCACAAGTCTACTAAGGATTGGGAAACTGATTAGTTAGTTTGAAAGCCCGAGACAATATAATCAAAGCTTAACAAAGACTTCTGTCTGGGTAACATGTGTTCACTTGCCCATCGGTTCCCACATCCTCTCTGTGTAACAGCCTGCAGGTCTAGCAGCCACACGGGTGCAAGTGTGGGCCCCACCTGCAATCTCTAAGTGTGCTCCGTGTGCAAGCCTGGGTACAATGCAATGCCGACCAGAGTGCATCCCAGAACAGAGACTAAGCTATCAGGATGGGGACAGAGACTGAACTAGATTAAGCTTTAGCGTGGACTGAACCAATGGCACAGAATCTCTGGATCCTGGCCTTTCTTCTGGGCTTGATGATGATAAGATTAGACTTCTTTCACAGCAGAACAGAAAGAGATGAGACACTTAGAACATGGGGACGGTCTTTTATTTCTGTTCCAATAAAGCTTACCACTACATCTCATCCTCCTATGTGTGGGTCCCCAGAATGCTTTTCTTGAGACTCTGTGAAAGGACCCAAGTTCTGCTGGCAACAAAAATAGTGCATTAAATCAGGTATAGATGATCTCTAAGGCTCCTTAAGATTAAAAAAGAAAAACATTGGGGAGTGCTGGGGGGAAAAGGCAGAAAACTGTACTTGAACAACAATAAAAAAAAGTTGAAAAAATAAATTGTCAAAAAGTCAATAAAAATCAAATATTAATAAAACAATGAAAAAATATAAATAAATAAAATAAAGAAGGAAAAGATAAATGACTATAACAACCTTTGATAATTAGATAGAATGGCACACATAATTATAATACTTTAAAAATAAGATTAATATCTAACAAAAGCCAGAAAGAGGTCCATTCAACAGTCAATACAGACCAGAACTAAAGTCTGGCAGGCCTCAGCTATCAGCTGAGCTATATGTAATTCAGTTTAGAAGTTATTTAAATTTGTTATTGCCATTTACATATATGTTCACAGCATAACCTACAACCATTATAAACACAATTATGAGGTCTAGTACCTTTATGGAGATGGTAAGATTTTTCTACATAGTCAATATGTTTGCAAATAAAGGCCGATTGACTTTTTACATTCCTAAATGTCTTGAAAATATGCAAGAATTATGTAGGCTTTATATTATATATTTATGTATATTTGCATATGCTTATATATTTATATTGACATATTTATATATATTATACATCTTTATGATTAAGCTACAGTAATTGATATAGAATGGAATTTGCCTAAAAATAGGAAAATTAATAGAACACAATAAAAAGTTTAGATATAGACTACAGGTCTAGTGTAAGTTGATTTTCAATGAAGGTTGAAAGACACTGCAATGATAAAATATATTTTCCACAATTGATGCCTGAAGAAAATGAAACTATATTTTATACAACATATAATATTTCAAAATGGATCAAAACCTAAAAATAAGTTTGTTATATAATTCCTATGATAAAACACAGTAGAAAACCTATAACCTTTGGTTAGGCAAATATTTCTGAGATACACTACCAACAGCATCATCCATAAAAGAAAAATGATGAATTGCACTTTTTCAAAATGAAAAATATCTGCTTTTCAAAGACACTACTAATAAAATCAAAAGGCAAGTCATAGATGGGGAGAAAATATTTGAATAGTATATAGCTCATACATAACTTATATATAGACTATACAAAGAATTGCAAAAACTCAATATTAAGAAAAATCCAGTAAAAAAAGAAAATAGGCAAAATACTTTAATCTACACTTTGACAATTACTGCCAGACTGGCAAAAACCCATGCATGGTAAATATCTCAAAAGGTGGCGTTCCACATGAAGACTTGTGTGGGAATGTTTGTAGCAGCTTAATTTGTAATACTCGTAAAGTGGAAACAACCCAAATGTCCGTCAGTGGATGAATGAATGGATAATCCAACTATGATAACCCTAAAGGAATACCACTTAGCAATCTCAAAAAAATAAAATAATAAATGGATGGTACACCCGAGAACATAGTTAAATAGCAAAATAAGTTTGCTGAGTGAAAGAGACCAGACAAAATAGTGTATATATGCATGATTGTATTGCATAATTTTTTATAAAATACAAAGTAATTTGTTTGGACAGAAAGCAGATTAGTGGTTGCCTGGGGAAAAGTGGGAAGGGGAGAAACATCTTAAGTCACACATACTGAACTCAGTTAATAACTTGAAAATATGCTCCAGGGGAATAAAACAAAAACAAACAAAGAACCAAATCCACATCAATAAAAAATTGCTGCAACAGAGACCCTTGGAAATTTTAGACAAATTTATTAGAGGCTTCATGATTCTAATCTGTACTAAGGTCTAGGGAATAGCCGAGAAGGATATCCTGGCATTTTTTACTTTCAAGCGAGCACCAGCGCTTCTCTTGCGACCAAGGCATTTAGTATAATTGTGATTTCTCAGCATGCCATGAGTATTGCCAATAAACAGTATTATTACTCGCTTCTCTAGGACACCTGTCTCAAGGTCGTTTTTATGCCTTCATATTCTGCCTAAATAACTTCAGCCTGTACCCCCTAATGTCTGGTTTTGTGATTTTGGCTTTCCTGGAAGTAGGTCACTCAAGCAATACTGCTGGTGCACCTGTAATTTCCATCAGTGTGATTTTCTTTAACACTCATAGAGAAACTTTCTTTCTGGAAGTGTCCTGATGACTTTTTTTCATATAATATGGCTGAATTTGCATATCCTCCACTTCTAACCCTTGAGGAAGTCTGAAAAATAAGCAAATATTTCACACAAAGCTAGTTTATGTAATATAAATTACCTTGAGTTGAGTTTGCATAAATCCTGTATCCATATGGTTTCCAATACCTTGTTCTTAGGAGCACACTTGAAGAGAGTAAAACATTTCCAAAGCAAGAGCAAATGAGTACAAAGTAATGGCAATGCAATCAGTACCCATTTGTAATGGTGTCTCACAACATCAATGAAAGCATTCGCTGTGTGAAGATGAGTGCTGTTCACTTAGTTGACTTTCAGCTTCTGTTTAACTAGAACTATTTCTTCAAAATTCCTCAATCCCTCGTGTATTCACATTTAAAAGTTCTTAATATTTAAGTAAACACCTGCTGTTTCTTTTATGCAGACTTGAGACATTACCAGAGGTTTTCTTATTTTTCATTATTCACCGAAATAAACCCCATTTTCTGACCTATTCAGCACAACTTTCTATTTTTTTAAAATTCTCACTTATTGTTGCAATAGTATGTGGCAAAAATATATTTTCTGTAAGTCAGAAAGCCATGGCACATTTGTAAACAATTCATGATACGGATATGAAAATCAGTCGATGCAGGGTGTTGTGTAAGCCTGGGACCTCAAAGTAGTTCACCATAAGCAGCACAGCCCTCAGCCAATGAAAGCATCCTTCTTAGGCTCTGCCTCAGGGAAGCCAGTGCTTTGGAGTGACTTCCGCGAAATTGTCTATGTCATTATCAAAAGCCTGAAACCAGCATAGAAATGAGCACCCTAAACCTATATGAGAACCTACATAGGACTGAGTCATAATTTCTCCATTTTGAAGTTTATTGTGTCAGAAATTTTCCAGGGCTTAGTTTGCAATCTCTCGGAAGAGCACAACGTTATCCTGTTTCCAAAATTGCCACAATACTCAGACACAGCTCATCTCCAAATCAGATTAAGTCAGTGTTCTACTCCAGTGGTCTAATGGAATAAGAGGCATGCCCTTTTTAGGATATAAATGTTTTTTTACTTCAGACTTTATTATTCTGTTATACCAATATCTTTCAGAAATTTAAAAACTATAAGTCAAAGTAGACACACATAATGTATAACAGTTGAGAGATAAAATGGTCAATAAAATCAAACCCAGCATTTCCAAAATGTTGAAATAATCAGATATAACTATGATAAAATTTCTAAAGAATTCAATGGTAAAGGTATGCAGCATATGTGTAGCAATAGGGAAGATCAGCAAAAATGTGGTAACAAAATAAATGAAACTAAGGAAATTAAAAGAGAAATAAAGTAAAAATCGAGTTTGTGATAATTGAGATAAGATTATTAGATCCACTTAATAACAGACTAGACATGATAGAAGAAAAACAGGTAACTTGAAGCTGGGTCAATAAACTAAATACAAATTAAACCACAAAGAGGGAAAAAATGAAAAATTTGGGAAAAACATTTGCGATCTCTAGTAAATAAGAAAGTCTCTTCTATCTATGTAATTGGAGACCCCCAAAAAATGAGAGAGAGAGAGTGCACATGGAGTTAAAAAATACTTGAATAAAAACTTGCTGAAATTAATAAAAGACATCAATTCACAGATTCAAGAATCTCACCAAACCCATGCCATATAAATAAAACAATAATACACTCAAGCCATATATGTAAAACAATAATACGCCCAGATGCATAATTAACTACTGGAAAAAAAAGAATCAAAGGAAAAAGAAAGCTGCCTATACTGTAGTTCATAGAAGAGAACAAATACACAAATTATGGTTGAGAAAGAACAACATTTTAAAATGTGAAAAGTAAAATAAAGAAGAAAGGTAAAGAAGGAAGGAAGGAAGGAAAAAAGGAAAGGAGTGAGAGAGGAAGGAGAGATGCCAATGATAAAGTATACTATGTTAATTGTTGATGAGTACAGGTCTCTGCAAAAGCATTGAGAGAGTGTCTTCTAACTTAATTGCCTTGCATGGTCCTCAATGTGTGCATTCCCTTGCCAACTAATTTACCTAAGATGTTAAAACAAGTCATTTTTGAGTGGGGGGAGGTCTAAGTGCTTTTATTAATTGCCTCTACACTTTTAATGGCCAGCTTTCTCTCACTGGCTCCCTGTACCCTCATATTAATTAGACACTTACTTGTTGGAAGGCCAGGCTCACGGAGAAAGAGATAACTCTCATGTAAGAAGATTGTTTGATGGCAATTTCTTCTTTATCTCTGGATTCTGTTTCATTATTTTTGGTTTCTCTGTCACCTGAATTTTATCTGTCCACTACTGCTAGTGTTAGGAAGGACAGCTAGTAAACCAAGGTAGGAGGGAGGAGAGATACATGTCTTGTCCACTAACTCAGCAGTCCTGAACCTGCTCTGATAATATTGCCAGGTGTTCCAACATCACAAAAAACACCATGCTACCACCTTGAAATTCTGTATGTGTCATTTCTACCACCTGGGAAAGAAAGCCTTTGAAATTGTATATTCATCCCAAGGTCTAGAAGGGAGGAGATGACGGGGTCCACAGTGGCCAAAGAAAAAGCCTATAAAACAGCTTTGGTTAATGCCTACCTCTGGTCACTATCTGTTTTATGAGGGAGTTGCTAGTGTTTATGGAAAGAACTCATGAATAACTTTGGGTAACTGCCTCAATTTTAATTAACTGCCTCCTGTCATGTATCTGTTTTACAACAGATGGACTAACGTAGTCCGGAGCAAGATAAAGATTCAGACTAACAGACCTCCACACATACCTATGTTCAGGTAGCCACGTCCTCCTGGAAAAGATGGCACCACCTTTACCCACTGATCAATATGTAAGTTCTTCACTCCCATCCTGCCAACTACGTAAGTCCTCAGAACAAAGGACCTGAGGATCTTGCCATGCCTGCCCTTGCCACCTTTGCTCTTGCCTTTCACCGCTTCCCCTCCCCCCTCCCCTGGCAAAGCAAGTCGTGTTCTCTTCCATGAGAATGTATTACTAATAAGCCCTGCTTACATACTGATAGACTTACTGATCTGCCATTGATCTGTAATTCTTTATTGCCTCGGCAAGGAAAATCAAGTTTTCTCCATAACACTTGGGTTGGAGTGAAATTTGTCTTTGGAAGGAAAAGCCATTGGTACCTGCACTGGGAGCTGTCAAGGAAAGATACTTTCTCTAAGGGGCTGAGATAACCAGAAAAGGGCTGTGCTTCTCCTGAAGTATATTGTATGCTTAATCATAGAGCTACCTTTTTTGACTTAGCAGTTGCGGTGCCTACCCCCTTGTGCTGACCTATATAGAGCACCTTGGCAGGCTGCTGGACTTACCTGGTGATAAGGTCAGCAGGGTAGAAGAGGCAGCAATTTGTGCTATTGCCTACCAGGTCATCCTAACCTCACTGTCTCATTCTCTTGCCTCCTCTGGGTTCTGACTCTTCTGGATGCTAAGCTCAGTCTTCGGCAGCCTGCAAGCCCTCTCCTGTGGCTACAGACAAAGATGAACAAAGCTGCTGGCTCCTCTCAAAAGCTAGGAGCGGGTAGTAACCCCTGCAGTGATGCTTCCCAAGAGGTGAGTCCTGTTAGATCTAGTTTTGCTTCTCCTGAGCCCAGAGGGAACATTGTAACTAGCACTGGAGGCGGCACAGGGAGAGGGAGGAGGTGCCCAGTGATGGCCTTTGAATGCTCTGGTCAATGAGTTGCTGCCATTTGACTGCATACTCTCCTGGGGCTGATCATTTATTCTGCTGTCTCGAGGATGGGGAGGGATGGGCAATGGGAAATCTAATCTGCTAGTAACTGAATGGATGCACTAGATAGGAAA
Source organism: Micronycteris hirsuta (assembly GCA_004026765.1). Taxonomy (NCBI): domain Eukaryota; kingdom Metazoa; phylum Chordata; class Mammalia; order Chiroptera; family Phyllostomidae; genus Micronycteris; species Micronycteris hirsuta. The sequence continues at coordinate 161,390 of PVJI01001261.1, forward strand.
CGAAACCAGATTCACCAGGAAAGACTCTCAGGCTTTTACAATCGCAGGCAGGTGTCCTTTACCTGATTCAACAGTTTGGAGAACAGGGCTTTAGAGAGGGACTTAAAATATTTTTTTTAATATTTTCTTTATTTTATTTTTAGAGAGCGGAGAAGGGAGGGAGAAAGAGAGGAAGAAACAGCAATGTATGATTGCCTCTCACCGGGGACCTGGCCTGCAACCCAAGCATGTACCCTGACCGGGAATTAAACTGGAAGTGTCTGGTTCCCAGCCCGTGCTCAAGCCACTGAGCTACACCAGCCAGGGCTTAAAAATATTTTTTATTAGAAATGCATAATGATCTGTCTAATTCTCATGCACTGGAAGTGAAAGTTAGCAACGTTCTGAAATACACTCTAGCCCTGCAATGCTATTGCAAGCTTCTTAACAGCTAAATGGATTATAACGAGGGTCGGGGCAGTAAGGACACCTGCTGCTTCTACTTTCGGAAGATTTCTGATCCCCTTCTGCTTCAACCTCTCCACTTGCACCGGTCGTGGAAGTGGTGGTGACCAGAGACCACTCACCTACAGCGGTCATTTTCCTCAGGTTGATTAGGGAGACATAAACTAAAGATAAATTTAGGAGATTGTTAACAGTAATTAACACAGATTGTTGGTGTTGGAAGGGGAAGTATTTGTCATTGTATTTTTTAAGTATTTCACCATTTCCACAAAAGAATGGAAAACTCAGTGAATTCTGACTCAACTTCAGGGAGACCCACAGAGGAAGAATAACTGAAGAGTTAATCAAAATAATAACAGTGATTAACTGAGAGTGATGGATTGAAGAGGATTGTTTTGCTGTTGTTATTGAGTTTTCTGTTATTTCCAAATATTCTCTAAAGCACATCACATGCAATAGACTTTACTTTGAATAACAAATTATGGAAGGAAATAACAAAACTCTCCAACAAAAATCTTTTGTAGAAAGAAACCCTAGAAAATCAAATTCTACTCCACCTGCTGACATAAGGAACCCTGGATCTTTGTAATAAAACAAACAACTATTAATCCTGAAAAAATAACCCGTCTAAATAATTGTTTACAAAGCATTTACCTGTTCACTACTTCACTGGATTTCCACAGTCTTGGAAGAGTTGGAAATAGAAATGAATATTATGCTCGTTGCAGAGGTAAAAGAAACTAAACGCCATCAATGTCTTTGGTTTATTTTCCTTTGGAACTGAGTTATTGGATTTTCCTGAAACCTAAGCAAAACATACATTTGAGAAAAGTGCAACTGACATCATGTCTGGCACAAGTCGGTGCTCAATAAAGGTTCACTAGAAAGGTACCCATGGGGGAGATCAGCTGGTCAGTAGGAATGCTAGACTAAAGGGTTCAACTCAGGTTTTTCACCTTAGGTGCACTCCATTGACATAACCATTGTAGGTGGGATAGTTCCCTTCTTCTTGTCCTTCTGTTACTCAAAAATATATTTTTGGTGTTGGAACAATTGTAAGTCCTTTCTCCCTTTGCCAAGCTTTATTGTGAAGAGAAAGCACATTCATTAACATTATTTCCTGCTTTTACTGTGATTGAGTAATAAGCAACCATGAAGAATAGAAATAAAATATTTATTTAAAACGCCACATCACTAAAATAACAGAGCAGAATGTATGCAAACCGGATAGCACTACCTTGGTTACTGGTAGAAGTGCCACATCAACTCATATCAACTACATGTCATTAGGTAAGTGGAAATGACAACACATTGTGCTAAAATAGGACTCTGATATTTAGGTTACAAAATTAGCATTGCATTTTGCCCTTGCTAGAATTTTCTAACAAAACCTTTTCAGTTCAGTTTGAAAATTAATCGTTCAAGATGCATTTTCTACAATGTCACATGATTATTTTTTAAATTAAGAACTGGATATGGTAGGAAATATTATTCTCATTTATAAATACTGTTATGGCTGCATGACACATTTCTTATTTCATGTGCTTGTCACAGAAGTACACCCAGCATTTCTGTTATTCTTTCCCGAGAAGAAGGTGGTCACAGAGAGGTCAAATGATGTGTTCAGGGTCATTCTGCTTCAAATAAAATGGAGATTGTATTCAAAGCCTGCCTGTATCTCTTCAAAAACCTGTCACTATACAGATAACTCTGAAACCAGGGAGAAGAAAAACTTTTGCTTCTACTCAAATTTTATTACTTTCTTTTAGGCATGTCATCATAAAACAACAATTTTCACTATCCTTACCAACTTAGGGGAAAGAGATTAAAATAAACTTTCTTTAGACATGTTCACTCACAGCCTTGGATGTGTCTCTGTATTTTACATTCAAAAACAGTCCAGCTTTAATTGACCTTCTGCTAATTTTCTGTAGGGAAAAAAAGTTATCTCTCTTAGATGAGGTAGATGTATATCAGCAAACTATATCTCAGAAATGAACCTGCATAAGATTTTAGTAACAGGGGATTTAAGAATTATATTTTGAATTCTGTTATGGTTCAACCTCACATCAAAAGTATCTTTTTCTTGGGAAATTACAAATCCATAGATATTCATGGCCCAGGACAGTCTCTGTCTTCAGTCACAGGGAAACTTCAAGTTCAGTAATTGATTTCATGGCTTCAGAGGGTTGATCTATGTGAAATTTAAAGGTCCTGCAGTGCAGACGGCAAGCACACTTAACATAGAGGAATGCTTACTGAATTGTAACAGCTACGTTTGCTACTGCTGTAGATACTGAATATGTAAGAGGAATCTTAGCTGTGAATAAATAATTTCACTAGAAAAATATTTCAATCCAGGTTTGATTTTCTTTCTGGATTTCCTTCTTTCTCTTTTAAACTTTAGTGTTCCCTGGGGTTTAGTTTTTAATGCAACTCACTTCTTTAAACCAAGGTGAACTTATTGTCATTTTCATGATTTTGGCTTCTACCAATTAGATGTCTCCCCAATATGCATCCCTTCCTTAGGACTCCTTTGAGTACTTCAAAGGCAAACTTGACTACAGTGACTCGTTCCCTTTCCTTTGTCCTGTCCTCCTCCTCTATTTTTCCGGAATCCTCAAACTCCTAAAACACTCAATTTATAAACCTAAGATTATAAAGCATTATTTCTACTTTTTCCTCTCTCTCATCTCATCAAGACCTGCAGGCTTTATCTCCTATGTATTTCTTTAGGCCAGCTTCTGGCCCCCCATCAGCATGTCCTCACCAAACCCTAGTTTCCAAGGTCTGTCCAGAAAAAGTCCAGCCATTGTTAACATAATAAGAAAGGTTTGGGTGACATCGATGTAACCTGGCAGCCAAGGAGGGTGGACTGGAATGCACATGTGTGAACAATGATGACATCACTGTAGTAGTGTGGACAGTAGATACTGTTGAGTATACATGTGTACTCTGTGGCTGTCACATTCAAAATGACTGAGTGAGTAGAGCAACAAATCTGCATCAAATTTTTCATTACGCTTGAACATTCCTCCATGGATACTACTCAGATGATTCAGAAGGCCACAGCCATGGGCAACTGGTGATACACAGTTTCATCACAATGACAGGCCCACTCGTGCATCATATCTCGTGCAGAGTTTTGGGGTGAAACATCAAATCACCCAGGTGACTCAGCCCCACTACAGCCCAGATTTGGTGCCCTGTGATTTCTGGCTTTTTTCAAAACTAAAATCACCTTTGAAAAGGAAGCGATTTCAGACCATCAATAAGATTCAGGAATATCTGATGGGGCAGTTGATGGTGATTAGGAAAACTGTGTGCGGTCCCAAGGTGCCTACTTTGAAGGGGACGAAGGCATCATTGTCCTATGTACAATGTTTCTTGTATCTTGTATCTTCAATAAATGTCTCTATTTTTCATAATACATGCTGGATCCTCTCTGGACAACCTCATATGAATCTTAGATTCTTGGTCATAGGTATTGGAGGCTTAGTATTTTTCTTCTGCCTGGCCAGTGTTCCTTGTCCTCCCTGTGGATATAAAATATGAATTTGGGGGAGAGAAAAAATTCCCCTTTCCAGTTCTTATGATTTAAATGGGACATGACCCACTGCCAAGTTTCATGGGGAGATACATTCTGCAAATGTGACCCATCAGTGATTCTATCTCTTGACAAAAAGACTAGAATGTATACTGATAAGAAAAGTTACTGAAAAGTTATTTTGAGTACTGAAAAAATCATGCATGTGAGCCAATACAACAGAAGATCACATCGATTATGCCATTTGGAGATTGTTCAAATAACACTGAAAATTCCACTTCACTCTGTTTCTGTGGCTTTTGTGAAATGTGAATGTAATGGTAGCTGCCAAGTTATTTCATTTTCTCCTCACTAGTAGCAACTGTGTACGACTTTGCTCTGTGTCAGAGCTTAACTTTGTTGACTTTAAACAGATCCCAAAGTATAGTTCTCAGAGTGTATGCTGCTCTAGTTTCACTTCCCCCTTGATCTTCAGTTTAGTTTTCAAATATTTTATTTATTTATTTTTAGAGAGAGGGAAAAAAACATTGATGTGTGAATGTGAACTGTTGCCTCTAGCATGCCCTCATGCGGGGACCTGGCCAGCAACCCAGGCGTGTGCCCTAATCGGGAGTCGAACCTGTGAGCTTTTGCTTTTCAGGATGACACCCGACCTGCTGAGCCACAGCAGTCAGCGCCATCTTTGGCTTAGACTATAAATATTGAAATTTCTAGGAATTGGACACAGTTACTATTTTCCTTTTTTTGCTATTAGTTTTGCAATTAGCCTGAGGGTGACTTTTGCTTATTGTTAGAAAGAGACAGTTCTAAATGAAAATGTGAAACATTTTAATATATCTGTAGCATGCTGAAATGAAGTGTTCATATAATTAGGTAGATGGATATGGTTGAATAGGATGAATTTATAGAAATGATATTTAATGCTTCAAGCCCTTGAAGTTATATGTTAAATATCACAAAGTGATCTATCATCAGAATTTTTCAAGTAATTTATCAGCTATGACACAAGTAGATTTTTATTTTACTTTCACAAAAAGACATAACATCTTCTTGGTCAAAGTCCTAAAATGACACCTCATGTTTTCACAAAGTCTGAAGCAGTCATGTAGGTCCTGGCTGTCCATGGTCTCCATGATCTTACCTTCCACTGATGCCCCCCTTACTAAGCTTTAGTCATCATAAATTCCACGAGGTTGTTTCCTTAAACATTAAACATTAAAGTGCTGCCACTTTAATTACTTTTACACTGCCTGATTCCTCTCTCCGGAATGCTTTACACTAATGTGCAAAGGCCACCTTTTCAATAAGCATCCTTTGAATGGTTAATGACAATCTCCTTTATTGTTGCAATTCAGCCTCCAAACCTCAACACTCTCAACCCTCTTGTGTTGCTCTTCATTTAAAAATATTTATTAATTAGTTATTATTTTATTGTTTGCTTTGTCTATTTTTTAATATGATGTAAGCTCCATGAAAGTAGGTAACTTGCCCAAGGTTACATAGATGGCAGTAGAGACCACGATTGCAAATCACGAGGGCCAAGTCTGGGGTCAGCGATCTCAGCCACTGTATCCCAAGCCAAACTCCACCTTGTCACCTCTCGACACACCCATTCACTTCCCAGAACAACCCCTACTTCTTTGCATGGTTCCTCCTCCGACTCCTTGACTCTCCCATCGTCTAATTTTCACTGATTTCTTTATCTTCCTCTGTTCAAGGGATGCCCCTTGACTCTTAGCTTCCAGCAGCATATCTGACAGTTGAAATTGCAGTACATTATAACTTTTTTATTGTTTTTGAAAAAATTATCTAACTACCAGTAGTGGAAATACATCATCTATAGAAGGAGGAAATTTGTGCTGGTCAGAACATGGGAGTAGCATATTACAAAGTTATATTTTTTTCATTTCTTCTATAGAAGAGAGCTGTGAATTTTATTTTGCAATGCTCTGCATGACTTGGGGTAGGTCAGCTTTCTTCTCTACCAACCCAGGCCACTTCGGAAAACAAATTAAGCCAGCATAGCTGATAGGAGCTTGTATGTTAAGAGGATTAAACTTTTATAACAGGAAATAAATACAGAAAGCTCTCATTCTTTGATTTTTCTTTCCCTCTACTTGGCTACAATGGAAAAAAGGAAGGCCCAAAAAGGCTGCTGCAGAACTTTATATATATGGGGGGAATTTATCTAACATGTTGCAATAAGAGTTCTGGTTGTGTATTTGAGTCCAAAGTTTGATTTACTTTTTGGAAATGGGCTAGCTTCTTTTCGGAAAAGAGTACATTTGATAAATGCTGTTTCCCGGGTCTAAATTGTAGCCAGGGACTTCAAGTAACTCAAGCTTTGATCCCTTTCAAACGATGTGTGCTAAGATACACACGTGCACGAAGCTCTCAAAACATGAGAGACAGAGCTGAAAACTAGAAGGAAAGCTTTTTCCAATTGCTGCTCTGCTGAGAACCCCCCTCTAAGACCAGTGCCTTGCGTGGCAAATAGTGTTCAGTGTTTTAAAAGGTATGAGAAGAAAGGGAGCATTTTGCCAGGCCCTTCCTAATCATGGGAGAAAGAGAAACTTGCGACTAATAAAATCTGTAGGTTTTGTCGGTTTGTTCGTTCTCTGTCTTGAAATCGGTGTGGTCTAGAGAAAGCGAATTTGTCTTTTTCTAGTGTGATCACGGAAAGGCGTTTTCTGATGTTGATCTGTTCAGACTGCTTTGCTGTGTAAGCGGACACCCTGGTCTAGCTCGAGGGTCAGGGCACCCCTGAAAAAGCAGTGCGGTTCCTTTTGTCTGTCTGTCTTGCAATCCAGACAGTGCAGTTTCAGGCAGTAACTTACAAATAAATAGTTATGGACAGAGACAGAGCTCATCTGTTTTAATAATGGAATAAAATCAGCCTTAAAAATTCTTCTGCCTTATTTCTGAAGAAAAGCCCTTAAAACATTTATTTATAACATTGACACTTAGCGAATAATGTATTTAGCAAACTGACTTACAATAAAACATTAAAATGTTTTTAGTATATCAGATCAGGACTTCTTAGAAAACGCATATTTGTAGAGTATAATTTTAAGAATGAAAAAAATGAAGGAAAAGGAAATTGAGGCAGGAAATATGGGACAGAAGATGTGAGGAAGCTCAGGTACCACTTAGATCAAATATTAGTGGTGCTCAATCTCATGAGATTGTCTTCAGATAAATCAAACTACATACTTAGTTCATATAATGACTGTTTAGTAAATACGCAATTACTATTCCCCATAATAGCTCTTGAAGAGTGTACCACAAATTGGATGACTTCTTTATTTTTCTAATTTAACAACTTTACATACAATCCATTTGTTGCTATTATATAATATTTATTCATTATTTTAATTGCAACATATTTATCTTAACAAATAAGGCCACTTGGACTGAATTGGAATGTATCATAATTTTGACAATTACAAGTGAAAAAAAATTCTGATTAAGAGGTGTTTTACTTATTGCCATTATTTTAGGGATTGAATTATGATTTTTAGTAAGGGATATGTATATCGCATTTCAGGACAGCCTATTTAGTAAAATAATGAATATGGAAAAGAAGGCATCTCCTAGATTTTGTTTCCCGTTGGTGAAATGTTCGTCCCACCCATTTCCATCGACCGCCCTGTTTTGCCAGGTTGTTCATCCACAATGCTGGACTTTCTCATGTTTCTCAGCAACTGGGAGGTGAAGCAGCAGAACATAAGGTGAGAGGTTTCAGTTGTGGTTGGCTCATAAACTGGCTTGCCAAAGGGAAGGAAGGAAGGAAGGAAGGAAGGAAGGAAGGAAAGAAGGAAGGAAGGAAGGAAGGAAGGAGAGGAAAGAGATAGAAAGGAAAAGAAAAAAGCCCTGAAGTATAGCATTGGTTGCCTTTACGCTGAATGTGTTATAGAAATCCTCTGATCAAAGCCACTTTCAAGCTACCGATGATTAAACAACTGGCTCTCACTGTTTCTGAATCTCTAATTATCAGTTCCAGGAGACAGTTCAACAAACCACTAGGTATGAGCGTACACATGAGGTGAAGCACTGTTAGTCTGTGTTCGTGTAAAAACAGGTGTCACAGTGGCTTGGATAGAACAAGTGGCTAATGACCTTAGAGAAAGAGGTATCCTACAGGATCTAATTGGTATCTAAGGAATATGGAACACAGGTCTTCATCATCTCCTATTTATGTTTAAATCAACTTCTGCTTTTTTGGTCTTGACTTGTATTTTCCACTTCTAATTTATATAGCTTATAAACATGTTTGGTGAATATTTATAAAACATCTTTTTCATCTTGATACTACCCGGTTCAAACTTGATTTGGTAATAATACTTTGTTTCAATACTAACTGGACATACTAAAAATTCAGTCCTGACACCGACCACCAGAGTTAGCATAGGTTTCACAAGTTAAGGGCTCAGTCTTCCACAAAATTGCCCTCACTTCAGGTGCCAGCTGCATGCAAACTCCCCTGGCCATCTGAACTGCTGACAGACTGCCTACAAATTCATAGATTCCCACTAATTCCATCTACTTATTAATTTGCTAGAATGACTCACAGAACTCACAGGAAAGTGCTATACTTATCAGTTGCACTACTATAAAGGGTGCGAATCAGGAGGAGCAGGCTAATGAAGACTAATGAAGAGGTGCACAGGACAAGGACTGGGAGAGGATGCAGAATCCTTCCTGCATCATTATCACCCTGATCTGGACCCTTGTGATTGTATTATGCCCACCTATATAATCTCCCTATTTTAAGATCATTTGATTAGCAAGCTTAATTCTATCTGCAACCTTAATTCTCCTTTGCTATGCAGTATAACATATTCATAGTTTCTGGAAATTATGAGGTGACTGTCTTTGGAAAGTCATTAATCTGCTACTCAAATACCTATGGTAGCTTGGTTTATAATAACTGCTTATCTACAAAAACTGAATTTATGGCCAGTTATGCTACACTCTCAATGCAAATGAATATAAAGGCAAAACTTATCAATTTTCTGTCACCCCCCTCTTTCTTGCTAACTCCTAACTTCTTTTGCCAACTTTCCTACCCTGAGGAGGCTAGTCGTGGGTCTTCTCTACTTGCAGCCTTCTTCCGAGGGAAACCGACTAATCGTATCCACCTCAGTCATGACGGAAGATGTATAGTGGTTCTTCTGCTGGTTCATTACAACTTCCTGGTGTAGTGGTCAACATCTGACAGAAAGATGATCAATTTAAATCATTATTGGTTCAAGAGCCTCTAATTGCTTCCAAATATCTATTGTCCATATTCCGACTTTATAAAACAACTCTAATTATTAGTTGTGAATGTTGATAGAAGTCTCAGGCCTGTACATCGAGGTCTGGCCATTGACTAGTTTTCAGACGATGACATGGAAGCATCAGTGTCATGTGGAATTTCCACTGGTTTTGATGAAAAGGGATCTGCCTCAACTTCCCTCCTTCCTCCTTGCTGCTGTGTGGAACAAAACTGGAATGAATAGAACCCCATCAGCTCTCTGGGAGCATCGTGTGACTTGGGAGAGCAATAAGAAAATATAATACTGGTTCCTTCATGCAGTTCAACTGACATAACTGATTTGAATATCTACACCCAACTGGTGTTCTGGTGAGTGCTTAACCACTGGTTCCCCAAGTAAAAGTGCCCCCAGTATGTAGCATTTTCTGATTTCTGTGGCATAAATTATCCCACCATGGCTGATTTCAAGTTACCATGATGACTTTTGATGTCACAGAATGAGGACCTGGGATGCATACAAATTGGCTTTTGTAAGCCAGTTCCACTAAGCCTTAATGCAAGGGAATTAAACTTCTATTTTGTCTGAACCATTATTTTTGGGTTCTTTCTTACTTGTTGAGCAAAAGACTTCAGTGATATTTCTGGCTAGTGGCCCAGGAAGCTACAGTGACAGCAGAGATGATGGAGACCAAATGTCATCATTCAGACACCTTCCTTATAGACTCAAACTGAAGGCATGGAGAATGGATCATTGGTTTGTGGTTGGATTATTAAGAAAATTATACACGAAAATACACGTGGTGATAGAGTGGCCATGCTCTGTTTTTATAATGAATGTCAGCAACCCGCTGCAGCTGCAGGTCTCATGAGAGGACTGGGCCTCTAGCACAACCTTGGGGCATGAATGCCCTTGACTTCTGTGTTTCTCATCTTTCTCATTTCTTGTGATTTCATTATTTCATATTGTTTTTCTTTTTCTTTTTCTCATTTCATTGGTCCCCTTCTAGTCTTTATTATTTTATTCATTCTGCTTTCTTTAGGTTTAATTTGCTCTTATTTTTTAATTTCTTAAGGTGGAAGCTGAAGTGATTGATTTAAGATTTTTTCTTTTCTACTATTGGAGTTGGAAGCTATACAGTTTCTCTAAGCATTGCTTTAGCTGAAGTCCATAAATATTCATTTATGGATTGTACTTTTATTTTTATTTTATTCAGAATATTTTCTAATTTTTCTTTTCTATTTTTCCTTGACACATGTTATTTAGAAGTATATTCCTTACTTTCCACATACTTGGATACTTCCCAAAATTCTTTTTTATGATTTCTAATTTACTTCTGTTGTGGCTGGAAAGCATGCTTTGAACGATTTGAGTACTTTTGAATTTATGTAAATTGGTTTTATATCCCAGCATATTGTGTCTCCTGAAGAATATTACTTTTGTGCTTGAAAAGAGTATGTATTCAGCTATCACTGGGGGAGTTTTCTTTTTTTTTAATAAATGTCAGTTAGGTCAAGTTATTTGAGAGTTCATTCAAACGTTCTGTATCTTTGCTGAATCTCTCCCTAGTCATTCTCCCTTTTAATTATCGACAGTAGGATATTGAAGCTCTCAACAATCACTGTTAATTTGTCTTGTTGATATTCCTTCTTTCATTTGCATCAGTTTTTGCCTTTTTGTTGTGTGTTCATAGTTCATATGCATTCATAATTGTTGTAAATTCCTTATGTCTTGACTCTTCTATCATCACGAAATGTTCCTCTTTGTCTCGGTACTACTTCCTGTTATAGAATCTATGTTATATGATGTCAGTACAGACACTCCAAGTCTTATGATGGAATTTTTTTTATAGTAGCCTTTCCACCCATTTACCTGCAACTTATTTTCCTTTGATCTAAAAGGTGTTTTGTTTTTTTCATACAAGGCATATACGTGGAAAGACATATACCGCTTTTTAATCAAATCTGTCAATTTCTCCCTTTTGGTGGCAGTGTTTGGTCCATTCTCATGGAATTTGATTTATAATACGGTTAAGTTTATGTTTGTCATTTTGCTGTTTGTTTTCATGTCTCATTATTTGTTGCTTTGTTTATTCTTTTTTCTTTTGTGTAAAGTAAATGTATTTTAATATATCATTTTAATCCCTTTGATGAGTTTTTAAACTTTTAAAAATTATTTTATAACTGGTTACTTTAATGATTAAAATATGCATCTTAATTTATCATAATCTACTTCAGATTAATACTGACTTAATTCTGATAATATATAACAACTGTTCTAATGTGGCTTCCTATACTTCACAGATATCTGAGGCTCAGTTATTTATCTGAAATAATTTTTCTCTCCTTTTCCATTTATTCACCTATCTTCAAATTTACTAATTCTTTGTTTTGCCTTCTTCAATCATCTTTTGATCCCATGGAGTAGATTTTTAAATTTTAGTTATTGCATACTTTCTTTCCTATTTTAGAATTTCTTGTGCTTCTTTTAAATTATATTTATTTATTGATATTCCCTATTTGTTGAGTCTTTCATATTTTTGGTATACCTTTGAACATATTTATAACAGGTGACTTAAAATCTTTGTCGACAAAATCTTTTGCTTTGTTAAATTCATCATATGAGGCCACTCAGAGACAGTTTATATTCACTGCTGTTTTCCCTCCTAATTATGGATTACACTCTTCTTTCTTTGTATGCCTCACAGATTTGGTTGAAAACTAGTCATTTTAGAAAATGTAGTGGTTTTGTATTTTTATTTGTCATTTACATGAGTATGCCGTTGCTGCTTTTTTGCTGTCTTTTCTTTCCTTTATTTTTATGTAACCCACCTGGCCAATATCTAATGTACAGAATTTGTCTTACTTGCATCATGTGGCCACTGGGGTCCTGTTTTTTTGTGTTTTGTTTTGTTTTTCCCTAAAGGGTTTCCCCAGTGTCTGTGTAACTTGTTTTAAGTCAATGACAGGTCAGCTATTGAGCACAAGCATCCGGACCTAATAAAGATTCCACTCTACCAATGCATCCATTTGGGGGGTAGGGTACACATTCCAGTTTCAGACAGATTTTGAGCCTGCCTTTCTATCAGGTCCCATCGAGTCTTTCCTTGGTATGTCTGCAACATCCCAGTTACTCAGGGATGTTTGGGAACTTATCAAACTCCCTCCCCACCTGATTATCTTTCATATCCAAGATCCCCCTTTAAAACTCTAAGTATTGGTCCATTTCAGCAAAGAAATACTGAAGAGAAATATGTTACAGTTTCAATAACAAAATAAGTGAATACGTAAAAGAAGGAGAGTCCATGTGATGTGTATGGCTTGGATAGTAGATCAGTGGCAGAAGCACTTACCTGAAAGAATGTTTTATGAAATTAAGGCATTCCAAAAATGAGAAGAGAGCTTGCTTTTCTGCTATGATTCAACAAGCCAAGTCATAAAATTTCAGTGCCAATTCATTTTTCTTCTGGAGTCTCTTCTCCTACATAATAAATCATTTACTGCTTCTAACCAATGATCTTTTATTCTCCTTGCAGAGACTTTTGCAAATAAGAGACAGATCGTGCTCAAGAACAGTTGATCATCACAGGTGATCTTGAACATTTTACCTTAACTATGTTCTTGTTTCTTCCTTGTAGACCCTAAAAATATGTCATTGTGATTCTAATTAAATCCTGCTACTGGAAAAAGTCTTATGTATCCCTATGGTCCTACTTAAATAACTAATTTCTAGAATCGTTCCTGTTGCAGCAGATAGGCTCTTTGTAAAAATGTTTTTTTGTATTATTTGTGAAGAATACGTCTTCTTAGCTTCACAAATCTATGTATGTATGTATGGATCTATATATCTATCCATCTATTTTTAATTCTCACCCAAGCATATGTTTTTTGATGATTTTAGAAAGAGAGGCAGGGGGGGAGAGAGAGAGAGAGAGAGAGGGAGACATCAACGTAATAGAGAAGCATCCATTATATGTCTCCTGTACATGCCCCGACTTGGGATCGAACCTGCAATCTTCAGGGGTATCTAACCTTTTGGTGTCTCTGGGCCACACTGGAAGAAAGTTAGTTGCCTTGGGCCACACATTAAATACCCAAACACTAATGAAAACTGTATGAGCAAAACAAAAGATTTTAAGTAAATTTGCGATTTTGTCTTGGGTCGCATTAATAGCCATCCTGGGTCGCATGCAGCCCACAGGCTGCAGGTTGGACACCCCTGGCAGTATAATGCTCCAACCAACTGAGCCACCCAGCCAGGATGTTTTGCATATTTTTGATGAAAAAAATCTTAATAATTTATCACAGAAATAGAACTCTGAAGTAGATGAAAAGCTCAGCTACACTTGAAAGTCCCCCTCAGCACACTTCATTTAAGGAGAAAGCTGTCTCAGACTCCAGCAGAAGCAACATCTTCAGGCTTTAGCTATGATCATGCTTACTCATGGCCATTTCTATTCCTTACCAAATATGTCCAATTACATCAAACATCTACTTGTATAGCATTAATAATCTGCATAATGACATTAGAATTGTTATTAATTTTAGTGACAGCATAGTACCAAGTTATATGAACCTGGAATGTATTTTTTCAGTTTATGATTTCCAGTTTTAGACTGAGTTATTGTTAGCTTTTTAAGAGGTCTCTAGTGGCAAAGTGAAACTGGAAAAATTTCCATTTACTACAATAAGCCCTTGCATTTTGAAAGAAGTTTCAACTCCACGAAGTATTACTACATGCACCAGAATCATTTCATCTAAAAACAGGCTTGTCAGGAAGAAACGGGTATTTAGTTAAATGGGTGGGGAAACTGAGACGGAGAGTCTGGTCTTGTGATTTCCCAGGGTCACACCACTTGTGTCAGAATTGGGTTGATGCAGCAACATTCATAAAGAGGAAACGGGATTGAATTGACATTTATTGACTAGAACTGACCAGGCCCTATACTATACGCTAAAAACAAAATTTATCTCACTCAAGAGAAAATTCCAGTGAGCAGGGCATATCTTTCAAAGTGATTTTACAAATGAAAAGTTGAAGAGCTGTACCAAGATTTTGTTCTTGACATCAGAGCTGGGATTAAAACCTAAAATTTCTGCTCTCCAGTTCCTCATATGACTATACTACCCATGCCCTTAACAGAGAATGAACAATAATATTTTCTTAACATGTATTAAGCACTATCCAGCAGGTACTGTAGAAATGACTTTTAAATTGGCCGTTGTTTCCTTCTGAAAGAAGTTCTACCCTACTTAACTTCAGAGTCACCTCTCCTCCCGCATTCCAATCAAGATCCTTTCCCCAGGATTTTTTAAGAAGCTGCAAATAAAGAAAGCTTTGTCTTCTCTGATCACGGAGTAAGGAGGAGAACCTGGCCCTGAGGGAGGGGAGATCTCTTATTGAATGAAGAAGGACAATAACGACAACAACAACAAAAGACAGTCTTTGTCATTTAATAGCAGAGAGGTGCCTCGCTTGACTTCAGAACCTGATGGATCTGAGGAGCGCAATCACTCTGTCAGTCTCCTCCTGTGGGCTTTACTGTTTTGAAGTGGTGTCCCTCAGGGCTGGAGTCAGCCCGTTGAGACTGCAGAATGAAATATTTGTCCTGCAGAAATGGAGATAAAATGATTATTCTAGTTTTTGCTCACTAATATAATAATAATGCCATTTCTCATTAGGGACACCATAGGAAAATAGAGGAGGCTACATTTGCATGAAGACTTCCCTGCTATGTATGTCAAATCAATTTACTTGCAATTTGCTAAATAGGGGGTGATTTGATCAATTTGGGTGTTGAGTCCCTTGGGTACCATTTAAGGAAATGGAAGCTACAAACAGCATTTGTCATTGGTCATGGCAAACAGTTTCGGGCTGATATATATCCCCGCAAAAGCCGCATTTAGCTGCTCAATAGTTTGACACCTAGCTCTTAAAATCAAACCAGCTATGTAAGTTTTTCTGACATTAATGCTACTTCTGCATATTCTTCTACTGGAAAGGCATTTGTTAATGTTTTCTGGCCCCACTGCATTATTAACTCACAGATGACAGATTAAATTTATTTAAATCCCAAAGGAATGGCATTGTTTAGTTTTCATATCTTACAGGATTCACATACTTCTCAAGACCTAATTTCAGTATCAAAAAAATAAATAAAAGCTGTTACATTAAATATTAACCAATTCATTAAATTTATGCAACTATAATGTCCTCTAGATTACTTTTATGAAGTATAGTTATTCATATCTTAAGTGAAATTACATTTGATCTGTTCTCACTTTTGGGGGGCTGGTCTTGCAGTAGAGGATAATCTTCATGATGAAACTGACAGAAAGAGGAAAATTTTTTTTTTCTGTCTGATGTTGGCTTATAAATGTCACTTAGCATTTTAACTTATTAAACTTGAGAAAGCTTCAAAATGGGCTCTTTAGAAATTCTGTCCAGGAGTCAAAGAGCATATATTCTCTTGCAAAATGGCACCACTATTGATGACATTTTGAAGAAAACGCACAGATGTTAAATCACAAGCGGTTGCTACTGAAAAGCAGCTTGTTTAAAGCTTTGGTGAGGGGAAGTGTTTTGGCATCTGTGATCATTAAGCTTCAGTTTTCCATTTCTTTTGGGCTGAGTGCTTCAACTTCAACATGGGCTATTGTCAAAACACAATTTAGTTTTCAGAGTTTGTTATAATTCTGAAACAGAGATTAAGACTGGAGGCATTGTAGCCAAAGTACTTTAAAAAAACATATCATGTGTGCTCTTAAATAATATACTTAGATGGTTTCATTAAAATGCACTTTTAATTCCTTTTATCTACCATACTTTATTATTATGAACTAAATTTTTTAAAAAAATTGTTTGGAATTGATTTCATATAAAAAAGTACACAAATAAAAGAGTTCATGTAAAAATATTTAAAGTAGTTTTACCTTTTAAACAGAAAATGCAATCAAGTGAGCCAGGAATAAACTTCCTCAAAAAATAATATGTACTGAAGTTTTTGTAACTATTGGGAAGTCCTCACTGGCCTTCCTATATTGATTCCCTGTAAATAAAACATACAGTCTTTAGTGAAAGAATGGCTCAGAGACAGAAATATTGCAGCTGATGGTTTTGTGCTGCAAATATGATCCACAACAAATCACCTAGTCCGCCTTGCTCTCTCCCACCCCCTACTGCTTTCACAGCATGGTATTTGAGTATTTATGTAGAAGTTTAGCGTCCAGGTCGGTGTGAGCTGCTTGAGAGAATGGGGATTTTCTCAGCATTTTACAAATCTCCCATAGCTGCCCCCTGCCTGATGAATTAGAACTCAATAATATAAAAGTGAATTGAGTTTTCAGATGTCAAAGAAATGAGTTAATTTGCCATATAGATTATCTTCAAAGTCACTTTGACTCGTTTCCCTTCACTTCTTAGAGAAGGGCTTTCTAATACTTACATTTGTTTATCAGACAAAATAAAACCATACATGTTATCTATTTTATTTGAAGCATCCAACGGAGTACCAGAGTATACATCTTTATCTCTATTTTTATATTTTATTGATCTATAGCTATATTTAGATATCATTAAACCTAATCACAACCTGAGGTGCATCCTCCTGTCATTTGGTATACTGAGTAAATTGTCCAATTTCTTAAACCTAGTATGAGATAATGTGCTATAATTCAAATCTTTTTTTTATGTATAATTTAGAGACTACACACCTAACCCACATTCTTTAAAGAAGGGATCTAGGAAATAAAGTCATGCTTACTCATTTTAGTTTGCTGTTTCAGATAATCGTAACTTTGTAGATTAAAATTTTAAATTTATATCTCCAAATTTGTAGCACTTTTAATTCTGAACAGGCATGTATTAGTACCCCAAACTGTGTCATTGCATTTGTTGTCTTATTGCAAACATTTGTGGACATAGTAAATTTTTTCCATAACAGTGCAAGGCATTTTAGATAACAGGTAAAAATTCTTCCACATTCTCTGCAATATCTTAAAGCTCTATCCCTAGAACTGCCTGCTCTCACTAAGTGTATTCCCAAAGACATATATAACAAACACTGCTGTAATATTGAAGTTGGAAGTCTGATTATGAAAAATGAAAATGAAAGCGAGCATGCTTTTAACCATGTTTACCAATGCAAGGTTTACCTTATTGCTTCAGGAATATTGTTCTGTTAGTTATGAGCTAACATGAATCATATGCAATAAAATTTTTCTTAGAACAGTTAATCAGATCACCTCGTTTGTAAAAACAGTGGCCAAAGAACTAGTTATTTGTTAAAATTAAATTATAAATTTACTTCAAATCAATGTACATTTAAAATTGTTTAAAAACACCGATGCACATGTGTCAGTCAACCTCTGCTCTGCTCCTCCGCCTTCGGTATAAACTCTGAACCAACAATTTATTTAAAATAGCAAAAAGAAAATGCCAGTTCTAACAATGATTACATTATCTTCCTACCTTCAGAGACAACATTTTTATTCTGGGACATTTTTTCAATTTTAAATTAAAAAAAATCTGGAAATGGAGACATTAGAGAAAAGTTAGCTAACAGAGCTAGGATAGCTAATAAGAGACTTTAAAGAAACATAACCAAAATAATTGGGTCAATATACAAAGAATAGTCTAGATTTTTTTTCTAAAGCAATTGTCTATATGATCTTAACGCCCTCTTTGAAATTTTAACCAAATAAAAAAAGTGCAATTTCTTACCAGAGGGTAAATTTCTTGAAATTGTGGCATATACAGCGTCTGAAAATAAATTTTCCTTTTGAAACTAATTGTAGACATTATGTTCTATTTTATTTTATTGTTGTTGTTCTATTTTATAGCTTTAGCTTCCAAGTGTTCCAATATTAAAATCTGCCATAAAATAATATTTTACATAGGATTGTTTTAATATTACCAAATCTGAAGATGGAAAAAATTCCAAAGTACTTTACACAAAATGGTGTCAGAATACTTGCAAAAATAGTGTTTTTAAAAGTAATTTTTTTCAGTTACTGAAGCACTTTAGATTATTGTTGTCTTCAGTCTTCACGGCACCTTGGAGAGGGAGGTGATATTTGCATTTGAGAGGATGAAATAGGAATTGAGGAATAAATTGTTTCACCCTTGACATTGTTTGACATTGTTGAGAGTCAACCCTGGAGCCCAATCTCTAGTTTTTTGGTTCTAAATCTGGTGCCTAAATACAGTTTTTATTGGCAACAGAAACATTAACAGAATATCAAAACTATCTGCTTGGCTGTAAAAAAGAAGCAAATCTTACCCTTTGCAACAGCATGTTTGAACCTGGAGAACATTATGCTAAGTGAAATAAGTCAGTCAGAGAAAGACAAATACCATATGATTTCACTATATATGGGATCTAATGAACAAACTGAACTAAGACGCAAAATAAACACAGACTCATAGATAGAGGACAGATTGACAGCTGTCAGAAGTGTGGGGGTTTGTCAGGTTGGGTGAAAAAATGTAAAGAGGTTAAGTGAAAAAAAAACAAAACAAAACAAAAACTCATAGACACGGACAACAGTGTGGTGATTACCAGAGGGAACATGGGGGTTGGGAGGAGGTAGAAGAAGGTAAAAGGGGGATAAATGGTGATGGATGGAGACTGGGTTCAGGGTAAGTGAACACACGATACAATATACAGATGATGTAGTATAAAATAGTACACCTGAAACCTATTTAATTTTTTTAAAATATTTTATTTATTTATTTTTAGAGAGAGGGGAAGGGAAGGAGAAAGAGAGGGAGAGAAACAGCAATGTGTGGTTGCCTCTCACATGGCCCTCACTGGGGACCTGGCCTGCAACCCAGGCATGTGCCCCGACTGGGAATCGAACCGGGACCCTTTGGTTCCCAGCCCGCGCTCAATCCACTGAGCTACACCAGCTGGGCCTATTTAATTTTTTTTAACCAATGTCAGTTCAATACATTCAAATAAAAAAGTAATAATAAAAAAAAAAACCCAAACCTTGTCTGTATCTTTCACTATGCAGGAAAAGATAGTAAAATCTAGTTATGTTAATAAATCACTTTAATTCACTTATTTCTCTTAGCAAATGTTTTGGGTAGTACTAACTATGTTTACATATGGTGAAGAGTTAGTTGGTGACATACCCATCTTGTTCTATTTATTTAGGGAATGTGAGAGAGAGTAGGACTGACCCCGGCTTCATGACCAGCTTTAAGCATTAAGTCTTGCTTGGCCTAAACAATCAGCAAATACAATCTAGATCTATGTCAATTAGTGCTTGATATTCCACAGGCATAAGGACTAGTTCATCGGCAGGCACCTAAACGGATGAAACTGAAATTCCTGTTCCAAGGTTGGAGACCAGAAGCTTGCTCTCTGTAGATTTGCTCTCTGAGACCACTGTGGAACCAAATGAAAAGTGAGCCATGGAATATACACCACTGATAAGACAGAACAGAAAGAAAGAAAGAAACTGGGCCTTTAATGACATAACTGGATCAAAATGAAAATGAAGTACATACGCCCCACCACAGTAATTGCAAGGTGCATGAGCCAGCTAGTTATCTTTATTGTTTAAGAGAGCTTGCATTTGTTTTTATTTTGGGGTTACTTATAACTGAAAACATTCCAACTGATATGCTGTCCATATCATATAAGTATATTATCAGTTTAAAAATGGTAGTCTTGTTTACGAGGGCAGTTTAAACCACCATGTAATTTACAATCAAAGAGTTTTCATAGAATAAAGATGGGATATTTGTGTTCTTTAATTGACTTTGTTTAATTGGTGTATCTTGTTATCGATTTTTCTTTGTGTACTTTAAGACTAAATAACTGGCTATTTTTCTCAAGTCAGTGTGTGACAAATTCTCAAATGCCCCTTCTGTTATGGTTAAACAATAGATGATTGTTAGAAATTACTACAAAATGGTAAATGGAGGCTAGTTAAATGCATACTTGTTCATATTTATATGAAAACCTATGAATGCATCTTGTTGAGCCAGACAAAATCACCAACTAAAGGAGAGAATGGAGGCCATAACCCACTTCATAAACAGGTTAAATAGAGCTCAGGTAAAGGCAAAGAATGACCAGGTGCTGCTAGCCAGGTAGGGCTGTTTCCCTAAAACTGTTAACAACCTGGGGCCTTCATATCTCAGAATATCAAATTCCAAGTGAAGAGTTGTTTTGTGAAAACCAGGCTGCCACAGGCTTTTAAGAATCAGGTCCACAGAGGAAGATACCAAATTTAGAACATGATGCATATGCAAGTTGTAAAGCAGTGCACTCTCAGTTGAGAACAGGAAGGTAAATTAAACAAGTAAGGTTAGAAAGTGGTATGGAAAACATGTACATAGACCCAGACGATTTTGTTAATCAAGATTTCCTACAGAATGGAATCATTTTAGAATATCTCCACTCTAGACCCTGCCATCTTGTTTTTGATGTCTTATCTTATTATTTAGGCAACCTGTGCCCATTGTACACTTCCAGCCCCTCCACCTTCTCTGCCTACATCTTGCGGTCTGATGCAGTCAGCCCACATCCCAGCTTTTGTTTAAAGCAGTGTTTGAGTTGGAACATGTTGCAGTGGCAGATTATTGAGTAAGAGAGAAAAAGGCTTTTGGCTTCCTTTTCCAGATATCCCGAGACACCCCTAGAGAGGTGTATGTTTGCCTTCCTAAGAATAAGTGACTAAAAGTTTTGCTTCCTTTTGAAAAGCAAATGTCCCTGGGAATTGTAAATTTCAGGCGGTTGCATTCATTTTCACTTTAGAGATCAGAGTGCTTAGAGAGAAATTTCCCTTGGAAAGCAGGAAAGGAGTACATGACACACTGCTTACACCTTAATAATACCATACTGAAATTTATTCTATTTTTATGGACATAAAAAGTTCAAGATTGTAAGTCATACCACAAAAAAAATGATTCATAATGAATTGGATAATTATAGTCACAATTTTTCTAATGACAGAATATAGCAAGCTTGCCTAAAGGATGTGTTTTTAAAACATGGTTGAAAGTAATCAATTAACAATCAAATGACAGATTTAGCATGTTTTCAGGGATAATCTGTTTCCAGAGAGTTAACTTATCAAATACTCGCAATGATTTGTATATGAGTTATTCTTCACGCATGAGCAGCCTAGTAGTCATATATAATGTATAAAATTTGGGAACTGCCTAAACATGTTTGTATTAGTGTAGGTAGTTAGATATTAATAAAGGAAGGGTGCAAAGGGAATCAGACATTAAGAAGCCTAATCTACTAGGGAGCTGAATCAAACAATAAACTGGATTAAGTCTCAGAGTTACAGCTTCAGACACCCTAGGGGATCTCAACATTGCCCCACCAAAGGGTAATACACCTCCACCCTCCAGGTAGTGAGGAAGAACTAGCTTTCCAATCACCCCAGGGTACAACCAGTCCACTTGCCTGGACTATGAAAGGGAAGGAATAAAACAATAAAGGGGAACTTTCTCTACTGGGCACACACCCAGTAGAAGCCAAGATGACGTAAGGGGAGGTAAGCACATGTTCAGTAGGAACTAAGATGGCAACCATAAAGAATGGAGGATAGCCTAGGAAAAAGGATTGCATTGGATAAGGGCCACAGACCCTGGAAGATCCAAGAAATGGATTGGTTAAGGGGAAGGCCCAAAACCAACCTACAAAGGATTGGGAAGCTGACTGGTCAGTTTGAAAGATCACCTGATTCTTCCTAAACCCAAGATAATATAATCAAAGCTTAACCTAAACAAGGTTTCTCTCTCTGTCTCAGTAGCATTCATTCATGTGTTCTTTCTCTGTAGCAACCACGCTGGACTAGCAATCAGCTGGGGCCCAGCAGCTGTGAGGACCCTAAGCACATGCTCCAAGCATGAGCCTGGGTGTGGCCATGCAGTGCCAGTCAAAGCTCAGACTTGAAAAGAGACAATGCTAGCTGGACAGGGCCTGGACTAGTCTTTGATATGACACAGAATTTCAGGACGTGGGACTTCTGGGCTTGATAAAGACAAAGCTGGACTTTTTCCACAGTGGGATGAATAGAGATGAGACTGTCAGAACCTGCAGGCAGTCATTTACTTCAACCCCAATAAATCTTACTATCACACCTTATTCTCCCATGCATGTATCCCCAGAAATTCTCTTCTTGCAACTCTGTGAAAAGACCTTGTTTCCACTGGCTATATTTGCACATCTGTTGATATAAGTAAGTAATTTAAAGATATATTGTTATTAAGAAGACTTGGTTTCAGCCAAAACTGATGAAATTAAAATATAATGCTGATTCCTATAATAAATAAGCCCAAACCTCCTCTATTGCCTCTTTGAATTGTTATATTTTGTGATTTAAAAAAGAATCAACTGTTTTTTCTATTTTGTGTATTTTCCTTCTTTTGTAGAAGGAAAGCAGCAGAGGTGTTTGTAAGCTGTTTATAAGCATATCTCTACATAGATTTTAAGAAATATAAGTAAAATGTTAAAGCTACATTAGATATAGTTATCACTAGATTTTCTATTTTTTGTTGAGTTTTTAATCTGTAAAAAAGCTGATTTGATTATTTCAACTTACAGATGTGCATATATCATTTTGTTATGATTTTGAAGAATTAATATCACAGATTTCTCAATGATTGGTTACTGTATTAGTCCTCTCAGGCCACCATAGCAAAATACCACAGACTAGAGGGCTTAAACAACAAGAATTTACTTTTTCTCACAGCCTTGGAGACTGGAAAGTCCAACATCAAGTTTCATGCAGGGTTCAGTTTCTGGTCAGATCTCTCTTCTTGCCTTGAATACCAACTTGGCTTCATGGTGTATCCTCACATGGTAAGACACAGGCTTTTTCTCTTGTTATGAAAAACATCAATCTTATCAGATTAGGACCCTATTCTTATGATCTCATTTAATCTTTATTCCTTAAAGGTTCTAACTCTAAAACACAGTCACACTGGGTTTACAGCTTCAACCTACGAGATTTAGGGGAATGCAATTGGTTCACAGCAGTTACTGATCAATATTTGAGGGGCTTCTACTTCCTCTGATTAATCCATGTTTTGCTATGAATACAAATTTAACAATATTTGACTAAAGAAATGAGTCATGATTGTGTTCATCTACCCTCCATCTGATAAGTTATTGGGAATTTCAAAGTAGTTCCATTTTAAAGAAAAAATATTTTACTATGTGTATTACAAATGTATTTATCATTTTATATTATATATTATATTTTGTAATTTTTAGAAGGTAGTAACAAAATAGTAGCAAAATGTTCACCTGATCCAAGATAGCAGAGGAGTAAGTAGAAGCTACAGTAACTTTCTCCCGGGACCAATCTGGAATTACAACTAAATTATAGAAAAATCATCCTGAATAACCAACTGAACACTGGCTGGAGAGGAGCCTTATGGCCACACACAGACAGAAGGCACCACTTCATCCCAGTGAGACTAGTATGGAATGCAGAGGAGGCACGAGAAGGCTGGCCCTACTTGCATGGGTGGCAGCTGAAGTTCCAGTGGGATATTTCAGTAGCTGGGGGGTTCCCCCTGAGAAGTATGGGGTCTAAACCCCAAGTGAGGTTCCCCAGATTATAGCACCAAACCCAGAAATAAACACAGATAACATCCAGCTGTGAAAAGCAGCAGGGTTTCTGTCTGCCAGGGAGAGATGGCTGGAGATGCAGAAACTCTTAAAAAGACAACCCACAGAATGAGAGAACATATTTGCCGATAGATCAGATAAGGGGTTAATATCCAAAATTTATAAAATATTTACAAAGTGCAACACCAAAAAAAGCAAAAAACCCAATGAAAAAAATGGGCAAAGGACCTGAATAGATACTTCTCTAAGGAGGATGTACAGATGACCAATAGACATATGAAAAGATGCTCAACATCACTAATCACCAGAGAAATGCAAATTAAAACCAAAATGAGATATCAATTAACACCAGTCAGAATGGCTATCATCAATAAATCAATGAACAACAAGTGCTGGTGAGGTAGTGGAGAAAGGGGAACCCTTCTGCACTGTTGGTGGGAATGCAGATTGGTGTAGTCACTGTGGAAAGCAGTATGGAGATATTTCAGAAAATTAGCTCTGGCTGGTGTGACTAAGTGGATTGAGTGCCAGCCTGCAAACCAAAAAGTCACTGGTTCGATTCCCAGTCAAAGCACATGCCTGGGTTGTGGGCCAAGTCCCCAGTAGGGAGTGTGACAGAGGCAATCACATGTTGCTGTTTCCCTCACTTTCTCCTACTCTTCCCCTCTTTCTAAAAATAAATAAATAAAATATTTTTAAAAAATTAAAAAGGGATCTGCCTTTTGACCCAGCAATCCTACTTCTGGGAATATATCTGAAGGAACTCAAAAGAACATAAGCACCCTTATGTTCATTGTGGCATTATTTACAATCGCCAGTATATGGAAACAGTCCAAGTGTCCATTAGTAGACAAGTAGTAGATAAAACAAGTATGGGGCATTTACACAATGGAACACTACTCAGCCATAAAACGAAGAACATTTTACCTTTTGTGACAGTATGGATGGACCTGGAGAACATTATGCCAAGTGAAATAAGCCAGTCAGAGAAAGATAAATGCCATGTGATTTCACTCACATGTGGAATCTAATGAATAAAATGCACTAACAAGGAAAATGGCGACAGACTCTTGGAGAGCTGGGTGACAGCTTGAAGGGGGAGGTTAGGGAGTGGAGAGACTGGGCAGAAAGGAAAATGGCCTCATGGACATGGACAACAGCGTGGTGATTTTGGAGAGAGGAGCATATAAGGGGGGTACATGGTAATGGAAAAAATCCAATAAAAATTATACGAAGATTATGTTTCACAAATTTGTGAAGGTAGAAAAGGAAAGCAGTTGTGTAGATTTGGATTTGATGTTCAGTTCTGTGTGTCTTAGGCACATTTCTAAACCTATCAGTGTCTATTTTATCATTTGTGAAACTGAGGTAATACTACATATATTTTTGAACATTGTGGGAAGTAAAAGAAATGATGTGTAAAAACTGAAAAAAAAAAGAAAAAGCTCACCTATTTTACAACTGCAAGTACAAAACACCTTATAATACGATTGAAGTTTAGGGCTATAAATCTATACCATTCTAAACTTTTTCTCTCTGTCTGTAAGTATATATTAAATATTGTGAGGCAGTAAACTTGTATTTCTTGAGATGCTAAATGTGTTATAGCAGCCAAAGGAAACATTGCAGTCTCAGAATCCTCATTGAGATTTCCAGAACACTCTTTTCTATTTCTAGTTTCTTTGGTTTTATCAAGTCTCTTTTCTCTACCTGCATTTCCCCCCTCTCTTTTCTTTATGTAAAAGATTGATTTTTTTTTTCCAGTAAATACTACTCTAGGATCGTCCTAATGGCAAGATTGAGTGATTTTACATCTGCTGGTGCTTTAGCATGCTATTAGCATCTGTAGGACTGCAGAGCAGTCAGTGGTCAATATGGAGCTCTGGAATTAAACAGAGTAGGAGCTGTGTCCCAGGGGTACCACTTACTAGATGTGCAGCCAAGTGTTCATTATTACTGTGGTCCCTCACCTAGTTAATTGCAATTATCTCTTACTGAATTCTTGTCTAGAGTATAAGAATTCTGAATGCAGAGAGTGTGAATTTTTCTTCTGTGTCCTCGTGTTTCCAGATTTGGACATGATGTTGGTACATAGTAACCACTCTTTATCTGTTTACCAATCCAAACTTTTATATTCCCTTGCTTTACCACTTGTAAAGAATGTTTATGGGTATTATCTTATGGCTCACTATGAGCTCATCTAACTCCATATGTGGAATCTAATTAACAAACCGAACTAACAAGGAAAATAGGGACAGACTCATAGATGAAGAGCAGGATGACCTTGGTGGAGGGGAGCAGTTAGCGGGTAAAGGAATTGGGCAAAAAGGAAAATGGACTCATAGACATGGGCAACAGCATGGTGATGCTGGAGGGAGTCCAGTATAAGAGGGTTAAATTATAATGGAAAAAATACAATAAAGATTACATTAAAAAATTACCATGTTTCACAATTCTGGGAAGGTAGAAAAGGAAAGCCGTCGTGTAGATTTGGATTTGATGTTTAGTTCTGTGTGACTTAGACACATTTCTTAACCTCTCAGGGTCTCTCTTACCATGTGTACAATTAAAGCAATACCACGTATGTTTTTGAACATTGGCATTATCTGTGTATCTGTGTTGTCTACACAAAGAAACCAGGGCGTAGGGGGTGTAGCTGGGCAAGTACTAGGTGAGAGAGCTCTTTCACACTAGAATTTTTTACTCTAGTGTCTCTCACCCTCTAACACAGAGCGAAAACTTTTCCTTGACAGATTTCCTCATTAGCTATAAACAGCAGACCTGAGTCTGAGGCTTGTCATCGTTGGCATCGCGGGATTTAAGTTATGCATCAAATAGTTCCATATGCATGATTCTGTTGGAGACATAAGAGCCCTCCATTCATGCTTGAGCACACCTTACACCCTGAAAATTGTAGTGGACAACTCGAATGGAATTAAGTACTATACTGTTATGAGTCTTCTTTTATAAAATGACTGTCCAGGGAGTAAAAAGATTATTCATGAAGAACAAGGGCTCTCTGACTCTATACTGTCCTCTCAAGCACCCAGGGAACTGCTCACAAGTGACCCAGAATAAATCAACATAATTAAAGCAGCTACTGATAAGTATCAAGTCATTTTCTATCATGGAATTTGAATATATTAGATGAGCAACAAGGGTAGAATTTTTACCTTTGTTTTGGCAACACCAGGCAAGCTGCAGTTGGATATTTAATTCAAAATGTTTTTACTGTAAATATGGCATATTCTTGGCCCCTAGAAAGACTTTTTTTCCCACCTCCTGTTTGTCTGGATCTTGTTCAGCCTTCAGAAAACACTACACGTCTTTTGTCTACTTTATAGCCCCCTCCAACTATACTCTCACATCCTATGTTTAACTACATAATTACAAATAATTATCTTATACTTAAAAAAATGACTATTTTATGTTCCAACTTAATATACTTGCTTTGAAATCATCACCTATTATCTTCTTTACTCTTTGTGATTGTAGAGATCTTAAAATGTTTTAGAAAGCTATTAAGTAACCATGCAAACAGTTCTAAATTATAATATGTACAGAAAGTTATGTACAAGCATGCATATATGTATGTTTTCATTCACATATATCTGTATATACAGTCTACACAATCAAGTAAATAACTAAACATATAAAAACAGAAGAATGCTTGTGTTCATTGACGTGTTCATGGACTGCTTGTTGAGTATTAAACCCTGGCTAAGGGCTGTAGGCACATTCTTTAATTTCGGTTGTAAGCTTTGAGTTAGGTTACTATTATACCAATTTTAGAGACAGTATAGATTCAGAAAACTTAAACCACTGAATCAAATCCATACAGCTTATAAGGAACGGAGATCCAAATGTTCTAAGATCATTTTAAGATCCAAATGTTCTTTTGGATCATTTTAAGATCCAAATGTTCCGTTTCTAAAACCCTCCCAAGAGCGAACCTCTGAGCAATTCCCCCTCCCTTTTTGCTAAAGAACACGCCCCCCAGCATGCAAAAGGAGCCGAGTCCTTTTAGAGTCCTCCGATGTTTCATTTGCTAACATAAAAAATTCCATATGCCATCACGCTTTTCATTCTCTTCTGATAAGCTGCTTTCGAAGTTATTTATTAAAAGGCAAACAAAGAAAAATATACCAACAGAACAGAATTTAAATGTCATTCTCTATTACTCTTTCTTTAAAAGAATTAGCAATGTTCTTGATTAGACTTGTTTTTCTGACCAGACACAAGAGAACCTCGTTATTACATATGTTTTCAAGAGGCAGCATTGAGAAAAACAACAAAGAAAACTCAATTTCAACCTCATTTGGAAAATGTTTGCTTTATAAGTCTTGTGGAAGCTTCACCAGGCTAATCCAGAATCATTTCTCTATATTAAGGCTCTTTACCTTAATTACAACTGCAAAGTTCCTTTTGCCATATGATATTACATATTCACAGATTTGGGTGTGGATATCTTTGGGAAGCCATTCTGTCTACTACGGAAACGTTAGAAATTTTCTTGTAAGGGATTTGCTTGACATTTAAAGTGCCATTTACAATGGATGGATAATGGACCCAACAACAGCTTGAAAAGAGACCGGCTGCCTGGCTCATGTCCAGGCTGTTACCAGTTGTACAACTTGAAAACAAATGTGGTGTTTGGCAGAGTCTCACATGGAGCGCCATCAGCCATGGCCCACCAGTGGTGTAGAGTGAAAAGCTGGAAGCCACAATTATTTCCCAGCAGCTCATTAGTTTCAGCGACATAAAATCTGCAACCCCTGCCTGTTACTCTTCTTCACTGATTGCAACCTCCTCATGAATAAGCATGCACAGAAACTTAAAAGCGTGTTCTCATTAAAAATTTGAGCATTAAATTTAAATAGTTTGTTACAGTATGTGTTTGTGCACCTGCATGTGCGTGTGTATCACAGTTTGTCCTGCATAGTATATTTCTTTCCTTTTCCAGAGCTTTGCTTTGGTATACCTAAGACTTCTGGGTGTTTATTTGTTGCTGTTGAGAGAAGAAATCAAAGAGCTGTCAGTCTTACCCACGGCCTTCTGTGGTGAACACTAGAGTGTATCAAAGAGCCAGCACACATTGAACATCTATTTCATTCTGTTCTTGTGGCGTTTGCTCATGGAAACTTCCTTTTTCTGTTCATCATCCATGCTCAGAAATAGGCATTTTATAAATTTTATATTCCCTTTTCTTTCCTCCTTCACCTATGATTGCTAGAGTTGATTAAGTATGCTTTCAGATGAGGAAAAAAAAAAGAATATTAAACATACGACTAGATCTTCTTGATGTTCACTCTTTCAACTGAGTCATAAACTTTCATTTTTGCTATATTGATTTTGACTATCATTTAACAGTAAATAAGTGACTTTCTGGAGTCTGTTTCACTCTGCTGTTAGTCTCACATTTACAATGTCTAACCCTTGAGAAGCTGAACACTTTTACTATTTTCTAGTACAGGTTTGTGCTCCATTATCCATTCATTCTTTACTAAATAATAACTTGACAAGTGTTTATTATATTCCGGAACTAGCTCTAAGAACTGAGTGCATAGCCGAGCACACTTCCCAGGTCTCACAGAGCTTACACTTTGGTGGCAGGCCATCCCCTAAAATTCTACCCGTCATGTCTGCCCAACTCCAAGGGTGCTCCTCACGTGGACTCTATCGTGGGTGGTGCCTGCTGGGGGCAGGCAAGGTTGGAGCCTTAGGGAGTGCAGACTGCCAATAAAATAAACAAATGACACCCATTGGATTCAGGTATTCTACAAATATCACTGAGTATTTACTATGTACTAGTCTGTGGCGGATTCCGCCCGCGGAATCCACCGTGGGGTGGACTGGAGCCTGAAGCATCAATGATTCACACACAAAGACACATTAGGAGATGAAACCGGGGCCACGGGCCCTCTCCATCGCCACCATTTTCCGGAGAGGAACCTCGTGGGTTGGATGGCCGGGGTTTTTATTAGAGGCTTTAGGGCATATTTGCATAGGA
>PVJI01001262.1:0-132968 GCA_004026765.1 Micronycteris hirsuta
GCTGTCTACCACCTAAAGCGAATCTACAATCTATGCACAGTTAATGAATACCATTCTGAGGTAATGGCCCGGAAATCTTCAATAAAAACCCCTGGACCCAAGGCTAGAGGCTTTCTCCCAGATGATGAGGGGGAAGCCCCGTGGTTCCAGATCCCTTTTCCAGTGTATTTGGTGTGAGAATTATTTATAAACACATTCGGTCACAGTCACCACGGATTCTGCATAGCGATGAATCCGCAACACGCGCCTCCCACTCCCCCCACTCCCCCCCACTCGGAATCCTCCCCTTTCCCATTGGCTGTGTCCTTGGGTCCTTTATACATGTTCCTTGAGGTAACTTCCCCTTCCTTCCCCTGTTATCCGCCCCTCCCCTCTGGTTACTGTCAGATTGTTCTTCAGATTGTTCTTTATTTCAATGACTCTGGGTATATATATATATTTTTTTAAGATTTTATTTATCTATTTTTAGAAAGAAGGGAAAGGAGAGAGAAAGAGAGGAAGAGAAACATCAGTGTGTGGTTGCCTCTCACATGGCCCCCACCGGGGACCTTGCCCAAAACCCAGGCATGTGGTCTGACCAGGAATCGAACCAGCGACCCTTTGATTCGCAGCCCTTGCTCCATCCACTGAGCCACACCAGCCAGGGCTCAGTGACTCTGGTTATATTTCTCTGTTTTGCTTGTTTTGTTGATTAGGTTCCAGTTAAAGGCGAGATCAGTGGTGATTGTCCCGGACCACGTGGCTCGTTTCACTTCACGGAATGCTCCGGGTCCATCCCTGCCGCTGCGAAGGGTAGGAGCTCCTTCTTTCTCTCTGCTGCGTGGGAGTCCATCGTGCGAGTGGACCTCAGTGCTTTGATCCACTCACTCACTGATGGGCACTTGGGCGGCTCCCAGCACTTGGCTATTGTGAATTGTGCTGCAGTGAAACCTGGGGTGCACAGGCTCTTTTGGATTGGAGTTTCCGGGGTCCTACGGTACAGTCCCTGCAGTGGAATTGCCGGGCCAAAAGGCGGAGCCGACTTTGTTTTTTGAGAAAATTCCCCACTGTTGACTTTGCTCTAGAGCCAGCCGCATGCTTGACAGTAAAATGAGCAGATCTCCGTTTCTCAGTTTCTCAGTGAATCCGACACGTGGGGCTGGGATTTAAAAGCCATTGGAAGCCTCGGGACAGGGCGAAACAGACCCGCTGATTCCCACCCTCTGACCCAATGGAAACAGCAACCCCACGAGGTGGGAACCCGAGTCGTTCAGACTTTCATTTCCATGTCCCTGAGACCCGGTCCCGTGTGTGGGAAGCGGCACAAATTTGGAGCCCCCACACTCGGGGTAGAGTCTCAGCCCTGCCACTTTGGGGACTTGGGCGGGCAGTGGGGGAGTAAAGCTTTTATTTACTTACTTATTTCTTGACCCCTGAGCCCATTCCCTTGTCTGTAAAATGGGCATAATTCCCAGCTTTTAACGGTGTTCCAAGGACTAGTGACATGCCTTTGCGGGGGGCACATTCCGGGAAAAGCTGGTGTGTGTCACCTGGAAGGCTGTAGTGGCATTATGACATCTTGCTGCAGGCAAAAGGTCGCCGCGGGCACCTGCGTGACAAGTTCCGCGAGGCATGACTGTCTTCCTGGGTGGGCTTCAGAAATGCGGGCTCTTTCTAATTTCTGACCCCTGGGGGCGGGGACAGTAGTGCAGGGCCAAGAACAGCCGGGGGGCCATCAGGGTGACCCTCACTGCCCCTTAACAATTTCCGGCCTCAGAAATTTTTCTAAAATGTCAAAGTGTGTTTTCCTCCTAAAACAACGTTTATGATAAGAACGCCTTGTCCACAGCTGTCTCGGAAAGGTCTCCCCAGACCTGGAGCACCTGAGTCTGGGCCCCGAGCAGCGCTCCGCAGAGAAAGGCGGCGACACCGTGGTGTCCTCCCTGCCGGGCTCTGCCCCTGCCCCGTGGACTCTGTGTCTGCGGACGTTCCCCCCGCCCCACGCCTCTGACTCACGTGTGCCCCCGCACACGGGCCGGCCGTCTCTCTGTGTCTAGGCCGCGCTCCCAGCACAGAGTCTGTCCCTTCGCAGGCGCTCTGTAAGCAGCTGTGGCGTAAACGGCGGGTGAACGACGATGCACACTCGTGTGAGTTCACGCCGCTGGAGACGGAACAGGGCCGAGGGCAGCTGTGCGTGGTCCCTACCGACTGTACCGCCACGGCCGCCCCCTCCGGCTCCTCAGTGACGTCTGTCCACTTTCTAGAGTGTGACGGATTTCAGCACGAAAGACTTCGGGCAGCGTACGAGGTAGTACCCACAGTTAACACGTGACGCGCGGAGCCGATGTCACTGGGCTTCCGTTCGGGCGGCAACCACCCGACAGGTGTGGAGTTAGAGTGTAAACAGGCGCACAGTGGTGCAGCCAGTGCAAAACTGCATTAAAGTTACATTTACTTTTTCACCTTGACCCTGCCAGTCCCACACACCGACGTCGCCCAAACGGAGAGCGCGCTGTCAGTCCCCAGGGACGGACGCCAGGCTGACCGTGTTAACAGCATGGCGTTGCGCACGCGCTGGCCCCCTGCGGGGACGGAGTCTCTCCCAGGAAGACGCCCCTCCTTTCCAGAACTCCCCCAGAAGACAACAGCCAATGGGCGTGTTCCTTTATTTCAGGGATCAGAGCACAGACCTGTCCTCACACTGGGGAGGGGGGGACCAGGACATGGGCGC
The DNA here is from genome assembly GCA_004026765.1 of Micronycteris hirsuta. NCBI lineage: Eukaryota > Metazoa > Chordata > Mammalia > Chiroptera > Phyllostomidae > Micronycteris > Micronycteris hirsuta. Next base: position 2,711 of record PVJI01001262.1, read on the forward strand.
AAAAACTGGAAAATGTGGCATCAGCCCGGAGAGCACGGCCACAGCAGATTTCAGGCTCCGTGTGCGCCTGCGCGTGCACACGCACACACGTGGCACTGGACACGGAGCGGAGGGCAGACGCTGCCCGCCTGCGGTATTGCCGGGGCGTTTATGCAGCAAGTGCAGGAGGGAGACCACGGGCCCGCTGGGCCCAGGGAGGCGATCCCAGGCGGACGCAGGGCCGCTGTGCTTCACCCGCGGCTAGTGTTGTTGCAGGATGGCCTGGCGCCCTTGGAGCTGCCTCACGCACAGATGAGGCCCTGACCGGCTCCGGGTCCTGGAATCTTCTTAGCGAGCCCCACAGTGCGGGCTCTTGTTCTGGCATGCAATGCTCTGGAGAACACTGAGCTCTCAGGACCCTGAAAACACAAGGACGTGTCCTTAGGGGGCTCAGCCAGGGGCAGCCCCAAGGACAGGGGCCCGGCACCCCAGGCTCAGGGGGCCGGCTCTGGTCTCAGCTCTGCCCTCACTGCCGGCTCCACTGGCCTCGGTCCAAGCCCCTCCAGGCCTGTTGGGTGCCTCTGTTTCGCCACTGTGAACAGGACCCTCCAGAGTCTTGGGCTCCCCCAGCTCTGGGCCCTGGGCTCCTGTTTGGCTGACCGTAGGGCAGAGAGGGGCCCTTGGAGCTGGTGCCACCACCTCCTGAGGTGGGGCTGGCCTGACCCTGGACAGGAGGCCAGGTCAGGACCTGAGCTGTTCTCGGGGAGGACCAGAGCTGCCCGACCCCAGGTCGGCACTCACCAGGCGTTCTCCTCGGTCCCAGGTTCCTGTGGGGACAGACAGCAGAGTATGATCACAGGAGGCTGCCAGGAGGGTCCTCTCTGTGACGGGGTGGCTGGGGAGGAAGTGACCCCTCCCCAGGCCAGGGATCCTACCAGGAAAGTTACAGGAGGGGCCGGGTGTCCTTGATCCCTATCCCCTCACTACACCACCGTCTACTATTTTCCAGTTCCACAGCTTCTGGAACCTTCCAACAGGCCTGCATCTCTCTGCACCCAGAATGCCCAGCACCCTCTACAACAGCAGCCCCCTGGCTCTTGGCCACAGACCTGCGCACCCCCCAGTGCCAGCCCAGGGCTGCCTTGGAAATGGAGCTGAACAGATTACTGACGCCTTAGGGACCCCAAATCTAGCCAGGCCCATCCCTCAGCCCCAGGGGCTTGGGGCTCAGCAGAGACAGCACCGTGATGGCTTCCAGGCTGTTCCCCCTTCTGGCCACTCCATGTGGGGGGCAGGGGAGGCTCAGCTGGGAGAACCGGGATGACCCAACACAGGCCGGGCCCTGTCCCAACTCAGCGCCCAGGGCCCGCCCCCAGCCCGGGCTGTCACTCACTCCCCTCCAATGGCTCTAACTGGGAGCGCTCACCTCTGGGGAGCCCACTGCACACAAACTGGAATCCTCCATCTTTTGGCTTCTTGACGCAGATATAGATGACGGTCCAAACAAACAGGGAACAGAGAAAGCTCCCGATCAAGCAGAGCCAGCGTCTGCTCTCTGACGGCAGGAGAAACGGAACACGTCTCTGTGAGGTCAAAGCCGACCTTGTGCCCAGCAGCCGCGGGACCGAGTACAGACAGGCCCACGTGCGCTCGTGAAGGACGCAAAAACCCTCAGTCGGGGCTCCTGCACCCCGCGTCCTCCATAGCACCGCTCACAAGGGCCCAGACACAGAACCCACCTCAGTGGGATGGACAGACGGACACAGAGAGGCCGACTGTGCACACGCACACCCTGGATCCCCGTCACCACAGAAAGCAGGACCCCTGCCATTGTGGGAACATGGACACACTGGGGGACAGGACTCCGTGAGGCAAGTCAGACAGAGACACCCCCCCAGGTGACCCCATGTCACGAGGACCCTAAACACCATCCAGTGCCCTGAGACGTCCCCTCTGATGCTCCAGGTTTTGTCGTTTTCAGACCTTGCAGTTCCGTCTTTGATTCGCTGTGAGTCAGTTTCTGTGTCTGGTGTGAGGTGAGGGCCTAACTCCTCCTGGGCCTGGGGACGTCCAGGGTCCCCCACACCACTTACTGAAAACTATCCTTGCCACAGAGCGGTCGGGGCTCAAGGGTTTGTTTGTTTGAAAATGTCCCCCAAGTCTATGAGCAGGAGAGTGAACAGCAACACGTGTGTCTGTCTGCACCTGCGTCTGCATGTAGCTCGGCCACACAGAGCGGTGACAGCGTGGCAGGTGCCACCGTGACCCAGGGCCTGGGAGACACGAGCCTGAACCAGAGAAGCCAGACCCCCAAGGCCACATGCCATTGGATCCGGTGTGTGTGACACGTCTGAATAGGGAATCCGTCCCAGAAAGTAACTTGGGGTGGCTGGGGGCCGTGGGGAGGGCAGCGCCGCTGGTCCCCGGGCTGATGGGAACGAGAGGGACCTGCACTGCCCCCCTCAGATGGTTCCCCCCAGGTCACGGGGTTCTCCTCTCCACGGACACACACCTTAACCACAGCGACCCTCTCTCACCTGGACCTGGCGGGCCGCACACCGTGTCCGCCGTGGGGTGGCACTGCTGCAGGACGATTGTCCCCTCGGGACACCTGGGGGTGGGGGTGACACGCCTTCACTGTTCCTGCTTCCACGTCTGTCTCTCCAGGCCCCAGGCACCCGGGGCCACACTGTCACCAACAGAAGGTGTCTCCGTGGGGCGCTTCCCAAACCCACTTTTGGGGAGCACTGTGTGCCGTGATCACAGACCCCACGAGGGTCCTGGGGTGACAGGAAGCCCCCTGCTCTCACCCCAGAACCAGCTCTGGTCCCACTAGGAGGACAGTTGACCTGTTTCCTCCCGATGAGTGTCCACGGCCTTGTGTGCAGGTCTGGGAGCTGGAGGAGGCGGGATCTGTCCAGCTTTGAACAAAGGCTCCGGATGCAGCTGCTCCTTCCTGACCGTTGCCAGGTTAGAGCTTCCGGTTCAGTCTGGCGCGTTCTGAAGTCCCAGGCAGGTTGCTTACACCCGGGTGAGCGACTCGCTTGCTCAGGACCTCGTGTGGGTGCTCACAGCCCCCCACACCGCAGGGAAGGGGGCACCTGTCCAGGCTGTCAGTCACCAGCCCCATGCTTCCTCCACCCCCGGGTTCCCACCTTCTTTCTGGGGAGCACAGGGCTTCTCTCGGACCCCAAACCCCGGATCACAAAGTGGAAAACTCTGGAGACTTCTCCAGGTTCAACAGCGCTTAGGAACTGAAAGCCCGTCCAGCCTGTCCCTTTGTTTTGCTGTGACCAAATGTAGCCCTGGGGACACCAGACATGCACATCCTGGTCCCCAGACACGGTTGTTCCCCTGGGGTGAGCCATCGGGCAACCTATCAGCCACCTGGGTGACCCCGGACACTGGTGCCCTGACCCAGGATTCTGCACACAGATGGCTAGCAGTTGAGAGGACAGAATGAACGTTTTGTAAAAGCCAATGACGTGATGGTACCTCTTCCTAGGAGGTGACATCAGGACCCTTCCAGCAAAGCAAAGGAGGGACTCAGACAGGTGGAGGCAGCAGGGGTAGCCCAGGAGGGCTGGGAGGGGAGGCCCCACCTGGGCTGCTGGGCACAGACTTGAGCCGGTGCCCAAGCTGGGGACCCAGGGAGGGACACAGGCCCCAAGACTATAAGGGACATAAGGCTGAGGGGGGCCCCATCGCCTGTGACCCCGCCCACAGCACCGGCACGCAGAGCCACCTACGTGCTACACGGTGTGCAGAATTCCGCATCGCCAGGGGCTTTGTAGAAACGGCCCGTTCGGCACCGGCACATCCGGTCGCTGGTCACGGTGCACTCTGCCACCACGTACTCGTCTGCGGTTCAGGAAAGCCCGCGTCAGCCCACGGGGCGTGCCCGGTCCCCGTGCGCAGGGGCATCCGTGTGGGATTCGGGCTGGAGGCCGTGTGGCCCACGACGGACCTCAGCCGCCACAGCGGGGCCCTGGGCTGGTCCGGGGGTTGTAAACCTGCGGGGGACGCCTCTGCCACCTGGTCCCACACCTGTCTCCCCAGGTGTAAACACCCGAGCTGGGGCGCTGGTGCCGGAACGGGGTCACACGGACGCATTTTGAACCATCGTCTCAAAATGCTGCCCCCGGGGAGGTTGTTTTTTTTATTAAAAACCTCGCTTGCCTGACTGTTCTTCATCAAGACTGCGTGTCCACCTTTGTGGCTGCAAAAAAATAAGTGTGTTTTTCCTGTGGGGTTGGCCACTTGTAAAACATGTTATGGAATTTGTGTCAACAGGAACACTGAGGCTTCCGGGGTCACATCCAGTGGCCCCTGGAGGTGAGGTCACCATGGTCTGGCTCTGTGTGATGCCCGGGGTCAGGGCCGAGGGGCGGGTGGGTAGCGTCTCCACTCCACCCTCTGCAGGTGAACGATGGGGGACATTGTTTTTTTTTTAAGATTTTATTTATTTATATTTTTAGAGAGGGGGCAGGGAGGGAGAAAGAGGGAGAGAAACAGCAAAGTATGGTTGCCTCTCACATGGCCCTCACTGGGGACCCGGCCCGCAACCCAGGCATGTGCCCTGACTGGGAATCGAACCGGGACCCTTTGGTTCCCAACCCGCTCTCAATCCACTGAGCTACAGCTGCCAGGGCTGACGGGGGATATTTTTAAAGGGAAACGGGGTGACAGTCCATCCGAGTGTGGACTGGATGTTGGGGATCCCTGCTGGTTCTCCTGCGTGGGTGACGCCCTGTTGTACGCATAAGAAGTGCGGGGGGTGGCGAGTTGGGGTGAGACCCTGTGACGTCTGCAGCCGACTGGGCCGTGGTTCGCACCCCCTCGCACACACAACACTTATACACACAAATGCACGTGTGCACACAAATATATGCTCAACCACACTCGCACATGCACACACACCGGTGATTGAACACCAACACTTAGATAACCATCAGTAAGAGCCCTGAGTTTTGTTCTTCCACTTCTCCACCGGCTGTGAAAGTGTGGGCCACAAGCAGTAAATAATTCCAACTCCCTGAGGGTGACGGCCCCTGATTGCCTCCTCGCGTGTGGGTGCGTCTTCCCAGCTTCTAGAGCGAACTGACCCTTCCCCTTCGAATACGATGATGGAAACTAGAAACGGGGCTGAGACTGTTGAACCAGAGCAGCTCCCTGGGTTCGGTCACTGTCTCGCTGCCACACTACGTGGGGACCGACGTGTGCGCTGACGGACGTCTCCAGCCACGTCTCTGCGGGACCCTGAGTCCCTCCCTCCCCCCAGGGCCCCGGCTCTCCCCTCACGTTTCTCGGCTGAGCCATGAGCGTCCCTCTGGCTAAGTCCCGAGGCCCAACGTGAAGGACTGGCCACAGCAAGGTCAAGGGGCTGACGGGTCAAGGTCAGGCAAGGTGCCTGGGCAGACTCACCCTTGGAGCAGGTGGAGCACAGTAGGCAGGACTTCGGGCCGTTGGGGGACGCCGTGAACGTCCCTCTGTCACACTTCTCACACTGTCCCCGGGTGTGGGGGCGGCTGCAGTGTTCCTGGACAAACTCCCCTGTGCAGGAGGTGGGCGCTGTGGTCAGACCCCCCAGGCACTCAGGGCGCTCCCGCTGTGCGGCCTGCCCACCCCGTCCTGGGGGCGGCCTCGCCAGTGAGAACAGAGAAATACCTCTGTCTGGGTTTTTGGATCAAAGTGACCTCTGGACATCCGACCTTCTTGGACATGCGGAAGCACAGACCGCCTGGGATCCCGTCTGCGTGAGCTCTGTCCCTGCCGTGCACCCGCCCCTCTGACAGCTGTGCTGTGCGCACCACAGGGACCCCGGCCCCCAAACCAGCAGACACTGAGGACCCCGAGGCGGCGCCTCTGGTCCGGGGTCAGGAAAAGCAGCAGGACCACGTCCCAGCGCTCTGCCTCCCAGCCAGGGCCCAGGCTCAGCGTCAGGGAGGAGCCCTGCCCAGCTCCCACCCACAGGGGACACAGCTCCCTTCAGGACCCAGGGGCACCTCACGGGGCCAGCAGGTTCCTGTCACCTTCCCTGAGGGCAGATGGGCTTCCTTCTAGAAGGTGTCGCCTGGGGCCATGTCCCACCTCCTGGGTGCTGCTAACCTGCCTCTCCTCCTCACTGTCAGGAGGGGTCCCTCCCCACAGCCCGATACACGTGGACTCTGCCGTCCCACCAGGCAGACCCGTCCCGGACTCACCTGCGGGGCAGCGCAGACAGCAGTGGCCGGCGGACCAGTACTCATTGGGCCCGCACCTGTCGGCGGGGCTGGGGTGTGGGGCCTGGCCCCGCTGGGAAGTCCAGTTGGTCGGGGCAGCCACCGTCAGCTGGAACAGAACAAGACCCGTTCATGGACAGGACACCTGTGCTGTCCCCTGTGCGGTGGAGGGCGGCTGCCTCAGCTCCGCACATGTCTCGGCTCAGTGAATCCCAACGTCCCCCCTAAGTGGCAGGTGTTGCCCGACCCCACCTGGGCCAGGTCTCCTTCCCAGACCCTCCCCCTGCAGAGCTGGGGCCCCTCCACCCCACGCCCCAGCCCACGGAGAATCCTCCCCTGTGCCCCCCGCCCAGGCACCAAAGGCCATGAGCTCACTGGCTCCCCCTGTGGGGTCAGGGAAGGGGCCTCCTTTTCCTCCCGTCCCCTGGGGTGGGGCGGGTTACAATGCGCAGGTTTCAGGAGCAAGAGGAGTTTAGTCACAATGACACCAACACCAGCAAGGACACATCTGGGGGCCCAGCACAGAAGGGGACCCAGGGCTTCTTCCTGTACAGAAGCCTCCCGACCATCCCTCCCGCTTAAAGCGCCTTCACATTTCCTGTAGTGTCCGCCCTCAACCCCCCTTTATCTTCTTTTTCCTCCGTACACACAGCACCTCTCCACACACCGCGTTTCTTGCCAGTGTGAAGGGGGGGGGCGGTGGGGGAGGGGAGCCACCTGCTCCACCCCGAGATGCACGCTCGCGGGTGAACTCCTGCCAGGGCACCTGCAGGGGGAGGCGCAGCCCTGAGCGGGCGCCTGGTCGCGGGGGCCAACCAGCCAGGGCCAGAGGTTCCCGGGAAACGTGCAGTTCACCGAGTATCAGTTATTCCTCCTGAAGCTGTTGCACCCCCCGCCCCCAAACTACAAATGCCTCCTTTCGAGGGTCCCTCCTCCCGCGGCTGGCGGGGCCACCGCGGAGCGTCTCATCCAAGCCGAGAGGACGAGTGGCTGGCCGTTTCCCCCACTGCCCGCTCTGCCCAGCCGTGTGGCCACGGAGGAGCCTTCCCGCGGAACCCAGCCGGAGTGCGGGAGGGGACCCGCGAAAGGGACGCCGCTGGCCTGGGTGAGCTCCAGCATGGCCATGGGGACACCACTCACGGGTGCCCTGCTCCAGGAGGGTCCCCGCTCTGAGCTGTTGGGATCCCGGCTCCGGTGCACGTGTGCAGAACACCGTCGCCCCCGTCCCGGCTCCTGAGCTGCCAGTGTCCCAGACGTTGTCCTGCCCTGGGAGCCCCCACCCATGATCGGGGTCCACCCTCCCCGGAGTCCCGGCCGCACCCATCTGCTCCCCGAGCAGTGACAGCGACAGGGGAGTGGACGGCAGGCCCATGGCGCACCGGACTGAGCGGGGGAACCGCGGTGACTTCGGTCTCTCCGACTCTGGAGTCCTTTCGCGAGGACTACTGGGGGCGGAGCCAGAAAAAGAGGACCTCAACATGCTAATGACATTCCGGTGGGAGCGCTGACGTCACTGTCGCTGACTCAGAGTCCATGCCTCACCAATCCCAGGCCCGAGTGCCCGCTGCTGGGAACGGAATAGCTTCTCCGGGAACCACCGACAGGGCGTCGTCGGAAAAGGACGCCGTTTGCACAGTTTCCCCAAAACCAAGGTGCAGTTTTCAGGGAGGCAGAGGGGCAGGGCCAGATCTTTATTGGGTCTTCCTGGTTTTCCCAGATGAGCCTCCCCTGCGCCCCGCCCCCCGCCCCCCCACGGAGTGGCCAGAAGGGGGAACAGCCTGGAAGTCATCACAGTGCTGTCTCTGCTGAGCCCCAAAGCCCCTGTGGCTGAGGGACGGGCCTGGCTAGATTTGGGGTCCCAAAGTTGTTATTAATCTGTTCAGCTCCATCTCCAAGGCAGCCCTGGGCTGGCACTGGGCAGTGTGCAGGTCTGTGGCCAAGAGCCAGGGGGCTGCTCTTGTAGAGGGTGCTGGGCATTTTGAATGCATAGAGATGCAGGCCTTTTGGAAGGTTCCAGAAGCTGTGGAACTGGATAATGAGGAGAGGGAGCACATAGGGCTCCTTCCTACAGCGGGATCCCTTGCCTGGGGAGGGGTAGGATCAGGTGAAGGGGGGGTGAAGACACTGTGCCCCTCGCTGCTCCCCAGGACCTGAGCCCGCACTGTGGGGCTCACTCAGAAGATCCCGGTGCCGGTTGGGGCGTCGTCTGTGAGTGAGGCAGCTGTGTGGGCACCAGCCATCCTGCAACACTTGCCGCGGGTGGAGCACAGCGGCCCTGCGCCCACCTGGGATCGCTTCCCTGGGCCCAGCGGGGCCTGTGGTCTCCCCTCTCCCCCGGCACTTGCTGGATAAGCGCCCCAGCAATACCATAGGCGGGCAGCGTCTGCCCTGCGCTCCTTGTCCAGAGCCACGTGTGTGCGTGTGCACATGTGTGAGCCCCCACACACGCTGGTGCACACGGAGCCTAAACTCTGCTGTGGCCGTGCTCTCCGGGCCGATGCCGCATTTTCTGGATTTTGTGCCCGTGTCCTGATCCCCCCTGCCAGTGTCTGTGCTCAGGTCCCTGAAATAAAGGAACACGCCTATTGGTTGTTGTCTTCTTGGGGGAGTTCTGGAAAGGAGGGGAGTCTTCCTGGGAGAGACTCCATACCAGCAGGGGGCCATCTGGGGCTGGAGGGCCCAGGGCAGGGGTCAGAGGTCATGAGGATGGAGGGTGCCAGGGGAGGGTGGGCTGCAGGTTGCGGGGAGCAGTGAGAAGCAGGCCCAGGAGACAGGGGTCAGGTCACCCCTCCGGTGAGGCATCTGAGGACAGAGTGGCACCGTCCACTGGGACACTCTGGGGAGCCACAGGGCCTGTGTGTCCCTCAGCTCCATAGTGCCTGGTCCCTTCCCCCCACGAACTTCCCTCCCTGCCCTGCTACCCTGGCCCACCTCGTGCTTGGGTTCCCCTAGGACCACGGAACTCAGTGCTCAGTCACCAGGGCCAGAGTGGGTGGCCTGCCTTTGCTGGGACGGCCCAGGGCGCCACTGAAGGAGGGTGGTGTCAGCTGGTACAGACCCCACACCCACTGCAGAGGGAGGCCGTGGCTCTGAGCTCACAGCTCAGGAAAGACTGGGGACTACTGGGAGAGGGCAGGGCAGGGCACAGGAGGGGCTGGGACTGGAGCCCAGCGGGATCAAGCAGGGGCAGCCTTAGGCAGACAGCACTGGGCCCCTGAGGGCAGTGGGTCCTGCTGGAGCGTGGGTGCCCTGCGGGGTGAGGGGGGTGGCGCATTTTCTGCAGGTGGGTATGGGGAGGGCTGCTCAGGACAGCAAGCCGGGTGCTTTCAGAGCCAGAGTGGCCCTCCTCACCCACGACACGGCTGACTCAGGACCCCCGTCCCCTGTCCTGCAGCCTGGGGTCCTCTGCCACAGTTCTTTCTGTCCCTGGTGTGAGTGCAGATTCTGTTCTCACTCACCAGGACAGGAAGGCGGGTGGACCCGCCCAGAGAGGTGTCCCGGGGTCTCTGGGTGCATCACAGGGGCTGGTGGCGATTCTCCAGAAAGATGTGGGGTCCAGAGCTGGGCCTGCCTTCCCACCCCCAATCAGGACCCCCGTCCCAGCCTCCAGGGTGTCTGTGGGTTTGAACGTCTGGACGGTGTGCGGAGAAGCGCTCCCCTTCCCTATTTTGGAGCTGCAGGAAGCACGAGGTTCTGGGCGACAGAGGCAGGTCAAAGGCCTTTGCCACCTGGCGCTGAAGGGACCCCAGGTGAAGCAGCCGCTTCCGGTAGAGCGAGTGGTTCTCTGCGGTTCCCGGCGCCCGCCTCCCTCCGTGCGCACGTGACTGAGGGAGGCTCGGGGCACTTCTTTCCTCTGCACCGGGGGAGCGAAACGGTGGGTCAGAACCCGAGACCGAGGGTTCGCGGTCGGGGGGTGGGGCCGGAGAGGAGCCGCGCGCTGCTCCGCAGGGAGGGTCTCCCGCCCAGGTGCGCACACCCAGCACCGTGACCCCGCGGTCCGCGCACGTGCCGCGGCCGCCTCTGCCGCTGTTGGGGGAGCAGGTAGATGTGGGGGGACGGCGGGGGTGATGGTGGGGGGACTGCAGAGAGGGACGACCCTGTCAGCCCGGAGGGCCCGAGCCCGGGTCGCACAAGGTCTCGTACAAAGTATAAGCTCTGGGGTCCCGGGAAACCGCAGAGGCAGAGCGTCCCGGCCGCCCAGCGCCGGGCTCCCAGTGCGGAGCCTTCTTGATGTGATATAAATGGAAACATGATTCTTAAATAAAAAAAAATTTTAAATTACTTTCAGAGAGCGGGAAGGGAGGTAGAGACGGCGAGAAACGACGGGAGAAGCCGCCACTGCTGGGCTCTCGCCCGCCCCCAAGTGGCGGAGGAGCCGCCACGCGGGCCGGGAATCCCGGCGGTCGCGACCTCTCGGCGCTCAGTCCGCTCGGTCCCCCAGCGGGGCGGAGACGAGATTCTTGTCTCCGTGTTAGGTAGGTACGTCTAGAACTTTACACAATTTTACTAAATCCGAATAATTGCTCAGAAGTGGTGACTCAGTGTGCCTCTGAAGATCTGGTCCGGAGAGAAATCAATCCTCAGGTTTAAAACATTTTCAACATTGTGGAAGCTACTTTTCTTTGCTTTTAAATGATGTTACTTTAATATTCCATTTGGACATTTGGTCTCCCACGACTTATAATGAAAAGACTCCTGAAACGCAAATTCTTTTCCCCCCAGACTTTTACGCATTTAACGGCTTGAAGTACAGACCGAACTGCTCCGTTTCGGCGGTGAGAGCCCGCCTGCCGCGCGCGCGCACGAGGCAGGAACGCACCCCACTCCCGCGGGCCGCAGACAGGACCCGCCCTCGGGCTGGGAAAGTCGCCGAGCCGCTGCGGCCAAGGGTTGCGACCGAGGCCCCCATCTCGATACTGAGCGGCGTTCCCTGGACGGGCACCGTTGCTCCGCTGCTTCCGGAACGGCTGGTGCTGGAAGGGACCCCCCTCCGGTTCGGCCACACACGCCGCCGAATAAAACTCCGTGTGCGACCGCCACCTGGTGGTCGTACAGCTCTCCGTGCTCGGCCCCCAAATCCCGAACACTCCGGACGCAGCCTTCAGCGGGACCTTGTCCGCGGGTGACACACGCCCTCTGCGGAAGGTCGGCTGTGCGCAGCCCCAGGAAGGCGCGCCTGGACCTGGTGACTGGGTGGGAGGCCAGCTGAGGACCTGTGCACACCTCGTGGCACATTCTGTGAGAGTCAGAACCGGAGAGCGCTGCGCTGGCTGGGCGGCCCGGTGGTGCGAGCCTCTTTTGGTCCCGTACACCAAAAGGCTGCAGGTTCGATCCCCAGAAAGGGCATGCACTGGAGGCAGCCAGTCAATGTTGCTCTCCCACGTCGATGTTGAAATGAAAATTCTTTAATGCGCTGGACAGAGAATTGGTCTTCAAATGTCATCCCAAATCCAGGCGACAGAAGAGGTCTGGTAGCCATAAGGTTTCAGAGGGCACTGATCTTCTGATGTGTTTTAAAACACCAGACGTCACAGAGAGAGGACCCGTGTCTGTAAACTGGGACCTGCACCCCGTAATCTGAATACCCCGTGACCTGGGGGGAACCGTCTGAGGGGGGCAGTGCAGGTCCCACTCGTTCCCATCAGCCCGGGGACCAGCGGCGCTCCCCTCCCCTCGGCCCCCAGCCACCCCGAGTTACTTTTTGGGACAGATTCCCTCTTCAGACGTGTCACAGACACCGAATACAATGGCACGTGGCCTTGTGTGTCTGGCTTCTCTCGTTCAGGCTCGTGTCTCCCAGGCCCTGGGTCACGGTGGCACCTGCCACGCTGTCACCGCTCTGTGTGGCCGAGTGACAGGCAGACGCAGGTGCAGACAGACACACGTGTTGGTGTTCACTCTCCTGCTCATGGACTTCGGGGACATTTTCTAACAAACAAACCCTTGAGCCCCGACTGCTCTGTGGCAAGGACAGTTTTCAGTAAGTGGTTTGGGGACCCTGGACGTCCCCAGGCCCAGGAGGCTTTGGGCCCTCAGGCCACACCAGACACAGAAACTGACTCACAACGAACTGAAGACCGAACTGCAAGGTCTGAAAATGACAAAACCCTGGAGGATCAGAGGGGACGTCTCAGGGCATCGGATGGTGTTTAGGGTCCTCGTGACACGGGGTCACTGGGGGGGTGTCTCATCTGACTTGCCTCACGGAGTCCTGTCCTCTGATATGTCCACGTTCCTACAATGGCAGGGGTCCTGCTTTCTGTGGTGACAGGGATCCAGTGCGTGCGTGTGCACACTTGGCCTCTCTGTCCTTTCTTCTGTGCATCTCACTTAGGGGGGTTCCCTGTCCCCGCCCTTGTGAGCGGTGCTGCCGTGGACGCGGGGTGCAGGCGCCCCGACCGAGGGTTTTCACGTCCTTCACGGCGCACGTTGGGCCTGTCTGTACTCGGTCCCGCGGCCGCTGGAAAATATGCCAGCGTGTGACTTTACTGAGACGTTTCCTGTTTTTCCCGATGTCAGAGAGCAGATAGCAGTGGTTCGGTCGGGAGCTTTATAATCTGGCCCCCGGTTTGTCTGGGCATCATCATCATCATCACTATTGCCCACCTCAAGAAGCCAAAAGACGGAGGATTCCAGCCTGTGTGCAGCGGACTCCCCAGCTGTGCGCGCTCGAGCTAGAGGCTTAGGAGGAGAGTGAGTGACAGCCGGGCTGGGGGCGGGTCCGGCGCTGAGCGCGAACAGGGCCAGGCCTCTGCTGGGCTCCTCCCACTCCTGCCCCGCTGAGGCCCCGCCCCCACACGGCGACGCCCGGGAGGGGCAACAGCCGGGAGGGGTCGCAGTGCTGCCTCCGCTGAGCGCCAGGCCCCCGGGCTGAGGGAGGGAACTCGGCCCTCCGAAGGGCGGCGCCTTCTTTTTCTGGATTTCGGTTTCCTGGTTTGACTGGCTGAGGAACCAGTTGGACCGGTAGATTGCGTCATCACCTAGGGGCCTGTAGCGAAAGGTTTTGTCCTAAAGCCAAGTTTTGGAGTTGGGCTGCAGGTGAGTGCGGGGGCGCTCGGGGAGGGCAGGTCCCGACAGCGGGCCCGGTGTCGCCCGGCGCTGGACAGCTTCACGGGCAAAGTGCGAGCTCTGAGCGGGGCCGGGGCGGGGGCGGGGGGACCGGCCGCGTTCTGTTCCGCCCCCCGCAGCCGCGCACTGGGGTCCGAGCGGCTCGGGGTGCGGATTCTCCCAGCGTCTGCGGGACCCCAGATTCCTACGGGAGGGGCCGGGGTGGGGAACACCAGGCCGAGTTCGCTCGTGGCCCGGTTTCTACACGCGGGACGAGGACCGGTGCGCGGGCGCTGGCGAGGGGGGACCTGAGGTGGATCCCCAGTTTTCTGGGAGACCTGAGACTGTCCACGTTCTGCACGTTCGCGTTCCCCTTTCGCACCAAGACGCAAGCGGGCGGCTGCAACCCCAGGGCAGGGCGTGCCGGTGGAGCCGTGCCACGTTTGCAAAGCGGAGAATATATATTTATTTATACAGGTGGGGGAGGGAGGGAAACAGCAAAATATGGTTACCTCCTGACTAAGAATCGAGCCGGGACAATTTGGATCCCAGCCCGCGCTCAATGCAGAGCTACACCAGCCAGGGTGGGTAACCGGTGTTTTATTTACTAAAAATCAACTCGGGCGGGGCGGCGCGGACCCCGTTTCTGGACGACCTGGGCTGCCCTGCGCTCGGGCCCGGAAGCTGCGGAGCGGCCCCAGGGGGAGGAGAGACGGGGGCTCCGAGGTGGCCACTCAGCACCCCTCTTCCCGGGGCTGCGGGGTGTCGGGAAGAGCCGAGGGGGAGGCAGGTCCCCAGTCCCTGGGACACGTGGAGCCGGGTTACAGTCCAGAAGGTTCCCAGGAGACGGGGTGAGGGTTGGTGCTGAGCTGGGGACAGGCCGGCAGCTGCTGTGACACCTCCTCCAGCAGAGGCCTCAGGGACCAGGCCGGTCTGTGCCCCGGGCCCCCACCTCACCACTGCCCCCCCCCACCCCACCCCACAGGCCCCGAAGTCAGCAGAGTCTGGGACGTGGACTATGTCACCCAGTGCAGCCGTGTGAACCTGGCTCCTTCATGGCCCACGGCAACCGGGAGACCGCGTGCCTGCCGTGTGCCAGGTGCAGGGTGGGGGGGCAGTGAGTGGGTGCAGGGAGGCGCAGGGGCGGGGGTGGGGGGGGCTTGGTTTCTGCAGCCCTCCCCGTGTCCACGCGGCTGGCAGGAATCACCCAAGGGCAGGTGTCACAGGTGAACAGGGTGACGGGGCGGCCAGGATGCGTGACTCCCAGGATGACACGCATCTGTGCTGAAAAGTCCACCTGAGGTCCCGGGACTCAGGGCCGCTGTCCCCGAGAGGAACGCACGGGGTCTCCCCGCACCTCTGCGGCCCGCAGTCTGCGGAGGAGGCTGCGTTCTGCCCGCGTCCCACCCAGCGCTCCCCCCACTGTGGCCGCGGCCCAGCCCACAGTCCCCTGCACGGGGCGGGGGCTTAGATCCGAGCAGGCGCTCAGGCCAGTTGGAAAGCGGCAGGTCCCCCCCGCCCCACGTGTCTGTCTCAGTGACGGACGAACCGCAGGGCCTTTAACATAAACATATTCCAGGATTCCTAGTTCTCCTTCGGAGAAGCAGGCCCTCGGCGTTCTCACGAGCAGAGCCTCGAGTCTGCGGCTGCTTCCGGCAGCAGGGACGGGCGACAGTGTCCCTCCCGCCGGCCCTGGGCTCAGCGTGTCCTTCCCTGCGCGTCCCTCTGCGTCTCCCGTCTCGGCTCTCACAGCCGTCGGGGCGCAGCGTCCACGCTCTGGTGAGTTGGTTCCTCGTGTCCATGCTTTTGATGGAGCCGCAAACGGACTGAGGATGCTGCTCCGTCTGGGACGCATCACGCTGTGCGGACGTGCCCCGTCTCTGCTCCGCACCCTGAGCGGTTGCTGCGTTCACTCAGACGTCCTCGCGGGTGTTGGGTGGGTCCTCAGACGGTCCTGCGTGTCGTGTCCTGCGTCTGCGGGCGGTGCGAGTGTCCTCCCTCTCCGACGTGTGTGCTTCTCATCTCTCTGTCTGTGTGACCGCCGTTGCCAGGACGTCCAGGGCGCTGTGCGTGGAAGTGGCGCGAGTGGGCGTCCGTTTCTCATTCCTGGTCTTAGAGAAAGAGCTCTCAGCTTCTCGCCATTGAGTGTTACCTTAGTTGTGTGTAGGAATTACGTTTTTTAAAGATTTATTTTAATCTATTTTTAAAGCAACGGGAAGGGAGGGAGAAACAGAGGGAGAGAAACATCCAGGTGTAGTTGCCTCTCGCGCGCCCCCTACTGGGGACCCGGCCCGCAACCCAGGCACGTGCCCTGAATCGAACTGGCAACCCTTTGGTTCCCAGGCCTGTGCTCAGTCCACTGATCCACACCAGCCAGGGCAGGAATTGTGTTTTTAATAATGACTTTTTATTCATAATTATAACAACATTGGATGCAGTCTATGCATTGTGCTCTTCTAGATTTTACTATAGTGAACAGCATTAAATACGAATCTTTGTGTTAATGCCGGTTTTTCCTTAAAAGCATCTGCCAGTGTAATCTGTGGGGCTAAGGATAAAACTATTTCAGGGCATTTGGTGTACGAGGAGGGACTGATAACAGCCACCGGGAAGTACCTACTGGAGGGTGGGCCCCTTGTAGTCCAGGCCCCCCTGCTAGGCGAGAGTTCTAGAAGCCCATCTGCATCCATGACCAGCTGGCGTTGTTATGAGAGGCTGCGTTTGGCTTCACTGGATTTTTTTTTTTTTTGAACGACTTTTCCAGAGCATCGGCCCATTTCACAATGGGTGATTCACCAGCACATCTGCCCACCTGCACTGGGTGTTCAGCAGTTTTTGACCAAAAACCCACGTGCCCCGCCTCCCTATTCACCCGATCTCACCCTAGCGCTTATTTTTTCTTTCCCGGATGAAAACAGTCCACAAAGGGAAACGCGCCGACGTGGGAGACGGGCAACAAAGGCAGGGGCACTAGAAGGCATCAGCGTCGCCGAGTGCAGAACGTGCTCTGGGCAGCGGAGGACGGTCTCCGTGGGTGGGCTGCCTCCAGTGGGGAGCGTCTGAGGGTGACTGATGAAGGCTGAAGATGTGAGAATAAAACACAGGTTTTATATGTGAATTCTCTTTTTGGGGTCTCCCCCGTGTACATGTGCCCAAGCGCATCCACAATGTCTACATTCACATGAAGCACAGGATATAATTACCATTCTAAATAATTTAAATTTCATTCCTTTATGTTTTATATTTTACAATGGTCTATGATCAGGACTAAAAAACAATATCATCCAAAATATGTGGAAATAAATTCCCCACTCTGGACACTTTTAGACTTTATAACATGGAGATGATGTAAAGCACAGGGTGCAGAGGCCTTGGGCTTCTGCCCTGGGTGACAGGGGACCCCCTGGGAGGGGCTGAGCAGGAGGGAGGGGAGGGGGCAGGACGTGCTGGCTGCTATGTGCAGCTCGGCCTGCAGGGGGCAGGAGCGGGATCGGGGACTCAGAGCAGAGGGGCCTGCCTTCCTCAGAGGGTGGTGCTGGGGTCGCACCTGGCTGTGGCAGGGAGGTGTGAGCAGGTGGGGGGCTCGGCCCTGGGGATGCAGCGTCTCCACCTAGAATTCTCCTCCTCCTCCCACTGCGTCACTGCTACTCAGCCCCTGCTGGCGTCTCCCTGTGCACAGCAGGGAGCAATGGTGAGGTGCCTGGTCCTCCGTCTGCCTGCCCTCCCTGTCTGCCTGGCCGTGGTCCAGCTGCTCAGCCCCTGCTCAGGTAGGACTGGCTCTGCGTCTGTGTGATTCGTTCACCTTTACGCCCAGCCAGAACCCTGGAACCCCCACCCCCCCAAGGCCCGTGCACACCCCACCTGTGTGAGGGCTGAGTTCCTGTCTGGGTGTCTGTCAACTCGCCCTCCCTGCCTGGGACTCCCCCTGTCCCTCTGGCCCCAGCTCCCTCTGACGGAGCCCCCCCTCTGATGACCAGCTGAGTTTGCTGTGGTTGGACCCCCTGAGCCCATCCTGGCAGTGGTGGGTGAAGATGCAGACCTGCCCTGTCAGCTGTCCCCGAAGAGGAGCGCTGAGACCCTGCAGCTGATGTGGGAGCGACCCAGCCACAGGCAGGTAGTGCACACGTACGCCCACGGGCAGGAAGACACGCCGGCAGCAGCGTATCGAGGGAGAACTGCGATATTAAGAGACGATATCACAGTGGGGAAGGCCGCTCTCCGGATTCACAACGTCACAGCCTCCGACAACGGAACCTACTGGTGCTATTTCCAAGATGTAGATTTCTATGCCAAAGCCCAGGTGGAGCTGCAGGTGGCAGGTGAGCCTCAGGTTGGTCCTACGCTCCTTTCCGTGGGCCGGGGGCAGAGCCTCAAGCCCACCCCAGAGCACGTGCGGCTCCTCACCAGCAACAGCCCCCTACCTCCATCCCTGCTCCACTGAGGCTGGGGACAGACCCAGGTGTCCCCGGGGTGACTTCCTCCTGCATCCAGTAAAGAGTCCCCCATGCCGCCCACCAGCCTCAGCAGGGGCTTGGAGGTCGTGGACAGGAAGGGGGAGGAGTCCTTCCCAAACTCCTGGGAACACAGCTGGAGCTGAACAGGTATGTCTGTCTTGGTGCAGTGAGGGGGGATGCTCACCTGGGGACACCAGGCTATCTCAGAGAGAGGGTGACAGGGAAGACCTCTGGTTCAGGGGTCGTGAAAGGAGCCCTGTGCTCTGGGTAGGACACTGTCCGGATGGTGCCGGGATGTCCTTGGTCACTCACAGCCGGGACAGGGAGTTCTGTCACTGCACACGGTTCCTGTTTCCTCTGTGCTGTCTGTCTCCCGACCCTTGAGTGGCCTTGAGGTGGTCCTGACCCATCCCAGTGACGAAGCGCCTTGTCTGAGGTGCTGCCCCCTGAAATTGCTCGTGTCCATGTGTCAGGGCTGCAGTTCCCGTCCCCGGACACAGCCCTGCCCTGTGTACGTGGGGGCTGGTTAGAGCATGGACGGGGTGGCCCCCTGGCCTTGGCCTTGCACAGCCACCACCTCAGCCTGCTGTCCCTTCCTGGAAACCTGGACCCCACCGACGGAACCCTCCCTACAGGACTCTGTGTTTTCAGGCCCTCAGAGGGTTTCCTCCCCCTCCCTGTGTCAGGGGCGTGAGGACAGGGGGTGGTGACTCCCCTGTGCCTGGCCCTGGGTCCGCTGTCTTCCGGGGGAAAGTCTTCCCCTCTGCACAGACCCGAGGTAGACACTTCCGGGGTGGAGACCCTGGAGGAAGAGCTGAGCAGCCCAGCAGCAAGTACAGCGAGAGGCTCCCGAGGGGCCTTGCATGGAACTCACCGCTCAGGCGGCCGTAGGACACCGTGTGTGTCTCCTCCTGCTCACAGGAGGGCCTGGCCTCCACAGCACACGTGGGACAGACAGGGGCACTGGGGTGCGACCCCCTTAGACTAAGGGCGGGGGGGAGGAGGCTCCAGCTATCTCTCAGGGGATTCAGGGGAAGCAGCCTGTGCTCTGGCCCAGATCCCCCTGGATCCAGTGTGAGGGTCCAGCGATGGTCAGGCAGTGGTCACACCGAGGGTTGGTCTCTGCTGCACAGCACACCCTGGGAACAGCTCCTGGTGGATCCCTGCTGGGCTCGTCCAGGGTTCGTGTGCCCCTCCCTACTGTGCAGACCCCCTCCAGTACACAGGGCTCCCCACGATCATCTCACTGTTCCTCCCCAGCGCTGGGCTCTGATCCCCACATTAAACTGAAGAGTTCCGAGGCTGGAGGGATCCGTCTGGAGTGCATGTCTGCTGGCTGGTACCCGCGGCCCCAAATTGAATGGAGAGACGCTGGGGATCACAACTTGTCTGCTGAGGTGGCCACAGAGGCTGCAGACCCCCAGGGCCTTTATGTAGCCTCAGCCTCTCTGATCCTGGAGGAAGTGGCTGCTCGGGAGGGGGTCTCCTGTGTCATCAGAAACCCACTGCTGGGCCAGGAAAGGTCAGCCAGGCTTTCCATCCCAGGTGAGTGCCCTGCCCGCTGCCCTGGCTCCGCGGTGCCCCTGGGGGAAGGCGGGGTGTCTGCTGCTGACCTGGGTCCCTGCGGGGCACAGAGGCCATAGGGCAGCGACCTGGGGCTCCTTCCCCTGAAGCGGTTCATGTCACAGACACCTGAGCACTTCCCGCGTGCCCCACACGGTGCCAGGCCATGGGACCTGGGGGCAAATGGTCAAGGTCAGCAAACACACCACAGGAGGGGGTAAGATAGGTACAACCCGAATCTTAATGGAAGTGCTAATCTCCTTAGAAGACAAAGGAACAGAGGAGATAAAAGCGCAAGAACGGGAATCATCAGTTCACAGAAAGTAAAACTCACAGGAGGAACCAGATCTGACCGAACAGGGGAATATGTTCCACCTGTGGAAGTGGCAGCAGCAGAACACCGAGATGGTGGCGCCCTCTGGTGGCGGGCTGTGGGGAGACAGTCCCTCAGACGTTTGGTGTCACCGTTTGGATGCGGCTGGTGTGCATGGGCACCAGTGCTGTTAAGGCCCAGGGCCGTCTGCGTCCAAACTGCTCACTTATGGATGCAAAACCCACTTCCGGGGACACACCCGACAGGCCAGCCTGCCACAATGGGACGTGGCGCCTGTGACCGTGTAGTTTTACGCCAGTGGTTCCCGTGACAAAGGGCCGGGCCTGGGAGTGCCCACCGGAGGGCAGCGGGTGGCAGTGGGCGCTGCCCTGGGAGACACGGGCCTGCTCGCTGTGCTGGACTGCGCAGGTCGCCGAGTCACAGGGCGAGAGAGACAGCGTGCACCCAGCTGGTGTGGGGGCTGTTTCGCTATTAACAAGATAAAGTAAAATGTGTTTAGCTTTGAAAACTTAATGAAATCTGCGGGGCGCTCGCCCAGATTTGGGGGTCGGGGGGTAGGCGAGCGGAGTGCAGAGGAGATTTCAGTGATACTGAATGTGCCTCCTCATATTCGAACTGATCCCATGTGGGAGGCTGATGTTTCAAGAAAATTGTACTCACTATGTGACAGTGAGTCTGGGCACGCTGGGGACAGAAAGATCATTTCATGGGCTGAGGTTACCCCTTTGCAGGTCCCATCTTCAGGGACGCAGAGCCTTGGATAGCGCTCTTCGCAGTGACCATGCTGGCTCTTGTGTTGCTCCTGGGGGTGGGGTGCCTGCTGTGGCTTCGATGGAAGAGGCCCAGGCCCTGTTCCAGGAGAAGGGGAGCGAGCAGGAGCTGAGAGAGGAGCACTGCGGACACAGAAGCAGCGCCCAAGGTGAGTCCCAGCTGCAGGTGGCGCCCCCTCCTGCCCAGCCCACGCCCACCACCCGGATCCTCCTCTGCATCCCCTTGACGGGACTTTCTTTTTCTGTTTATTTCCACAGAAGCTGCAGGATGAGCTCAGCAAGTCCCGATCCCAGTCCCTGCGCATCCTGGGGTCCCTGGTGACATGGTCACTGACTCTCACGCTATTCCCCGCAGGGTGGACAGAGACCTGGGACCGACCACATGAGTGCCCCAGACCTACATCTCGGCCTCTCTGCTCCGATAGTTCAGCCCCTTCCCTCACCCCTAACCTCCCAGGGGAAGGAATGGGGACACTGGTAGGGGGCTCACAGTGGGGTAGTGGCTGCGATTTCTCTCCACCGTGTGCTGCGCGAACCCAGACACCCCCCAAATTTGGGGGGAAATACTCTGGCCCAGTGATTCCACCCCCCAGGGGCTGTGCACTGCTGTAGGTGGGACCAGGGCGAGGGTTTCCTGCAGCAGTGGCGACGGGCCGGGTGCTGCGTGTGCCTCCTGCTCTGACAGCTCAGTGAGACCACCCACGTGGCAGAGTCAAAGGTCACACAGTCGGGAGCCCAGCGAGGTTGCAGACCTGGCCCCGGACCCCAGATCCGGCCTCAGCCTGCTGGGCCCTGCTGCCCGCACAGCCCCTCTGGTCCCGCTGGACAGGAGGGGGCCGCCTCAGCGAACCCGCCACCCCTGGGGCTTCCCACTCTCAGTCCCCGCGGGCCCTTCTCCAGGCTCACTGGCTCCATGTGAATGAGCGTCAGGCCTGTCAGGAGCCCGGCCAGGTCCTGTCCTACCGCGCTCTCCTGTCCCCGAGCCTGGTCCCTTCTGGGAGGTCAGCCTGGGCACCGGGCCCCGCCGACCCCGGGCCCTGCTTTCAGCTGGGACACTCACAGCGCACACCACGCCTGAATTCTAGGGACGAGGCCAAGTCTCTCTCCTTGATTTTCATTTTCCGTCCACGAGTAACATCTAGTATGAACTCAGACAGGATGTTCCGCGTAGTAACTGGAGGATGTTCATGAGGTTCGCGAGGCTGGAGGAGAACGACATTGTCATCTGTGAGCACGAGAACCCGGGGAACCTGCTGGAGCAGTGCCATGGGATGCTGCTGCGCTGGCAGAGCAAACTGGGGCGCGCCGCATCCCCCTTCAGGCTCATGGCCGCTCTCTGTAAGATGCGGCTGTGGGAGTGTCTGGAAAATATAAACAAGCCGGTTGCGGAAGATGTCTTAGGTAGTAAGGACGCAGAGCCCCCAAACTAGAGTCAGCTTTTTCGGCACAGTTGTGACTTAGCGGTATCCTGGGGCCTGATCTTCCCCAGGTCCCTCCTGTGGGCGTCTTCACAGATCCCAAGTGGGACGGAGCCCCTTTCATGTGCAAGTTGGTTCTATGGGAAGCTTCCCATGGGGAGGTCCATGCAGCCAGGGGGCTCTGCCGGGGCTGGCTTGGGGCAGTCCTTGGTGCTCCCTGCATCCCATGTGGCCAATGGGCTGCCCCTCAGGGGACTCGAGTCCCTGAGCTGCTTGGAAATGGACCCACTGTCTGTGCTTCATGGGCCCACGAGCCGTGGCCTTCTTGCGGACACAGAGGCCAGGGGGGCTGGCTGGTCACCTGTGTGACCCCAGCAGCTCACTCCTCAACCTCCCAGGGACTGTGATGTCTCCTGCCTCCACCTGGGAGTGCCATACCTGGGTGACCCAAGTCAGTCTGTGACAGACAATCCAGCGGCCACTCTCAGCTGTCACTGGGTTCGCTGGGCTGGGACATGGTGACTGTTAACGGTCACATGGCAGCTATAGAGGCCTTTGTACAGTTCTTTAAACGTTTAACCACATGTGCTTTTACTAACTTTATTTAGGTGTTAAAATTTCTCTTACATAGTGTTTTCATGTGTTTGTACTATTTCTTTTCACACAGTAAAATTTATATTCTAAATCGTGTTTTCTGTCCTTCCTGTTGGGTGGCCAACTTTGGGTGTTGACCTAGGAAGGTGACTTCATGCACAGAGAGTCACAGGAACCACAGGTGTGCTTGGTGGTGCAGGGGCCCTGGAATGGGGACCAGAGTCTGGAGTGGCCTCTTGTCCGAGTGGTGGCGTCCCCGGGGCCTCTGTCCCTGGGAATGACAGCGCCGTCTGTCCAGTGCTCTGCTGAGAATGTGCCCGCCCTGCCCCTTCTCACTCACCCTGACCAGCACCAGCCCCTGGACATGACCACACGTGGGCCCCGCACTCCCGTGGAGCGCCCAGCGCCGTCAGCTCTCACGTGGTGCCTCAGCAAAGTCAGTGCCACTCCGCCAGCCTCTCCTGGGCAGAACCTTGGGCTTCCTCCCCAGAGGCATCCCCTCCCTGGTCCCCCTCATCCCAGGGTGTGAGGGTCCTGTGCCCCTCCCCCTAGGCCCTGCCTCCATTTACACTGCTGCCCATCACTGACCCAGCTTCTGTGCACTCTGGCTCCCTTCCTGCTTCCCTGAGTCCAGTCTGCCTCCAATAGCAGCTGGACTGGGGTCAGAGCACAGATCTGGCCACCACCCTCCCCTGACACCCACCCGTAAACCCTGGGGAGGGTGGGTCTCTCCCATTCCTGATTTGTTTAGGAGAACTGCCAGCCTCAGTCTGTGCCCTGCTTCCCAATCTCGGCGTTGCTGCGCGGGTTGTGGTCACACTGATTTTGTCAGCAACTTGCCTTTTCCTGGGGTCATTTGCAGGACAGTCCACTCTGCCTGGAATGCGCACCCCGTCCATCCCCAATGCCTTACTTCTCACCCTCCTTGGAAATGGTTGTCCGTTCAGGTCAGCAAATTTGCAGCCCCAGGGCATCCTCTCTGACGCCTATTTGTCTGGGGCTCATTCCCGCCCCGTGCGGGGCCTCTTCGAGGGACTGTCCTTCCTCCCAGCACTGAACGTAGTCCTGGGGACGGTGCTCCAGTGCGCCGTCCCCAGGCACACTAAGACTACAACTCCCGGCATTCCGTAGGCGGGCCGCGGTTGCCTAGCGACCAGGCGTGTCCAGTAAGCTATCCCGGCGTGGGGCGGGGTCGGACCGGCGAGGCGGGGCGGGACTTCCGGGCCGGCGGTTGCATCAGATTCTGGGAAGGAGTCGCCGTGGTTGCGGGTCCGGGATTCTTAGGATGGAGGGTTCCACCGAGGAGCAGAGTGAGTGCGCGCGACGGGGCCTTTGAGGTGTGACGAAGGTCGGAGGGGCTGGTTCCCGAGTCAGGTAGGAGTGTCCCCGGTCCCGAGGTGTCTGAGTCCCCGGTTGAGGGACGATCTTCCCGGCCAGGCGAGGCCCGAGAGTCCTGGGCGACTCTTGCCTACGGAGAGGAGTGTATGGCGCCGGACCCCAGCGGGCTGTGCCTGAACTGGTGACACCGTACAGACACTGGCCCCAGGGCCCAGCCCCGCGAGGCCACCCCTTGCCCGGCGTCAGTCCCCCCTTGGGCTGCGCCGGCGTCCTCTTGCGCCCCACAGCCGAGATGGCCCTGCGTGTCCCCAGGCGGACATCGCCTTGCTGTCCCAGCTGGACATGGGGATCGGGGCCGAGCCCGAGGAACGCTTGGGTTTCCGCGCAGCCGGGAATCGTCCGTGAGTGGGCGGAGGGTGCCCGAGCTCGGCACTTAGGAAAATGGGGCCTCGGAAGCCGGGGGACGCGGCTCACATGAAAGGACTGGGGTTTTATGACCGCGTTCCTGGCAGCCGGCAAACCGTGGCCTTTGGGTCTGGCCAGGCCAGGGTGTCATGACCCCTTTATTGGCCTGAAGTTTCAGTGAACAGCTCCGGCGGCCCTGCCCACGGAGTCACTGGCATCATTGGGGTAGATTCGGGCGTCTGCAGGCTGGCCACCCAGGACCCGCGGATTCCTGACCGTCGGAGCAAAGTCTGCTCAGGACAAACGATGCGTGTGGTGTGTTCCCTTGGCTGGCGGAAATGAGACGCCAGCTCTTCTGAGACACCCCAGCCCCCAGCACCCCCAGCGCCCGCAGTTCAGGCTGTGCAAGGCCCTTGGTCCCTGTGGTTCCCCTGCTCCTGACGGCCCACTGGACCTGCAGGTGGGGAGCTCACTGTCTTGGGAGACACCCAGGTGACTGGCTGCTGAGGCGCTCCAGCACCCGCCTTCAGGGATCCCGTCAGGGCCCCCGGCACCACACCGACAGGGGAGCCTGGATGCCAGCGCCATCCCCACCCGGCAGGCCTCAGACCCCCACCCACGTCGGGGTTCACAGGCGGATTTGGGAGTGACCAGACTGGGCTGGGCCCCAGCAGCAGTGGACAGAGAGGCCTTAGGGGGCGCGGGCCGGGACAGGCTGTCCAGGTGGAAAAGGGCAGCTCGGTTCCCGTCGTCCCTCCAGTGAAGTGAGTCCTTGGTTCGTGTTTTACCATAAAGGACGTGGCTGTGGTGTTTCGATCCCTTTCGTGGCTTCAAACTTGAGCTTTTCCGAGCCTTGGTGAGAAGCGCCCTGGTTTGGACCTTGAGGCCTGGGATGGGACTCCCCACCCAGGGGGTCCGGGCAGCTGATGGGCTTCCCTGTCCCGACCCTTCACCTTGGGGCGTCTCCTAGCCCCATCCCGGTTCCCAGGACACAGCCCGCAGGCTCTTCCCTTCCGCCACCCACACTCCCTGTCCCCCTGCGTCCCCGCGTGGACGACGGGAGCTCCAGGGAGATGGGACAGGCTGCATAGAGCCACCACGGTTCTGGACGGTCTTGGGACCCAGTCTCCGAAGGCTGCTGGTTCCCGAAGTGACCGTCTCCGCAGACTTTCCCGGGAGGCCTCATCTAGAATAGTCGTCCCGTTCCAGGTCACGTCCCTAAGTCGACTCAGAGCGTGTGGTCCCCAGTGATGACGTCACATGCACAACCTGCCCTTTTAGCTTGAAGGAGTGGCGGCTGTCCAGGGGGACGGGCGTCCTCTCTCTGGGCCCTGGGGCCGGAGCGCCTCTCCAAGGCCTTGCCCTGCAGCCTCGGGGCCCTGTTTGGCGGCCGCCGCTCAGGTCGGGCGCACAGCTTCATTCCTGGCAGTTTCCCTCTGGGGGTCGTCACAGTAACCCTGCAGCGTGAGCGTGTGGCGGGTCCTGGACGCGACACCTGTAGCCCTCTGTTGGGGGGTGCTGCCCTGATCCTCCTGGACAGCGAAGCGAGACGTGGCCCAGGCCACAGCCGGTCGTAGGGGACCAGGCTTCCAGCCCGGTGGCCGGTCACCTGCAGCAGGGAGCCCAGCCACTACCCGGGCGGCCTTTGGCGACTGCAGAGTGACAGCAAGGGCCCCTTCCAGAGTGGGAGGCAGCCGGGGGTACGTGCACAGGGTGGCCGCGTTTCCGGAAGAGGAAGTGTGTGTGTTTGTAGAGCGCGGCTGTGAACTCGTGTGTCCCGGGTTTCCTCTCTGAGTGTCAGAGCAGAGAGTGCTCTTGGGGTGGGCGTGAAGCCCCCCCCAGGGCCTGTGCGGCCCCTCCCACGTGTCAGCGCTGCCGTCCCATCGCCCCCTTGTCACAGGGCAGCGGGCTGTGGAGGAATCGGGTCCTTACAACCGGCACAGGTGAGTGGGAGGCACCGGGAAATAAAAATTCCTACTTCACTGGGACACCGCACAGAGTGGCTGAGGTGGCTCCTTAGGGACACCTGGCCCTGTCCTTCACTCACTGCTCCGTAATCGAGCAGTGAACGTGGGCTTTGCCAGACACTGTCGGGCCCTGGACGGACCCCAGCGATCGGGTGCAGCTGTCTGGGTGGGGCTGGGGACCAGGCGAGGACAGGAAGGGTGACCTGGGTCTGCGAGAGTGTCAGGGTAAGCTCCTGCCAGGACAGAGAGCCCCAGAACCTGAAGTCAAAGGTCACCCTGGCGCCTCCATCTGGCCGCTCACTTCCCAGTGTGCGTGCAGCTGGGTGGGCCAGGTCCGGCCAGGTGGTTCAGAGAACAGTCCCCGCCCCCTGGGCAGCACCATCTGCCAGAGCCACCTTGGTCCTGCCTGCCAGTGGTCCCGGACAGGATGCAATGCTGGGGTCACACCGGAGCTCTGCGGGCAGTGGGCCTGCTGACCAACCCTGTCCTGAGCCAGGAGCCAGAGAGAGAGGACCCGGTCTGGGACTGCCCCCCCAGCACTCTGCACTCTCAGAGTCGGGGGGGGGGGGCAGGGAGGGGCAGGGCAGGTGAGCCCAGAGGAGAAGAGGTGTGGGGTCCGGGCAGCGAGCACTGTGTCGTTTTCCAGCAAGTTCCTGAGGCCGGAGGGTGCAGGGGGCTACAGATGGGTCTGGGCGCTGGGTCTGCGGGACCTTGAGCCCGTTTACGGGATTTCGCGCTTGCCGTATGTGAGTGCTGGAAGGGTCGTCTGCCTCTCCCCCACGCGGAGGGTGGGAGGGACGAGAGGTGTCTGAGGCAGGGAGACCAGGGAGGGCCCACCGCGGTGGTGGCTGGGGCCAGGACAGCCCTGGGCAGGCTGGGAGAACTGGGTTGGTGCTGGGTTCGAGAAGGGGGTAAGAAATGGAGGTGCGCGGCTTCAGCCCCAGCGGGGAGGACGGCCGTCCATTCCCTGTGACTGGTGCCCTGGTTCGGACTGAGACACGATGCCTGGGGATACCCTGTGGACAAGTGACAAGTAGACTTAGGGCTGGTGCTCAGGAGGGAGGCGGGAGCTAGAGGGAGCGATGGGAGGAGGGGGCCTGTCGGGAAGGCCCTGGGTCCTGGAGGGGCGGCATTGCCCAGCGGGTGGAGAGCATGGTGCCCGCACCCCCGGGATGCGCGGTGGAAGCCTTTCCCGGCACCTTGGCAGAGCTGGCCACCTGGGCATGTGGGGACCCCGCACGCGGAGCCCGGGGGCTGAGGGCCCCCAGCAGGGGCAGCAGCAGAAGACAGCAGGGGCCAGGGCAGCTGGGGGAGCATGGGAGGCCAGGGGGTGGGCAGGGCTGGTGCTGTGGGGCGCCTCTCAGGGCTCTCCTGCTGCTGGGGCTCTGGGACCCGCCAGAGTTGGGGACGCGGGGAGTCAGGAGGACTGTGGCCCAGGTGGGTGGGGGGTGGGCGGTGGAAGGCGGAGGCGCACAGGGCTCAGTGCTGAGTGGGGCAGGGGAGGGGGCACAGGGAGCCTGTCCTGGGCTCCGGGCAGGGGTGGGGCGAGGTTGGTTCGGCCCCTCTGCTGAGGGCACCCTCGTCCCCGCGTCCTTGTGGGTTCAGTCCGTGCTCTGTGCAGAGTTCAAGTCTCCAAGAGGGTGGTGCGGCCGCGTTTAGGGTGTTCCCGCCATCAGAAGGCGGCCGTCCAGCGACATGTTTCCAGACAGAAATGCCAGTGCCCGGCCACATGGATGTCCCTTCCAGTGGCCTGGCAGGACTTTGCTGTGGGGCTCAGCGGTGGGGGCCACTGCAGATGAGTCCTGGCTGGGGAGCCTCTTGTGTGACCTCGGCTTCGCGGGCGGGTGGCCGGGCCACAGGCTGACCCAAACCCGTGTGTGCTGACCTACTTCGATCCGGTTCCTCAAGACGCGCCAGGTGCAGCAACTGCAATTATCCTGGTGCCCGTCTGCCTCCCAGCCCCGGCCTGTCACGCGGCTCCCGTGGCCCACGTCCCCAGCCTGGCCTCCGTCCCAGGGCTGGCCCAGGCTGCCGCAGACAGCGGGGACCTGGGCGGTACTCCTGGGGTGACCCTCCAGGCCGAATGCAGTGCCGCAGACGAGACGGAGTGGGGTGATGCTGCCGGTCACGGCCGACCAGCTGGGCGTGGGCCCCGAGCCAGGTGGCCCCAGACGTGAGTGTCCCACTGATGTCCCCACTTTAGGAGGTGCAGGTCCTCGGGAGCCTCCCCCCCCACAAGGGGGGGCCAGCCTTGCATGGTGTCCCTAGCAGCTTCCCTGCCACGATTTCCTCAGGGACGCCTGTGGAGCTTTGAGCATTAGGCCCACGAGCTTGTTGTGGAGACCCTGAGCAGGGACGATGAGAGGGAGGTCAAAGTTCCCACGTCCTACACCCAGGACGGCCGCCGCGCCGCGTGGAGGCCCGGTCATCCCGGTAGTTCCTTCAGCTCTGATGGAACCGTGGGGAAGGGGCCAGGCTGGGTCGCTCCCCCCGCACCAGCCTGGCGGTCCTGGGACAGCTCCCACAGGCTCCCACCCTCGGCCATGGGCCTGGTTGCTGGTCCCGAGCCGCCCATGCCAAGGAGCACCACGCCATGCGTGAGCGTGGTGAGGACAGGTTTTCCCGAGTGAGGGGCTCTGACAGTGGAGAAGGGCTGAGCGCCACCCGAAGTGTGCGGAGGGGACACGCGGTGATGACGGGCAGGAGGTGGGGTCGCAGGGGGCTGGCGAGTGTCCCTGCGCCGCGGCCAGCCGGCTGCTGGTCCCCAAGGCGGGATTTTGTCCTCCCGGAGACCACATGGCCCGTTGTCCTCCCTCAGGTGCCGCTTCGGAGCAGTGACTTCGGGTCCCCGGGAGACACGTGTGTCCCAGTTGTCAGGCCTCCTCAGCAGTGGCACTAAGAAAGGTGGCGGGGCCGGAGGTCCTAGGCCCCGGTGGGTGGCGTTTTCCCAGGCCGGTGTTCAGCGGCTGTGCTCCTGCCCAAAGCCAGCCCGTACAGTGGCTGTCGCCTCCCGGCGGGCTCCGGCCAGGCCCCAGGACCGAGTTCTCCGGCTCTCAGTGACCTGCCCGCATGCCCGCCCGAGAGCTGGCCCTCAGCGCCCCGCGCCTGGCCGAGGTGTGTGCAGAGAAGGGGGCCTTTTCTTTAATGGAGGTGGAATCCACGTGACATTAAGTTCACCGTTTAAAGTGGGAGAATTTGTGGCGTTCACAATATTGCGAGACCACCACCTCTGCCTAATAAAACACTTTCAAACCCTGAAAATCGAACTGTACGGAAGTCCGACAGCCAAGGAGGTAGAGAGGAAACACCCAGACGGTAGGAGGGGCGGAGAAGACGTGTGGGAAGGCAGCGGTTGGCAGAGTGGGGGTCCCACATTTGCGTGCGGATAAACCGGGAGGAACAACTGGGGAGCGAGACAGACCTACCACCCAGGGCCCCCACGGAGAAATAAAGCCTCAAACCCCTGACTGAAAACACCTGTGGGGGTGGAGGCAGCAGCGGGAGGAACTCCCAGCCTCACAGGGGAGTTTGTTGGAGAGACCCACAGGGTCCTAGAACGCACACAAGCCCACCCACTGGGAATCGGCACAGAAGGGCCAGTTTGCTGTGAGTAGCGGGGGAAGGGACTGAAAGCCACCGAGAGCCAAGGAAGCGGCACCGTTCCCTCTCGGACCTTCCCCCACAGATAGTGTCACAACGCAGCCACGCGGGTTGCCGTCCCCGCAGTCAGGGGACGCTGATGGAGACGTCTGTGAAACAGGCCCCGGGGTGGGCATTGGTGTGTGCTCGGCCGCCTTGGGCCCGGCAGCAGCGGTGTGACCTGGGGTCCCGCTGGCTGGCTGGGGTCCCTGGGCTGTGCCCGCAGCTGCGTCCTGTCACCAGCTGTCACGAGTCTTCTTGGGTGAGCCCCCAGTCCTGGGCTCCCCAGCCCTTCCCGCTTAGCAGGGCCTTTGCCAGCCATCACGGCCCTGCCCACGCAGACGGGCCCGGTCCCCGCAGTGGGCTGCTGCCGTTGTTCGGGACTGACCGGGCGGAAGTGAGGGTGCCCTCGCTGGGGAGCTGGAGCCGCCGTGCGGGGCCTGGGGCGTTTCCATGACCCAGGAGACACCGTCCCCAGCGACTGTGGTGAGCGTTCGCCGCTCCGGTGGGCATGTGGGCTCCTCCGTGCCCGGAACCTGCAGCACCTGTCAGCCCACGGCCGGCCACCCACCCAGGGTGAGGAGCTCCTGCTTAAACACTGCCTGTCCGTCTGTCTGTCCGCCCCTGTGGCTGCTCGCTCCCCTCCCCGCCCGTGCACGCGCATGCACACACACCCCTGCCCTCCTCCTCTCCCCTCGCCTGTCACTGCCGTGACCCTCTGTGTGGCCTATGTGACCACAGGCAGCTGCCCGGGCCCGGGACTGACTTCTCTGGGGCTCCCGGGGAAGCTGCCTGTGGTGGCCTGCTGGCCGCCTCGTGTCCACTCCAGGGCGGCCTGTGCGGTGTCGCTGTCAGCAGGCTGGGGACTGAGAGTCCTGTGCCGGGGCAGGCAGGGGGTGATGAGGGCTGTTTGGTGGCTGCAGACGTCCTGGTGGGGAAGGTGGGGGAGAGGTAGAGGACTGGGGGGCAGCTGGAGGTGGTTGGACGTCACCGGGCGCCCCCGGGGTGTTAGTAAGTACCTTCGGGGTAACTCCTGGCCCCTGCCGAGCTGCTGTCCCTCAAGGCCCTCAGAGCGCAGATGCCTGGGGGGTCTCCTTTTGCCTGGCGGGAAGCGCAGGCCTGGGCCACCGGGCAGAGGGGCCGCCTGAGACTCCAGGAGGCAGTGGGCACACAGCCTGGCCCGGGGCGCTGGGAAGCAGGGGACGGCGGTGGAGAGCGGGGCTGTAGTGGGTGCGACTCCGTGAGTCCCGGCTCAGGGACGGCCCTGGCCTGTCCCCACGGCGGTCAGGTCCCTGGGGAGCTGGGAGCCACAAGCCCCCCGTCACAGACGGTCCTTTCAGCTGCGGGGCAGAGACCAGGATCGAGTGGGAGGCGCTGCTCTCTTTCCCGCGTCCGACAGAGACGGGGGCCGGCGGCCGTCCTCACTGATGTCCTGCGGCCACAGGCCAGCAGCTGACCGTCCTGGCCTGGCTCCCACTGCTGGCGCTGTCCGCACAAGCGCCCAAGGGCAGTTGTCCTCCTTGTCACAGACTGCGCTGCCGTCTGGCGTGTGACCTGCATGTTTGCAGGGCCCGCGCCTCTTTCTGACCCGTAAGCCGTGTCGGGTGCCGACACATGTGAGCAGCAGGACACGCGTGTGGAGGACAGTGGGATGGATGGGTGTCCCGGCCCCACGGGGTGTCGGGGTGGCTGTGGGGTTCGCCGCAGCGGCAATGGTGAGCGAAGCTGCATGGAGAAGTGGCGGTTGGTCAGGCGTGGGGGTGCCAGCTCGCTCGTTCTTCCCCGGGGAGTCCTGCTCAGCACCGTGTCTCCATTGTGAGAGCGAGCCCTCCAGCCGGCCGAGTGACCCAGCCGCTCTCTCTGCCCTGCAGGTAGAGGCCGGCGGGTGCAGCCCACGTGGGTCCCTCCCGCCGGGTCCGAGCCCTGCAAGCTGCGCCTGTACAACAGCCTCACCCGGAACAAGGTGAGGAGGGGTCCCCGGGGTGGGGCCCCGCGGCTCTGCAGGAGCCCCAGGGGCTGCAAAGCACAGAGCTGTCGTCTGTGGGTTCTGTCAGGGGCTGGGGTTCCGCGAGTGCAGCTGTGAACCCCCGGAGCTGCCCCCGTGAGTGCTGTGTGTCTGGCCCGGGCGGAGCCGTGTCTGAGACCCAGCAGATGTGTGGCCACCTGCCTGCCCGGCGGCCCGGCGGCGTGGGGTCCCCGAGCAGCTCCTGGGCCCGGCCCAAGTATAAGCACTCGCAGTTGCTCAGAGCCCAGCCGAGTGTCGGCCCGCTTTCAAAGAGGGCCTGCGGCGTGTGCCCGGCCAGACACCCAGTGAGGCGAGAGGTGCTGTCGGGAGGCCAGGGGTGGTTCGCTCGGCTTGGCCAGTGGCCGGCGGTGCGGGCTGGCGGGGTGTCCGTCAGCGAGCACACTTAGTGGACAGGGGCTCCCTGGTGGACTGCGTGGGGACGGCGCCCCCTGAGCTGGTCTGCGACTGTTGGACCATTTGGTGGGCGAGGGCCGAGTGGCTGGAAGAGGCTCGATTCGGGTGGTCCGGCCTGCGTGCCGGCTCCTCCAGGGGTGCGGACCCAGGACAGTGCTCGAAACCCGCATCTTCGCTGTGACAGGAAACCAGCACCTCCTGCCCCCCAGATTGTTTCGGGGGGCAGACCCAGGCCCGTCAGAGCCTCGGCACGTGCCGGGCACGCAACGGGCAGTCCGTAGGTGCTAGCTGCCGTGGGCACGGAGCAGCCTTTGGACAGGAGACGGGCGTCCCTTTGCTCCACCGCCCGCCCCCGGGGACGCGTGGAATCCAGGGAGGAGGAAGCCCGGGCACCCAGGGCTCCCTGGTTTCTGGGAAGTTGCCTTTGAGAGTCCTGTGGACTCTCCCCTGCCCAGGCTTTGTCACTTCTGCAGAGAACACGGTCCTCGTTGAACCTGGCTTCAAGCGAACAAACGGTGGCGTGTGGGTGTCGCTGGCTTGGGGGTCCTGCCCGCCGCGGTGTTTCTCGTGACTGTCGCCTCGTTTCTCACAAAGGATGTGTTTGTCCCCCAAAACGGGAGGAGAGTGACGTGGTACTGCTGCGGGCCCACCGTGTACGACGCCTCCCACATGGGACACGCCAGGTAGGGCCCCCTGCTGCGCAGCCAGTGGCCCCGCTCTGCTGCCGGCGCCGGGCGTGTGAGCGGGACTCAGCCCAGCACTTTCCCCTCTCGCTCTCAGACGAAAACTCTCCTCAGCAATCGTAGTGCCTAGAAACGTCAGAGAGCCCTGGCCCCACAGAGAAAATCGCCTCCCGCCCACGGCCTGGGCGATGCCCAGGTGGTGCTTCCATGCACCTCAGAGGCTGCTGCAGCCTGCAGCTCTGCGGGGGGCCGGGCGCCCCGTGTCCCGGGCGCCCTGTGTCCCTGGCACCCGGGCCTGCGGCCAGGCGGCCCACAGCAGTCACGGGGCGTGGCGTGAGGGAGTGGCGGGCTGGGCTGCCAGGACGTTTCCTGGCCACCAGGACAGTGTGCGCGGCGCCGGTGGCAAGGCCTGCCCTCTCTTCCCCTTTCTTGCCTGTAGGTCCTACATCTCCTTCGACATCCTGAGGAGGGTGCTGAGGGACTACTTCCAGTTTGACGTCTTTTACTGCATGAACATCACGGACATTGATGACAAGGTAGGGGGGCTTCCAACATGGCACTTTGAAGAAATGACTTTGGGCCCTGGCTGGCGTAGCTCAGTGGATTGAGCACCAGCCTGTGAACCAAAGGATCGCTGGTTCGATTCCCAGTCAGGGCACGTGCCTGGGTTTCGGGCCAGGTCCCCAGTGAGGGGTGCGTGAGAGGCAACCACACATTGATGTTTCTGACCTTCTATTTCTCCCTCCCTTCTCCTCAAGTAAATAAATAAGATCTTTAAAAAAAACAAAAGGAAAGAAATGAGCTTGGGATTGGTAAATAAACTTCAGGAGGCTTGGCCGGCTCTGGCCTCACCCGGGAGGCGGGAATCCAAGCCCCTTGGTGGGCTGGTCCCAGTTCATGCAGGTGACGGCATCTCGTATTCAGATGTGGGGATGCTGGTTGAAAGCGGATCACGTGATCACACAGGGCCTTGCGCGAGGCGCCGTGGGGGACGCTGGGGCTGCGGCTTTTCTCGGCAGCAGAGGGGCCACGCCGGCCCAGGCTGGGCAGGACCGGTTGGGGGGTGGAGGGCGTGTGCGTGTTCTCGGCGGCGTGCCCTGGGGCCCAGCTGTCCCCACGCAGCTTGCTCCTGCTGTGCAACAGTGCACGGGCGCCCACGTCGCCTTCTCTCTTTCCAGATCATCAGGAGGGCCCGGCAGAACCACCTGTTCGAGAGGTATCGGGAGGGGCGGCCGCATGCGGCCCGGCTCCTGGAGGACGTGCGTGCCGCCCTGCAGGTGGGTCTGCCCCGTGCCTGGTCAGGGCCCGCGGCTGTCCGCGCCCCACTGGCCTCGAGCAGGGCTGTCCTCATGCGTGGCACCGGAGCCAGGTCCGTGGGGTTAGCAGACTCAGTCGCCAGGACAGATGCGCGTGGACGGGGTACGGCGAGGGGGCTGTTTGGCCACGGGTGGGAGGTGCCGGGGTGCACCAGCGTGCGCCCGCCTACACCTCCTTGTAAACGGCTTCTGCCGTTGCTGCCGGACCCTCCCCACCTGGTCGCAGCCTGTCAGCTGCTCCGGCCTAGACGCTGGGCCGGCCGGACTCCCGGACCGTAGCGCCGGGCCTCTGCAGGGCTGCTTGGGGAGGTGGGCTGTTCCTCTGTGACGTCCGGTTTGTTGCTGTTGCGTTGCCTGGGGGGATCGGCGTGGATCGTTTTATCCTAAGAGTCACTGTTGTCACTAATTGCCGTCGTAATTGCTGGTGCGCTTGTGGCGTTTTATTCTGGAAAAAGAAATGGAGTAAAAGTGGAGCTTAGTGGTCTTCCAGGCCGATGAGGGGAAGGCCCACGGGGCTGCGGGCACCTTCGTGATGAGGTGGCTGGTGAACCGCCTGCGTCCCGAGGTGACGCCTGCATCGGGCGGGCGTGCTTCCACGCCCATTCCACATCAGGCACCCAGAGTCGCGGGGTGGAGCGCGGCAGCCCCAGGACGGCCTGGGCCTGGGCCTCGGGACCCCAGCTCCCGCCCGCCTGTGCTGGGGGAAGCTGGGACGACGCTCTTGGGGACAGGGACAGCAGGGGAGACTGGCCCTCCCGGGCCGAGTGCCCTTGTGGATGGGCTCAGGGGCTCACAGGCTTGCCCTCCTTTCGGTTGTAGCCATTCTCGGTGAGACTCCGCGAGACCACGGACCCCGACAAGAGGCAGATGCTGGAGCGCACCCTGCAGGCGGTGCGGCTCGCTGTGGAGCTGCTGGAGAGAGCGCTGCAGGCCGGCCCCGCGGGGGATGTGGACAGCCACGCGCAGGTGAGCGGGGGCCGACCGGGCCTTGGCTCCTCAGGGCTCGCCACTGGGGTCTGGTCCTGCGTCCCAGCTCCGTCTGCCCCCGCCCGTCCTCCTGCCCTGCGTCCTGGGGTGAGACCTGGGCCGGCCCCCCTTCCCACCCCTCGCCTCGGACAAGCAGGAGGCGCGCCTGGAATGTGTGGGGAGCAGTTCTCCCTCAAAATGACCCCACGAGTGTCCGGTGGACTCCCCAGCCTCTCAAGGGTGGCGCCTGGAGAAAGAGGCATGAGAAACTGAAGTGCCCAAGGACGGCGGGGCCCGCAGGCACCCCTGGGCCAGTGCGTCCACCTCCGGAGAGGCCTCCCTGCAGACAGAGTGGGGGCCCAGCCCCCCGGGGGCCCTAGGCCTCTTGGCGCAGCTCTCCCATGCCACACGGGGCTGCAGCTGTCCGTCACCCCGCCCACCTGTCACCCTGCAGTTACCCATCAGCCACCTGATGGCCCTTCTCCTTTATGTTAGCGCCCCCTGCTGGCCACCCTATTCACACCCCGTGAAACTGGGACACCTGCGGAGCCCACCCAGCAGGTGTGCCCCCGGTGTTGGCCTCTGTGTCCACACGCGCCCGGTGGCTCAGGTGTGCTCCTCCTGACCTCTAGGAAAAGGGTGGGCGCCCCGGGTCTTGGAGGAGCCCTTTCCCTCTGGTGAGCCCTGGGACGCGGCCGCACGGGGCTGGCCGCCCTCACGGCTGTGGACGGCGGCAAGGCCCCTTCTTCACCCCGCCCCTGCTCACTGGTCGCCCACCGGCCGCTGCCGATTTTTCCCGGTTGTTTCACTCCTGGCTTTTTAAAGAATCACGCTAATCGCAGGCTCCTAGTGCTCTGTTACTTTGCGTGTAACCGCACTTCCTGTGTCTACACCTCCCTCTCACTGGGGGGCTGTGAAGCGCCACGCGGTCACTGTGGTCTAAATTGGCTGGCCTTGCTGGCACCCGCCTCTCGGTCAGCCGGCTCCGCGCCTTTCCCCGCTGGCTGCAGCCGCCCCGGGTCTGCCTGCCGCCGACCCTTGGCTGTTTAACCGTGTTACAAATACGGTCTCCCAGTTTGTGGCGTTTCTCTTCCCTGTTTTTAAGTATCAGAGGGTCTTAACTTTAATGCCATCAATTGTATGTTTTTCTTCTGTACTTAGCATTTTTGTGTTTATAGAAATCTTCCCTCCCTAAAACCTAAAGATGTGCTTGAACCTTTTCCTGTAGACTTTGCAGTTGTGCCGGTTGTTCCCACTCAAGTCTTCGGCCCCCAGAGGCCGTCGTCGGTGCCGGTGCCGGTGGGGACGTGTGCTGTTGCGCGTGTTTTCTCCCCGTCGGTGGCTGGTCTGTTCGTTCTCTTGACACGGCCTCCCCAGGGCAGATCGTCCATTTCAGGGAAGCCCGGGGTTTGTCGGTTCCTTCCTGTCAGGGGTCCTGCCTTCGGCGTCGCGTCTAAGAAATCGTGGGCACACCCAAGGCCACCTCGGCCGTGTCCTGTGCTGTCTTTTTGGCATCCCGGGCGTGCGTGCGAGGTTTCGGTCTGTGGCCCGCCCGGAGTCCGTGTGGGTGTCTGGTCGTTCCCGCATGTTTGCTGAGAAGACTGTCGCCGCTCCATCGTGTTGGCTTTGCTCCCGTGTCCAGGATCAGTCACGTGTCTGCGTGGCTCCCTTTCTGGGCCCTGTGTGGTGGTCCGTGGGTCTCCGTGTCTTCTCAGCATTTCTTTTTGGGACGCTAACGTAGACGGTGGCGTGGTCTCAGCGTCCGTTCCCACCCGTGTCTGTTGGCACGCGGTTTCACGTCTTCCCTGCCAGTCAGTTCGCCTGTCTCTCCTTTCCTGTCCTGGTGCGCGGGCGAGGACGTCCAGTCCGGTGCTGGGAAGGGGCGGTGGGAGCGCAGCTGTGCCCAGCCCGATCCTAGCCCGAGCCCTCGCGGCTCGTGCGGCGCGGCGT
The DNA here is from genome assembly GCA_004026765.1 of Micronycteris hirsuta. Classification (NCBI taxonomy): domain Eukaryota; kingdom Metazoa; phylum Chordata; class Mammalia; order Chiroptera; family Phyllostomidae; genus Micronycteris; species Micronycteris hirsuta. The sequence goes on from PVJI01001262.1 coordinate 39,774, forward strand.
GGGCTGGCGTGGGCTGTGGGTTTCCGCACAGACTCTCTGCCCATCAGGAGGTCCCCCTCCGCCCGCGCCAGTGAGAGGTTTCACCATCGGGGTTGGGGGTTCTCGCGTCTGTCGGTACGCTCGCGGCGTTTTTCTCTGCCTGTTGACGTGATGGCTCGCGTGGACGTGACTTACAGGGTTGAAGCAGCCTGGGGCAGACCCCTCCCGCTCAGGGGCACAGCTCTCCCTGTGCTTCCGTGAGTTCAGCTGCCGCCTCGGTCAGGGCTTCTGCGCGCTGGTCACGCGGCGCGGCGGCGCGTGGTTTCCCTGTGCCGTCCTTCTCTGCCGTCGGCCTCAGGGACGGCCGAGGGAGCGCGCTTTCTGCTTCTGTCCCTGTGAGAGGCTGTGGGGAGTCGGTGTCGTTTCTGTCTTAAAGGTTTGTTGGGCGTCACCCGTGCCCCGGGGCCTGGTGCTTTCTAGGGTTGGAGGCGATTAATCACTGATTCAGTTTCTTTGACAGGCGTCTTCGGAGTGTCTGCATTGTGTGAGTGTTGGCAGCGGTGCCACTGGAAAACCCGGCCCGTTCAGGTAGCGCATCGAGAGCCGGGCACAGAGCTGGTCCGTAGCATCCCTTCATCACCCTTTAGTGTCGCTGAGACCTGCGGTGGCGCCCCCTCTCTGCTTCCGGAGTTACTGCAGTGTCTGTGTCCTGTCTCGCCCGGCCGGTTAGAGGCTTATCAATTTCATTGATTTTTTTAAAGAACCAGCTTTTGCTTTTATTGATTTCCTCTATTGATTTCTTGTTTTCTGCTTTAAATTTTATTATTTCCTTTTCCGTACTTTGATTTAATTTCTTCTTTTTCTAATTTCCTAAAGTGGAAGCTTCAGATGATTGATTTTAGATATTTTGCTAACACGTCCATCCCTGTTACAAGTTTTCTTTAAGCGCTGAAAAACACTCTAGAATTTTTCTTGAGCTGAGCGGCCCAGTGCCGTTTAGAAGTGTGCGGTTCAGTGCCATGACCTGGGGACTTTCCAGTCACGTCTCTGCGGTCGTTTCCGGGTTGGTCCCATCTGGCCCGACGGCGGACACTGGCGACTGCCGTCCTGTGGTTGGTTCGGCTTTGGGGCCCACCTGCGGCTGGTCCTGCCAAGCATCCCTGCGAGCTGAAGGCCCATGTGTGCTGCCTGCTGTCGGGTCAAGTCCATGGGTGGGCGGCGGTGGGAGCTCCAGCTGCCTCCTGCCCCGTGCTGAGGACGGAGCGGGGCGGGGTCTCCGACCAGGATCGAGCATTTGTTGCGTTCTCCTGGTGGCTCTGGGTGTCCCTGCCTCACGTGTTTGGGGTTCTGGTGTCAGGTGCGCACGTGTGAGGGGCTGCCTGCACCCGTGGGTGAAGGGACCCTTTCTCCCTGGGCTGCCCTTCGTGACCCCTGGCAATGTTCCGCAGGCTGCCGTCTGCTCTGTGAGATGCACCACAGCTGCTCCGCTGTCCCGCTCTGTTTGGAGAGAAGAGATTGGTTGCCTCTCACACGTGCCCCGACTGGGCACGGAACCCACAACCCGGGCGGGTGCCGTGACTTGGAATCGAACCGGTGACTTTTCAGCTCACAGGCCAGCGCCCAATCCACGCAGCCACACCAGCCAGGGCGCCTTTCGCGTCCTGCTGGGACAGAGTGGCGACGGCCATGCTCCCTGAGTGGGGACGTGAAACCAGAAGGCCCGGTTTCGCCGTTGCTGCCGGGCCTCGTTCTTCTCCATTCTCTCCGGGGGCACTCGGCTCGCGTCGGTCCCCGTCGCAGGGGTTCCGCTCACTCCCTGCGTCCCCGGGTTGGGCGTCGGGGCCCCGAGTTCTCCACGTGTCTGCTTCGCTGCATCCGAAGGCGCTCATGCCCACACGGTTTGCATCTCCATTTTTATTTCTTTTTTAAACCCAGGAATCATTGAGAACTATGCTTTTAATTGCCACAAAGACAGCATTTCTCAGCTGAGTGTCTTTTCCCGGGAAACAAAGGCCCGAGAACTTGGCCTGCCCCCGCTGCCGCGCCCCGTTCTGTGACGGGGAGACCCGGCGCGTGGCCCCCGGTGCGTCTGCTTTGGGAAGCGGCGTCTCGTGCTCAGAAGATTCTGACCTCCTCATGGTTTGGTGCGAAGCTCTACAGGCCGTCCAGTGAGTCAGGCTTCTAGCCACGTCGCCAACATTTTGCTTGTTTGCTGATTCTTTCTGCCAGCTCCGCCTGTTCACATCGCGTTTGCTTGAAAAAATGATTTCCCCCCCAGGGTGGATTTGTCCGTTTCCCCCTGTTCTGTCCCCTTTTTTCTTGTACAGTTTGAGGCTATTTAACTAAGATGTTCAAGCTTACCATGGTTTTACCGTTGCAGGAGAACTGAATCTTTATTGATTGATTGCAGAGAGAGAGGGGAAAGAGGAGACAGAGAGAAACACTGATTTGTTGTTCCACTCACTTCGGCTTTGTTGGTTGATTCTTGTACGTGTCCCGACCGGGGATCAATCCCACAACCTTGGTGCGTCGGGATGACTCTCTAAAACTAGCTTCTGCCGGGGCTCCTAAGTCTTTTCTTAGGCCTCAGCCCACTGTCTCTGGGAACCTGGCCTCCTTTCCCGAGGAAGCGGAGCCCCTGACCGAGCATGTCTCCTCGCCCCGTTCCTGGGCCGCATCACCGGCTGGCGGCCGGAGCATGTGTTTGGGAGCCGGCCGCACGATGCGCCTTCGGCTGTGGACATGGGCCATAGTCTGAATGAGTGGCTCTTGTCCTCTGACCTCGTCTCTGGGTCTTGGTCCTGCGTTTCGTGCTTAGATTTTCGCCTCTTGTCAGCCGCTCACGTTCTCGGCTTCACCAGGCGAGACGTTCCTAGTTCCGGTCTTCTCCTGCGTGCTCCCACTCGGGACCGTGTATCCCCTTTCCTGGGCCACGGAGGACCTGAGAGCCCTTGAGCTTGACCGAAGCCCCTGGTTTCCACACCGTATTTTCAGGACAGTGTTTTCAGCGGTCACTTTAAGAGTCCCAGCCCCAGGGTATTATTCTCCCCATTCAGATGCACCCATTTTCCTCTCAGCCTCTCCTTCCCGGGAGGGCGGGTGTCAGTGACTGAGCCTGGGGGCCAGGTGTTGGCCGGCCTGAGGCTTCGAGTTCCAGCAGCCGCCGGTGCTCCCGCCGCAGGTCTTCTGGGCACGCGTGGGTGTCGGCACACTCGAAACAGACCAGATTCTGGTGTCGCCCAGACTGTCCAGGATCGAGAATCAGCTGCCTGGAGTGCGCACTGGGGGCGGGGCACACATGGACCTGCTGCGTCCCCACGCCATCCAGGGAGAGGCCTGGGACCACGGGGCTGACCGCGGGCCCCACGCCATCCAGGGAGAGGCCCGGGACCACGGGGCTGACCGCGGGCCCCACGCCATCCAGGGAGAGGCCCGGGACCACGGGGCTGACCGCGGGCCCCACGCCATCCAGGGAGAGGCCCGGGACCACGGGGCTGACCGCGGTCCCCACGCCATCCAGGGAGAGGCCCGGGACCACGGGGCTGACCGCGGGCCCCACGCCATCCAGGGAGAGGCCCGGGACCGCGGGGCTGACCGCGGGCCCCACGCCATCCAGGGAGAGGCCCGGGACCGCGGGGCTGACCGCGGGCCCCACGCCATCCAGGGAGAGGCCCGGGACCGCGGGGCTGACCGCGGGCGGGCCTTGGCGGTGCTGGTGGAACGCGGCCGCTGTGTAACCAGGAGTGGACGCGTTTCCTCTTGGAAGTGGGCTTTGCTGGTCGTGGGGCTGAGACCCACAGCTGTTTCCTCGGCCCTGTGGGGCTGGTGCTCTGCTGACCACCCCCCCGCCGCCCCCGCTGTGGGGTCGCCTTTCTCTCCGAGCTGAACAAGTCTCTTCTCTCGGCTTCTTGTGAGAAAGTTCTTGTTTTCTGCTGTTGCATCGAGACTTTGTAAGGGGTTTGTTTTCACTGGACCTCTGGGAAGTTTTTTGTGCGTTGTGTCTGTGGAGTGCTGCCTCAGTTCTGGAAAATTCTTAGAGACGTTGTCCAGGACCACCGCTCTGTCCGCGCTCTCCTGCCCTCCAGGATCCCCCTGGCCGTAAGCCACACCTCTGCTCACTCCCCTGTGTCTCTCACCTGTCCCAGGTTTCCCTCCCTGCCCGGCTTCGTCCTGGGCAAGTTCTTCAGTCCGTCCTCTTGTCCTGCCACCTTGTCCTCCTGCAAGAGCTTCTGTTCCACGGGCTGACGTGTTTCTTTTCCAGACGTGGGCCTTTTCGGGGTGTCCTGCCGCCGCCAGCTTCCTCCAGTCCTTCTCTGTCTGGCCTTGGGCACCTGTCGCTTTGTACCCAGGGCCCTGGCCGGTGCCCGTCCGTGGCCGTCTCTGCAGGCCCCGCTCTCGGGTACTGTCTGCTCAGGGCCCACGCCCGGAGCCGGGTCTTACCCTCGCTCATGCCCTGTGCTGACCCCGGGGCTGGAAAGGCAGTCGCCTGTGCGGGGATGACATCTGCCTCCCTGGGGCCAGGGGTGCAACCCCATGGGCTTCCTCCCCTCCCATGGGGCAGGTTCCTTGCTCACCTTCTGGCCATACGCCGGATGGCCTGAGCCTCCCACGAGCCCTGCGTCTTTGGCTTGCCCACCCGGGCGCCAGCCCCAGGGTGGGGGGAGGTGGGAGGAGCATCCCAGCACCTTTTCCTGGACACCCGCAAGCCCAGAGTGCCCTGGCCGCCTGCTGCCAGCGTCCTCGTGTGTAGACATGGCCCCTCCCCCGCCCTTCATCTGCTCCGTCTCCTGCGTCCCACCCCCAACCTTGGACCCCACGTGACCGGCCTGTCCCCACGTCCCTGGCACTGCTCCAGTGAACTGGCTGCGAAGACTAGACTCTTCCAAGGCAGACGGCAGGTGCCCAGCCGGCAGGGCTCAGGCCGCAGCCCTGGCACCCTGTCACAGATGGACGCTTGTCCCGTCCGACACACGTGCCGTGGTGACAGGACACGTCTCCGGCCGCTGCTGCGCTGCTGCAGGGCATGACGTGGGGCAGGCACCTGACTGTCGGGGTGACGTGGGCTCGAGACCTCCCTCCAGGACAGGGTGTGCCTGTCCCCTAGCCGCCGGCCATCTCCCGCCGGGGACCCTTGTGTACACGCACAATCGTCCAGGTCCTAGTGCGCTCCCATCCCGGCCCGTGGCCGCCCAGCGCGTGGCCCCCCTGCCCTGTCACAGTGGTGGGAGCTCGGCACACGGGGCGCCTCTGAGCCCCCACTCACGGGGCTGACGTTGGCTCGGAGACGCATCGCAGGCTCCAGGAGGTGGCAGCCGCACAGGTCAGGGCTGTGCTCGGCGCCCCTTTGACGGGCGCGAGTCGGCTCGCCTGAGGCGACCCTGTCACCCAGGTGCGCACAGGTGACGGTCTCTGCCTCCCCTGCAGGTGCTGCTGGAGGAAGCCAGGGACGTGCTTTCCGACTGGCTGGACGCCACGCTCGGCAGCGAGGTGACCGACAACTCCATTTTCTCTGAGCTGCCCAAGTTCTGGGAAGGGGAGTTCCACAGGGACATGCAAGCCCTGAACGTGAGTGTCGGGGGCTCCCGTGGGGCCGGGTGTGGGGCGTGGGGCGTGCGCGGGACAGAGGGACACCGGCGTCTCTGCCTCCACAGGTCCTTCCTCCCGACGCCCTGACCCGGGTCAGCGAGTACGTGCCCGAGATCGTGAGCTTCGTCCAGAGGATCGTGGACAACGGCTACGGGTGAGCCCGCCGCCCCGCTCGGCCGCACGGCGCCCCTGGTAGGGCTTCCTGGGGCAGGGGCATGGGGTTCCTGGGGCCGCCGTCACAGAGGCAGATGCCTGAGACCATGGTGTTGGCAGGCCGGCCTTTCGGGACCTGAGGGAAGGCCTGTCATGGGCACCCGCCCCGGCCCGTGGACGGCTGCCCGTCGCTGTGTTTCCACGTCACTGTGCGTGTGGCCTGCGTCTTCTCTTTGTCCCCGTCTCCTCCTGTGAGGACACGCTGGTCTTACTGGACTGGGGCCCGGCCTGGCCACCGTGTGTCACCTTGATGGCTTCTTCAGAGTCAAACACAGCCCCGTGGGCGTGGGCCGGGGGTAGTGTGGGGTCTCCGGGAGAGAGGATGCCGCCCCCTCTGCCCACGCCACGCGGTCACGGCAGGGCAGCAGGGGACGTGTGCACGCGGAGTGGTGTGCGTGCCCCAGGCCCAGGCGAGAAGACAGGTCAGCGTGGCTCCTGAGATGTGGACGGGGAGGCGAGGGTTTCTCACCCAGGGAGCGTTGTCACCGAGGCAGGACCATGGCAGGCGCTGCGTGCTCACGGGACACGAGGCCGGGGGTCTGTGCGGAGGGACACGCCGCCGCCGCCTCTGCCTCTGCCGTGTGGCGTGTCCTCGTCTCGTCCCGCTCAGCCCACGCGGCGCCGAGGGTTTGAGGGTCACGTCGCAGAGCTGCACAGCCGCTAGCCACCCCACGGGCTTTCCGGGCGTGGCCCCGCGGCGGCCGGGCCGACTCTGGCCGGCACACTCCCCCCAATCCCCACTTCGTTCTCCAGCTACGTTTCCCACGGGTCGGTGTACTTCGACACGGTGAAGTTCGCCTCCAGCGAGGGACACGCGTACGGGAAGCTGGTGCCCGAGGCCGTGGGGGACCAGACAGCCCTGCACGAGGGGGAAGGTGAGTGGGGCGCTGGGGGGCGGGGCCGCACTTTTCCACCTAAAAAAGACTTTAGGAATTTTCTACACTAAGCCTGTAAAATGTACTGTTTTTAAATAAGCGAAGAAATAAATACAGCCGACCGCTGAACGACACAGGTCTGAACTGCACAGGGCCATTATGCTCAGGATGTTTTCAATAGATGCTATAGAAGTATTTTTCTATGATTACTTTAAAGATTGTATTTAATTTTAGAGGGAGGGGAAGGAAGGGAGAGAAACTTCAATGTGTGGCCGCCTCTCACACGCCCCGGCCTGCAGCCCAGGCCTGCGCCCTTGTGCCCTGACTGGGAACCGAGCCGTGGACCCTCAGGTCGGGTGGGGGTGCCCTGTGATCATGTTGGGGAACCTGGCACTGGTGGTTAGGAATGGGCGGCTGTCGGCCTGAGCAAGGAGGCGCAGGCCACCCCCAGGGGTCGGCAGGGGCTCCCTCGGCACCCGAGCACCCCGTTTGGGGACGTGAAAACCCAGGGCCCTGTCGATGGAGGCGAGGACGTGGGGTCACAGGCTCGTTACTTACAGGTTCGCGATGGAGGCACCGTGAGCGGGGGCGGCGCCCACTGCCCTGGTCCGAGCAGAGCCGGGCGCGGGCACCTGCTCCTGCTGAGGCGGCTGGGGCAGGTCGCCGGTTCTCTGGGCTCCGCTCTGAGCGGTCGCTTCCGGAGGTGTCCTGGGAAAGGCAAGGTGGGAGCTTGAGGCTGAATCCAAGTGCAGGTCCTTCTCCACGTGGCCGGCCCTGGGGCCGAGCCGGTTGTCACGCGAACAATGCCCAGGCGGCAGCTCGCCGCAGCTGTCCCCTCGTCCTGGCGAGTGGCACACACGCGACAGCAGCCCTGGCCCCTCTTGCTCCACGTTTTAAATGCAGACGTAGGCTTTTTCGCACCAGGTCGAGTCACGTTTGCCTTCCGTGGTGTTTTCTCCATCCCGTCGCGAGTGGTCTGGGGACACACCATGGAAGCAGCGGTCCTGCAGGGCGGGGGTGGCCCCCTCCCGGCCGGCGCACACGGTGCTGTTCCCGCCAGTGTTTCTGGAAAGCAGCTTGGCCACTGAAGTACCTTTTGATCAATAACGTCACCTCCAGGGCTCTGTGGTAAAGAGACACCAGGACCGAAAACGAAACGTTCGGAGGAGACCAGGTCAGTTTATCTGCGTTGACAGGAGACCGACGGCCTCACATTAGATGTTCATCAGAGGAGAGGGGTGAGCTCACAGTGCTCGAGCCCCCGTCCCTGTCCCCCGGGGCCTGTCGAGGACCTGGGACCAGCCGGCAGGACCCCGTCCCCGTGTCCTGAAGTGTAACACCAGAGCGTCACCCCCGGGCCTTTGGACTGTCCTCTGCTTGAAGGGCCGCACGCGGGACCGCGCAGTCTGACCACGTGGAACTGAGCCTGGGCCTTGCACAGACCCGGCGCCGAAGGTGGGGCAGAAGGCCCTGGCCCTGCTGAAGCCACATCCCAGGCTCGGAGGCCAGGAGGGCAGAGCTGACGGGTGGCTGTGCACACGCCACCCGCCCTCCGTGGCCCGCCAGGCGCCCTGGGAGAAACGGGCTGACTGCTCTGCTGTCATCAGGCTGCCTGACTGCCGGGCTAGCCTCACAGCCTCATGGGAGGAAGACAGGGACGGCAGCCCAGTGTCTACTGTGGGCGTCAAGGCCAGCGAGTGCCAGGCCACCCGGGGGGAGGCCGTGGCCAAGGTCAGCGCCTGACCAGGCCTCCTGCCCAGAGGAAGGTGTCTGTGCGCCGTCTAAACTGAGCCCAGCCGGCTACTCGAAATGGGACACAGTTTTCCCATAAAAAGAAGAAAGGCCCCTGCAAACCTGTAGGAAGCAGGGTATTCTCCTGGGTGACTGCGGGAAGAAGCCGTGCGGACGCGATGTGGCGTCTGCACCGCAGGGACTTGGGGATGATGACCAGAGAGGGTGAGAGACGCGCGGCGGGCGCTCCGTCCAAGAGCTGGAAGCGGCGCAGCGGTCCTGGAAAGGGAGGAAAGACAGAGCAGGGAAGTGAGAGGGAAACAGTCGGATCTTCAGAGACACATTGGGTGGCTGGGGGACTTGAAGCAAGACTGGTGAGTAGAGGAGAAGGTTCCGGATGCACGAGGACAAAGCGGACCGGACCGCAGGCGTTGGGGCAGCCTCAGAGGAAGGAACGCTGAGCCTGCACTGCCCTCGAGACTTGGCCGCCGGAGCAGACGGGCAAAGCCAAGGGAGGTGGCCCGGCCTCTGAAGCTCATGTGCACAGGGAACCTTCTGGAGCAGGGAGCACACGCAGCTGCATGGTGAGCCCTGCCACCAGACCCTCGAGGGCTGTCCCTTTTAAACAGCACCGTTCTCGGTCCCATCTTTACGCAGGCTGACTCTAGAACTGGCTCGCATTCCAAGGACAAGAAGGGGGAATTCAGCAGCAAACAGAGGGCCGACAGGGACACACCTCCTATTTAGGGACATTTATTTCCACTTCCATCCAGTGGGGACATGCAGCCACGTGACACCGCACAGCAAGGAATTGTCTTCTTCCTTCCACACACCAAGACTCCGACGGGCAGCCTGCTGGTTCCGCTGAGGGCAGCAGGGAGCCTGGGGGGGGGGCGGCGGCAGGTCCTCCTGGCCAGAGTGAACCGGGGGGAGAGGAAAGGGCCGTGTGACTTCTCTTACTTAAAAGCCTTGAGCAAGTCACCGTGTCCCCACACAGTGACAGTTGGTGAAGGGCGAGGGTGTGCAGAGTGAGGCCCTCTTCTCTCCAGCACAGAAGCTTCCAAAGTAAATTTTAAATGTCTGGAACATTCGTGAGCGGCTATGTTCGCCACAACGAAAAGTCAAAGACCTGAGTGTCCGTCACCTGTCAGAGGGCGGCTGAGAGAGAACGTCACGGGCCACAGCCGACGTTTGCGAGGGATTCCTGCCGGGACGGGAGGACGTCGGTGGGACCTGGGGCAGCGCGCCCCGTGTACCGGCTGCGTCAGCATCTGCGTCCTGCTGGTTTAGGTTCAGAAAACCGCAGAGCCGCCCGCCACTGCACCAGAGTGAGGAGTGCCCGTCCCTGCGCGGATGGCCCTGCCGTCTCTCCGGGTCCTTCCCGTGTCTGCCGAGGGCTCTGCGTTTAGAGGGTCTTCTAACCTTGACGTTGGAGAAACGCCCGCAGTGCCCGGGACCTGCCTTCCCGAGAGTCAGAAAGGGCGTTTATGAGGTCGCGCTGCATCGGCACCAGGAACGTCCTTCCTGTTCCGGAGTCTTCCACGAGGAGCAACAGCGCCCAGGAAAGGGCCTGGCCAGACCCTGTCCGACTCAGTGTGGGCGGACAGCCCTGCTCTGTCCTGCGCATGCAGCTCTTCCGTGACCACAGGGTTCTCTGCGAGCGGGCGGGGCCGCCGGGCAGGTTTTTGTTTCCTCAGCGCTGGGGAGTCCCGTGGGCCTGACGCGTGGCCTGCTAGTCCCCTGGGCTGACTGTGCACTCTCTTCTGGGCGACCGGCTGGTCTGCCCTCCGGGGCCTGCGGCCTCCTCCCCATCACCTGTCACCTACCCCAGCATGGTCAGAGTTTCCCAACGGCCCGCGTCCAGGCGGAAGCTGCACACGGAGGCGTCATGGCCCCGCGTGCTGCCTTGGCCCGCAGCTGAGCCGGGCAGGCTGTTGGCACAAGACCCCTGCCCAGCCAGGGCCCCGAGGCGTGCCTGCGGGCTGCCAACGTGACGTCACCTCCCCTTAGACCAGAGCCAGTCACTTACCATAGGCTGTGGGGGCAGCAGGACGAGCGTCCGAGGAAAGGCAGGTGAGGAGGGGGCCAGGCCCTTAGCCACGGGTCAGCAACTCCAGAGCGAATGGAGGGGCTTCTCCGTAAACCCAGACACTGGGCGACACCCTGTCTGGGTAGCGTGACATGGAGGCACACGTGGCCACAGACGGACAGCAGTCGGGGGGACTGACCAGCAGGCACAAGGCTGGCCTGGAGCCCTGGCCATGTGCTCGGTTGGTTGGAGTGTCGTCCCGCGCACTGAAGGTCATGGGTTCAATCCCTGGTCAGGGGGCTTATGGGACACAGCTGGTCCATGTTTCTCTGTCTCTTCTATTTAAAACGTGATGAAAAAAGGGGCCTAGGGTGGGAATAAAATACAACTTCAAACTGGCCCTGAAGTGAGGTGGTGGTGCCCAGCAGGCTGCGCTGAGTGACCCCTCCCCTGGTGTTGTGCGCAGGCGACCTGAGTGTCTCGGCCGACCGCCTGAGCGAGAAGCGGTCCCCCAACGACTTCGCCCTGTGGAAAGCCTCCAAGCCGGGGGAGCCGTCCTGGCCGTGCCCGTGGGGCAAGGTGAGCACCGACGGGGCGCCATGGGCAGAGTCCTTCCCAGTGCCCCGCACAGCTGCCCCGCTCCGGGTCCCAGTGCCACGGGGCCTCGCAGGCCCTCTGTCTGTCCGTCTTGCAGCGGGGGGTGCAGGCAGGACCACCTCGGAGGCCCCTGCGTCCCAACAGGCTTTAACTCTGAGCTCTATGGCCTCCTGGGGCCAAGCCCACTATGACGTGCCCTGTGACAGGGTCCCGAGGTCCCAGAGCTGTGGGTGGGGGCGTTGAGAAGTGACACAGCCTCAGCACGAAGCCATGGGGAGCGGCACGGGTGGGTCCCCTTCGTTTCCAGGTGGAACTTCACAGCTATCCCAGGAAAGCGCAGGGGCTTTGAGGGTCTGAACGCTGAGGGGAGTGGAGGGAGGTTAGGCCAGCAGGTCACTGGGCCGCTTCATCCCTAGGGCCGTCCGGGCTGGCACATTGAATGTTCCGCCATGGCGGGCACCCTCCTGGGAGCCTCGATGGATATTCACGGAGGGGGCTTTGACCTCCGGTTCCCCCACCATGACAACGAGCTGGCGCAGTCGGAGGTAGGTGTGCTCGTGTGGGTGGGCCTGGCGTCCCCACCCTGGTGGGGCAACGGCAGGGGCTGTCAGCGGGGGAGGGGAGCAGCGGTCTGCATACAGCCTGGCTCCCCCATCAGGGATCTGTCAGCAAGAAAGCCAAACCCTGATTATCTAGGCCCATTTCCCACATTAACAGCCTGGTCTTTGGCACCAGACAGGCCAGATGGGAGCCAGGGTCACCTACCAGCTGGCTGGCCCAGGCAGCCCCTCTGAGCCCCAGGGCCCACCTAGAAAAGGCACGGGGCGGCAGGGAGGCCCAGGGGCGTGGGATCAGCGCCCGCGCGGCCCCTCTCTCTGCGCCCAGGCCTACTTTGAGAACGACTGCTGGGTCCGGTACTTCCTGCACACAGGCCACCTGACGATCGCGGGCTGCAAAATGTCCAAGTCACTCAAAAACTTCGTCACCATCAAAGACGCCCTGAAGAAGCACTCAGGTACGCACTGGCCGCTCCCGAGGGCAGGCGCTGCTTTCTTGGTCGTGTGGGCCGGTGACGGGGGCTCTCGGGGAGTAAGGGCCGCCGGCTGCTCCCTCCGCAGCGCGGCAGCTGCGCCTGGCCTTCCTCCTGCACTCGTGGAAGGACACCCTGGACTACTCGGGCAACACCATGGAGTCCGCTCTGCAGTACGAGAGGTTCATGAACGTGAGTCCCCGGGCGGCGGCGGCGCTGCCATCTGACCCGAAAGGGGCATGGGCGGAGCCCTGGGCGAGGGTGGAGCCAGTTCCAGCCGCTGTCCTTCAGCCGCGCGTCAGAGCCCCCACTAGAGCGAAGGGACCACATCTTCAGCTGTGGGCGGGCGGCGCATGTGGGCCCAGCCAGTGACCGAGGGAGAGCCCGTCCGCACAGCTGCGCTTCGTGGGCAAGCTGTTTGCGTGCTGCTAAGCGGGATTCTCCAACTTCAGGAGTTTTTCTTGAATGTGAAAGACATCCTCCGCGCTCCCGTGGACATCACCGGCCAGTTTGAAAAGTGGGAGGAGGAGGAAGCAGAACTGAATGAGAGGTGAGGTGGAGCCTCCTCCGGGTGGCTGGCGCGCCCTGACCAGCGCCCTGACCCCTGCTGGCCGACCGGCGGGCACGCTGGGGCTGTGGCTGCTGACGTCCGCGCCGCCCTCCTCCCGCTCAGCTTCTGCAGCAGGAAGACGGCGGTGCACGCAGCCCTCTGCGACAACGTGGACACGCGCACGGCGCTGGAGGAGATGCGGGCTCTGGTCGGCCAGTGCAACCTGTACGTGGCCACCCGGAAGGCCGCGCGGAGGCGGCCCAACCGGGCTCTGCTGGGGAGCGTCGCGCAGTACCTCACGCACATGCTGAAGGTAGGCATGCGGGCGGCCGCACAGCGCTGGGCGGGGTGGGACGCGCCACGGGCCGCGGTGCCAAGCAGACGCGTGCAGCGGCCCTGGCTCTGAGCGGCCACACCTCCGTGCCTCAGTGCCCCCTACTTCAGGTTTGTAAAGCAGAACAAGGGGCGCTGACCCGGAGCTCCCCTGGTGCGGCACTGCACGCCCGCGTGCCGGCCAGGGCTGGGGTCCCTGCTGCCTCGCCCTCCCGCGTGCAGCAGCCTGCGGAGCAGACCAGCCAGTGCGCCGGCTCTGGGGTCCGCGCCCCCCACTCACGTGCTTCTTCTCCCAGGTCTTCGGGGCCATCGAAGAGGAGAGCCCCCTGGGCTTCCCTGTCGGAGGACCTGGAAGCAGCCTGAATGTGAGTGTACCCACTGGGCCTGAGTCGCTGCTGCCCGCCGGCCCTCGGGTCGCCTGTTCCCGCGGGAAACGGTGCCCCCTGCGGGGGACACCCTCCTGCCTTCCACACCTGCTCCCCGCTGCCCCTTCCTTGTTCCCGTGCTGGGTCACACCTGTGGGCATGTGGAGACCGGCACCCGGTCCCACCTGCACGGGACCCCAGACGTGGCTGGGGAGCTAAGCACGGCGGCGGCCCTTCCCACGTGCTGAGGCTGGTCTTCCTCATGGACGCCAGTCGGGACCTGCGCTGCTGCACCGTCCGTCGGAGCTCGGTCCCGGGACGCCAGACCAGAGGGCACAGCCCAGGCCTGGCTCAGGCCGCAGCTCGTGGCAGCGAGCCCGCACTCGCTCGCCCTTGCTCGCCCTCGCGCATGCGCACCTGTGCTCTGTCGGACGACTCTGCACTCGGGAGAGATCGCGCCAGTGGTCACTGCGCAGGCGCAGGCCCACCAACTCCCGCTGCGGGACCGCCGTCACGTGACCAGGGCACCTTCGGGCCGTCTCGGGCACTTCCGCCCTCCCCCGGTCAGCGGTCAGGGAGGCTCCGTCACTGAGCGATTAGAATGCAGCGTGAATGCGTGGGCGGGGCCGCTGTCACTCAGACGCGCGCAGGAGTCGGAGGCGGCGTGAAGGGCAGGAAGGCCTGCGGCGGGGCTCACAGATGCCCCCACGCGCAGCTTCCGGAGGGAGTAGCCGCGTGTTGTCAGAAGCGCTGCCAGGCCCCACGTCCGTGTCGCCGCGGCTTCTGTCGGCTGCGGAGCTCGTTGCCGCCGGCTGTCCAGGGCTGGGCCCTGCGGGAACCCCCTTCTCAGGAAAAAATCCGCACAGCTGCTCTGCCCTCTTGTGCTGGTGACCTGGGTATTTATTTTATTTAAAAGACAACCGTCCGGGTTGCAGACAGTCCACCTTTGAACTTGACAAAATATGGTCTTCACGTTCACTGCCCAGGGGGTGGGGTGCGGCCTGCAGCCGGCTGTGGTCACTGGTCCAGGAACGTGGGCGACAGGCGTGTGCTGGGTGGGCCTGCCGGGCCGCGGGCGCCACGCAGTCCAGCCATTTGAGGCTCAAGGGTTCACTTCCAGACCTACTGTTCCGCCAGCAGGGGAGCAGCTCCCGGGTCCTGAAGGGGCTCAGCACGGAGGGGTCAGCTGCACCGCTGGGCCTGGCCACAGCCGTGAGAGCCGCCGTCCCTCCCTGCACCGGGGTCCCCACCCCATCTTCCTGCGTGGGTGCAGAGAAAGGGCCGAGACATCGGGAGCCCAGGTCCTGCCCTGCAGGGCCTTGTCTCCCCTGCCACGTGCAGGGTCGGCCCAGGGAGGTGCAGGCCGTCCTGAGGGCTCGGCGGCCTTGCCGGCTTTTGCGTTTAATTTTTTTTTTAAATTACTTTATTGTTGTTCAATTACAGTTGTCTGCATTCTCTTCCCTCATGTCCCACCCTCTCCATAATTCTTGTTATTTTGGCTGTGGAGCTGTTGAGTGACGTGAGGGGTCGGGAGACCTGGCTCTAAAGCCGACTAGAAAACTTGACAAATGAAACAAAAAGATTTTTCGGAAGCTATTACTTCCGCACTTGGATTCCATCCCCTGTGGTGGTGCTGTCCCAGCCGGCTTTGCGTTCTGTGGCCGTCCCATGTTTGCTGCTGGTTTGCGGGCCCGCAGGGAGGGCATGCGTGTGGATGGCAGGCGGGGCAAGGACACGGTTGTGGGGGCCAGGCGGCGCCCAGGTGCCAGCCCCGGTGTGGACTAGGCCACAGCCTGGAGGAGCGGCATCAGGAACTGCCCACCCAGGAAGGCATGTGGGACCTGCGAGGTGGTGTTTTCACACCTGCCTCAGCCCTGAGACAGCCCACGACGCCCCTCCCGCTGGATGGCGTGGGAAGCCGCTCTGCTCTCTCGGCCCCCTGCGCCTGCTGGCAGCCGGTCCTGCCACAGTGTGCCGGACTCGGGCGTGATGAATGCAAGGGCCCCTCTCAAGAAGGAAACTTCCTCTCCACAGCTCGAGAGCACAGTCATGCCGTACCTGCAGGCGCTGTCAGAGTTCAGGGAGGGCGTGCGCAAGATTGCCCGGGACAAGAAAGGTGAGCTCAGCTGGGGCCCCGCGGACCTGCGCTTCCTCACTGGCTTTTGGCCCCGGGTGGCACTCACACAGTCGGCACTGTTGACATTCAGGCCGGTCCTTTTCTCTCGTGGGGACGTACTGGGCACCTCTGGGAGTTAGGTTGTACGGACCCTGGCCCAGCTGCTGTCCCCAGGTGGCCTCAGTGAGCCCCCCTGGTCCTCACAGGCCACCTCCCTCGGCCATGGGCAAGGCCTGGCCAGCGTGGAGCCAGTGAGTGCCACTGAGGTGGGGCGTGGGACCCACCCCTGCCCCTGAGCCTCTGGCCTGTCCGTAGCCCCCGCTGGACTAGGGTCTCTTAGAGATGCTGGTACCTGGGGGGTCACCCCAACCCCCAGAGCTGTGTCTGTCCCCAAGGAGCCACCTCCTTCACTCCAGTCTGATTCTGGCTCTTGCCAGCCAGTGGCTGCCGGGAGCCATGCACTCCTGGGTAGGACGGCCCAGAGCAACGTGAAGGGAGGGCCCTTCCATGACTTTTGGGTGACCTCAGGGCACAGTCCCACAACCAGTGTGCCCTGGGGTGTCCCCGTCCTAGACTGGAACGCGCATGCGTGCTGAGCCTTGCTTCCACGCAGTAGAACCGAGTTTCCGTGGACGTCCCTACTGCACAGCTCCCTCCCGACTGTTCCCTGTGGGGAGGCCCAGGGCCAGCCATGCACCCTCCGCGCGGAGTCCTAAGACAGGGCCTACAGGGCCGTCCTGGGGGTGAGACCCAGGCTGGGGTGGCAGCTCTGGACTTCCCTGCCTCCCTCGGCGGGTCGAGCAGCTCGGCTCCCTCCAGAGGCTCCGGGACGCTCCCGTCCTGTGGGTCCCCACTGCCCCTGAGTCGCTCCCTTTGCCCCCAGTCCCCGAGGTCCTGCAGCTCAGTGACGCCCTTCGGGACGACGTCCTGCCTGAGCTCGGAGTGCGGCTGGAGGACCACGAAGGTGGGTCTGCTCTGCGATTCCTGGCGGCTCGCAGCGAGGAGCGTTCACGGCGACAGGCAGGGAGGTGGGAGGGACGCCGGCGGCAGGAGGAGGTCCAGCGTGGGACCCAGACCACCGTGCTTGTCCCGGTTGAGGAGTCCCAGAGCGGCCGGGCTCTCTGGCAGGGGAGAGCTTCGCACCTTCATCTTCCCGGTGTTGGCGCCAGCGCCTCCTCAGTGTGAAGGTGTCACGGCATCCCCTCCTGCGGCCCAATGGCCACCGGCCACCTTTGCTTAGGACCTGTCGCTTAGGAGACAGCCTGTGTCCCACGGCTGTCAGCGGGGGTCACAGCTTGTCTTTCGGCTTTGCAGAGAAAACGATCAGGTTTTAAAGATTCAGATGACACGTCTTACTTGATGACTTCTGCGTTTTCTGTTGGCAGCAGCAAGAGAGGGGCCCTACCTTGCTTTTCCTCAGGGGCCCTTGGGTGCGGCGGCCAGGGTGGGGGGTAAGCCGAGCCAGGTGGGCGCCTGGGGGACCAGCAGGGAGGCAGGACGGACGGACGGACGGACACTGGGCCACAGCCTCCCTCCTGGACGCTTGCGTTTTAGGACTGCCAACAGTGGTCAAGCTGGTGGACAGAGAAACCTTGCTGAGAGAGAGAGAAGAGAGGAGAAGGGTAAGTACGACCCCCCAGCCTTGCTGGTGGGTCACTGAACGTGCGGAGACTGCCGGGGTTGGCGGCCTTTACCTTGTACAGGTTTGGTTTGGGGTGGGTTTTTCGTTTTGTTTTGTTTTTTTTGGTGTTTTTTTGCTGTGCTTTCATAAGATACTTGAAAACATGTTGATTGATTTTGAGGAGAGGGGAGAGAAACATCAACCTGTTGCCTCTTGCACGCACCCCCACCAGGGTTGAACCCGCAACCCAGGCGTGCGCCCTGACCAGGAATTGAACCCATGACCTTGTGTTGCACGGGACATCGCTCAAGCAACTGAGCCGCCCTGCTGGGGCAGGAGTCGGTTTTATGCTTGTATTAAAATCCCAGGATTTGTAAATGTCAGAAGGAAAAATTAATGAGATAGGTAACTAATTGGCAATTTGGTAACAATAAAAAAGCTTACCTTCTAACGAATGACTTCTTTTTAAAAACTAACTCCCAAGCTTTAAGGGAAGATTAGTCACTTTGAGTCTCCTGTGGCGCTGACGTGCTCAGTCGCTCCCTGCTCCTGCCTGAAGTGGTGGCTCCTGTCACCTGGGTGGAGCCCGCCCTCCCGAGCGCCTGGGGAGTGTGGTGCGTTCCCTGGTGGGGTCGAGCAGGCAGCCACCGGCCACCGTGGAGCAGGACAGCCCCTGCCCTCCGAGCCCTTGGTGGCCCTGAGGGGGGAGACGGGAACACGCAGCCTGACGTGTCAGAACTGCCGGGCGCGGCTTCTGTGGTGCCCGTGGAGACGCAGACGGCAGGACAGAGGGCCCTGGCCTGCCTGCACCGCAGAAGTGGGGTCGGGCACCATGGGAGGGGGCGCTGTGAAGGGTGAGTGTGGGAGACCAGGACGGGCCCCGGGGGGCGTTCAGAACGTGGAGCGGAGGAGCTGGCCAGGCAGGCGCAGGCCGGAGAGGAGCTGGGTGGGAGGCGAGAGAGTGAGGGGCCGGGGCGCCAGGGGCGTTCTGGACCGAGCGCGACCCCTGAGCCGCCTGCACAGCCCCCGTGCTGGAAAGGTCAAGGGGCTGGGGTCTGCGCCTGTGACCACCCCCATTTCTGTCACATTCAGTCACCCCAGTTTGCGTCGGGCTCTTGCCTCTCCCTGGGCACCACAGCGTGAGGCCTGCTTGGACCCTGCCATGAAGGGGACGTGGGGCCACGGGCTGTGCCTCCTAAGAAGCACGCACACAGCTCCTGCACCCTCCCCGCCCGCCGCGCCGCGTGCCTCTCCCTGCAGGCCCTTGCAGAGCCCGAGGCCTTGGGGGAGTGTTCCCTTGGCAGCTGAGCCTTCCTGCTAGTAGCTCAAGTGGCAGGCCAGGGGGACCCCGCCCAGACCAAGGAAGTCCCAGGATGTGCCCGGCCTGCCGGGTGACCCGGCTGCAGGCAGTGGGAAGCCCGAGTGTTCCCAGGCCGCTCTGGCACCTTGTTACCACACCCCAGACACGCCCCTGCAGATGACACACACATCCTGTCCCTGGGAGAGCGGAGCCCCCCAGCTTCCCAGCTCCAGCCGTCCCGCCAGCCCACTGCCTGCCCAGCAGGCCAGTCTCCACCTGCAGCCACGCTGTTGTCGACTCTCTCGGGACTCTCCCTGGCCCCAAGCATGCCCATGCCCAGGCTCCTGTGTCCGGCCACCTACCTGAGAGCTCTGCCGGGCCAGGAAGTGCCTGAAACCCAAGGTGTCTGAAAGGGAGCATGTAGTTTCAACTCCCCAAACCAGCCTCTGCTTCCTGCACGTGGCTGCATGTCTTCATGCAGTGAGCGGTTCGGGACGTCCGTCCCGAGGCAACCTCCCCCCCCCACCCTTCACGGGCACCCAGCCCTGCCGGCTCCTGGCCCACACCCAGGCCCTAGGTTCCCGGTCCCTCCCCTCCTTCCAGGACCGGCCACCCTCACCCCCGGGATGTGGCCTGGCCTGCCGGCTGGGACGTGGACCTCTGGCCACTCCTGCAGCGCCGCCTTCCCCACCACCCTTCACCCAGGAATTAACCCAGGCCCCTTACCTGGTCCTCGAGACTCCCAGGCCCCGGCCCCCGCTGGCCTCTGTCCTCCTGCCCCATCCGCCCCAGGCCCTCGCCCTGCTGCCTCTGGTTGCTGCCCACAGCGCCCCTCCCTGGCCAGCTCTCCCTCCGGTTGAGCGCCGGGCCTCCCAGCAGGCGCCCTCTGTGCAGAGCCGGGGCCCAAAGCGCTGCTGGAGCCCGCTCTCACGCGCTGGCTCATCCCCATGCACGGCCGGGCGGGTCCTCACCCTGGGGCGCTTCAGGGGCCTCGTTTGCCCCACCTCCCACCCAGAGGGGGCCTGGGCCAGACCTGGTCAGGGGGCTGTGCTCTGTCCCCTAGGTCGAGGAGGAAAGGAGGAAGAAGAAAGAGGAGGCCGCCAGGAAAAAGCAAGAACAAGAGGTGATGTGTGTGCGTGAGGGTGTTCAGCCCCGTGCCCTCTGTTCCCAGTGTCTCTGTCCCCCGCGGCGCCCTCCCAGGCCCTCCTCACACGCCTCACACGCCCCACATGCCCCATGGGGCAGCAGCCCTGCCGAGGGGGTGCCCTGTGCTGGGCTCGAGCTCCCGGGCACATCTGCAGACTTTACCTGTTGGGACCAGCCCAGTGTCCCCCCAGGAAAGCGCCCACTCAGGGCTCAGTTGTCCCCTCACTCCCTTTGCCCGTCGGGCAGCCTCTGCGTCCTGAGTCCGGGGGCTGGGCTGGGCTGGGCTGGGAGACGGCGTGCGGTCCCGGGGGCCCGCGTGGGCTCCGTGGTGCTGACCGCGTGTCTGTGCTCCAGGCAGCCAAGCTGGCCAAGATGAGGATCCCGCCCAGTGAGCTGTTCTTGTCGGAACGGGACAAATACTCCAGGTTTGATGAAAACGTAAGAGCCTGCTTTCTTTTCGGAGCTGTGTGGGACCCATGAAGTTGGGTGCCAGCAGCTGTTACCTTGGGGAGCAGATTTTCTGTCTGGGGGCAGCTGGAAGGGAAGCCATGTCCTCAGGGGCCTGTTTTAGGCCCGGTGCCTGCAGCCCGGGGTTCCCGGGGCTGCAGCCGAGCGGAGCGCGACTGCCTGTGAATTGGCGGGTCTTTCCCTCCCGAGCTGGCCAGACATGCCCACTGCGCGGGCTCGTCATTCGGCCGTTCGCTTTGTCTGAGACCCCCAGGCCCCTCTTGGGCCTGGGCACCCTTGCTGCACGCTGCTGAGCCGGCCACGTCAGAACCGCTGGGGGCACGGCCCTCGCCCCAGGCGGGAGGCCACCCCAGCCCAGCCGGTCTCGGCAGCCAGGATGGGCTTGTGAACCTGTGTGCTGGGCCCAGAGCGTTGCGGTCAGTGGGCACCCAGTGGCCCGGCCGGGCTAGGAGCCCGGGCTCGGAGGGCCCACGCCCTCGGTGATGTCTGCTCTCACCACCCCAGGGCCTGCCCACCCACGATGCAGACGGCAAGGAGCTGAGCAAAGGACAAGCCAAGAAGCTGAAGAAGCTCTTTGAAGCGCAGGAGAAGCTGCACACAGAGTACCTACAGATGGTCCAGAATGGGGGTGTCCAGTGACCGGGGGGACTGTGTGTGCACCTGAGCCACGACCTCGCTCTCCCTGCACCAGCGGGCAGTGCCGTGCCCGAGCGTGTTCACGGGGCCCTCGGCACAGGGCCGTGCCGCCACCGGCTCGCGGATGGCAGTAATAAAGTCTTCCCCACGGCGAGGCCACCCCGCTCTCTGTTCTCACCCATACGCTCCGCAGGTCACCACCCCGGGGCCCCGGCAGCCGAGCTGCCTCAGCCAGCTGTGCCCGCCCTCCCGCCCCGGGCAGGCTGCTGCCAGCTGGCGGCTGTGTGGGCCCTGGGGAAAAAGCGGCTCGGGCCGCCGGACCTACGGACGCCCCACACCAAGCCTGCTCGGTCGGCCTCCTGTCGTGAGGAGTAAACACACTGCCCTCTGCCACCGCCGCTCGCCTCGGGCCGCCACCCAGGGCTGGCTCAGCAGGCGGGCCCTGGCTGCCGCCCAGCACACCAGCCACAGTGGTAGTGCGTCCGGGGTCCAGAAGGGGGCATCGGCACAGTGCAGGGCACCGGGGGACACCAGGACCTGACCAGCTGCTTGTGAATTCTTGCTTGCTAGGGCTAGGAGTGACCCCCTGGGCTGTAGCAGGCTTAGGCATCCCGACCCCCACCAAGGAGGGAGCCTGCTGAGCCCCCGTTGTCAGCGGGCGAACCTGGCAGGGTCCCCCCGGTCACATGCACATCCTTGGCCGCTGCAGCCCTGCCAGCAGGGCGCTATCCAGGAGACACAGCTGCCCAGGGTGACATGGCGTGTCTGCCTGCCGGTGTCAGTGTCGTTTCGGAGCACCCACGGTCACACGGGGGACACAGGCTTGGAGGCAGCGGGACGGGCTTGGTGTAAGCCCAGTCAGAAAAACAGGCCCCCAAAACAGCGACCCAAACTTGTCCCAGCCACCGCCTGCGACAGGACGAGCCACCAGACCTGTCGTGGCTGGGACAACATGATCACATTCTAGCCGACTGGCAGTGCCGGTCAGCCCTCCCGCCCAGGTGGTCCACACACGGCGCCGGGCCCTGGGGCCGCCTGGGTGGCCCGTAGCTCCAGAGGTGCCTGTCCCTAGAGAGACACGCTGTACACCCTGTCAGGGGGTATGGGCCCAGAAGTCACAGCATGGGACTTCCAGGGTCCTCCTCTGGCAGGCGCTCCCATGCTCAAGGGGGCGATGTGGAGTCCCCTCACAGGAAGGGGGTGGCGCGGGCCCTGACACGCCACTACCACTGCTTCAAAAAGCGTCATCTGCTGCAGAGCCATAAAGTTGCCGAGAAAGGGCTCCTTCAAAGAACTGAACGCTGAGCGGTGCGTCTGCAGCGGGGCCTGTGCTGAGTATAACATCGGAAACCTTCAGGAAAGCTGCCGTGCCGTCACGCGTGAGCTGGAGAAACCACGTGCACTGGCACGTGACGCTTGAACAACAGGCGTTTCCTCGCTGTGGAGACTGAGGGGATAGCCACGGTCACCACGAGTCCCTGCAGAGAGCCTGGCCCCCACCCCGCAGCAGAAGCACGGGACCCTGGACTGTCGGGCGCCCGAAAGGGCAGCTCTCAGACAAGCGGGGTTGGGACACAAGGACACAGGGACAGACAAGTGACACAACCGCGGGCTGGGCACGCGGAAGCGCCGACCTCACAGGCAGGTGCTGTGTGAGTCCCCATGGACGACATTCTCAGGATTCCACAGCCGGGCTGGGCACATGAGTGGCTGCCAGGGATGCCGGGGGGTGGGGCACAGGGTGGCCCCCGCCCCCAGCAGGCAGGGCAGACTAGGAGGAGGCAGGGTGGAAGTTTCCATCACTGTATGATGTCGGTTCACCTGTGAAAGGTTCCCGTGTGCGTGAAGTCTCTGCCCAGACAGGAGCGCAGCTGATGCTCCTGCTTCTCATGAAGAGAACTCTTCACGGTTTCCACTGTGGAAATACCAGGTTCATTACCGAAAAACCAAGTCATGCAGAAAACTCCTGGGATAGAGACAGAGTGTCCCTGCAAGGCCATCTGAGAGCCTGTCACAGTTTGGGGACTCCTCCGGACGCCCCCTTTCCGAGGGTGTGAGGTTTGCAAATCCACTCGGGGCTGTGCGTCCCTGCACAGGACACCGGTGACGTTTCCGCGCACCTGCCTCCCTCCACGCGCCCGTTTTGTGAGTGCCTCGTAATCTGGGTGCCACCACCAAGTGGAGGGGTGTTGGGGGGCCCCTCTCTCTTCTGCCAGCTCCAGGGGCTGCTCAGCAAGCTGCAACCCTGCAGGCCAGCTGCTTGGGTCTGGCTGTTTCTAAGCTGCGGAGCTGGGGAAGTTACCCATCCTGGGTTTCCACTTCCTCCTCTGGGGGTGGGGACGATGCCGTCTACCCAGAACACTGAAGGGCTGGGGCGGTGCCATTATTCACTGATGCTGAGATAAGGCACGGTCCCCTCAGAGTGGGGAGGAGGATGCACCCGTCCTCCTGAGTTCAGTCTACGGGCAGCGGCCGAGGGGGCTGGCCAAGGAGCAGTGAGTTAGGGCAGGGCGGCCCGGATGCCCCAGCCGGCAGGGGAGGCTGCAGAGGACACGCCCATAGGGACTGTGGCCCGTGGGCAGGAGCTCGGAGGCAGTGAGGATGCTGGGAAGACGAAACTCACACGGTGGCTGGGAGCCTTGGGGACCCCCTCCCAGGGGGTTCTGATCCCAACACATCTCAGCCCCAGCTGCACTTAGCATCACCATCTGCGGACTTGCCGACAAGCTGATCTGCCCCGCCTGTCCCCTCTGAACTCGCGGGCGGGCAGTAGGGGCTGTGCTAGGGTGTGGAGCAGCAGAGTGGCCTGGTCAAAGCTGGCCTGCATGCTGGGGGACAGCATGGGGGAAGGGGGTGGCAGGGACGCCCCCAGGCAGGAGGATGGGCTAGGACCTCAAACCCCGGAAACGAGGGGCCTTAGCTCATGAAGGACGGGCTCCCCGCTAAGCAGGAGCCCAGCCCAGCGGAGACCCGGCTGCCTCGACTATCAGAAAGGACTGTGACCACGGAGAGACTGGGAGACACCCAGGAAGACAAGGCCCGGGATGGAGCCGCCCGTCACTGGGGTGTGGGGGGACCTGGGGCAGAGGCGAGGACACGATCGGAGTGAAAGTGGGTTGAGGGCGGGACAGGAGCCTGCTCCTGCCTTCCGGGTGTCGTGTGAAACGGGGGACCAGCTTCGTCGGATGGGGCTCTGGAGTAGCCCCTCAGCAGGTCCCTGCAGCCTGGGGTCCAGGGTGGGGTGGCGCCTTCGCGTACAAGGTCCCTGACACTGGGAGCCCACGTCCCCCGGCAGCCAGTGGGGCTGCTGCTGCTGGTGGGCGTCTCGCCCCGGGTGACTGGGGACATCGCCAGGACCTAGGAGAGTGAGAGTCAGTCCCTGAGTGGGAGGCACCCCCCAGCGCTGGGCCGGCCTCAGCATGGAGGCTCTGGAGACCCAGGATGCCCAGGCGGGCAATCCGCCGGCACTCAAGAGGAACCCCCTGCAGCGGCCACTTCCCGAGAGTTCCCAGAACAGCCTCGCACTGGGGTGAAGACTGTCCCCTGCAATGTGACTTATTTGGAAGTAGGTCCCTGCAGCTGTGGTCAGGCGAAGAAGGGGTCACACTGGAGGACCCCAAGTCCCACACGACTGGGGTCTTTGTAAGGAGACACATGCACACAGGCCGTGTGACGACAGAGGCAGTGGCCGGAGGGACGCCTGGAGCCCCAGAAGCTGGACAGGGGAGCCCAACCCTCCTCTGGAGCCTCCGGAGGGAGCGTGGCCCTAGGACACCTGGATCCAGACTGGGGAGAACACCCTTCTGTGGATGGAGCCGCCCCATTACTGGGGTGCGGTGTCGCCTCCCCACGGGACCCGCACAGGCATCGATTCTTGTGTCTTGCTCTCTTTACCAGAAACACATATTTGATGGCTTAAATCTTCATTTAAATACATCCATTCGAGGCTGTGGCACGGGTCAAAAACACAGTCACGACACAGGTGGGCGAGGACTGGAGCCTCATTCCCTGAGACACGAACGGGCTACTTCGCAGGTCCCAAAGCGCTGCTCCGCACACAGCCGGCTGCACGGGGCCCTTACCCCCACTTCTGCCAGGGAAGCCAAGACCCTGGGCCCGAGATCTGAGGGGGTGTCAGGCCCAGGTGGACTGCTTGGGATGGCAATATTGGTGTCGCTGTGCCTGCTGCGCCCCCCACCAGCACCTCCACTTGCAGGTAAGGACACCCAGGACAGCCTGCCCCAGGCACCTCCTGCCGTCACCCCGCTCCCCGAAATCTCTGCCGTGCAAACTCATGCCGGGCACCTGACCGGTGGGCTCACCTCCCGTGGGGCGGAACCCCCAGGCGCTATCCTCAGGGACACGAGCCACTCTGAGCCCCAGACACACTGTGCCGCTTGCCTCCCAGCCTCCACGGGGCTCTGTGCCCCAGACAGTGTGCCCGGCCCCGACCCTCCCTGCTGACCCACTCCTACTGGGCCTTGGGTGTCAGCCTGCCTGGCGCTCTTCCTTCCAGTGGTGGGGATGGATAGGAGGACACGGCGTGGGGCAGACACATAGTCAAGTGACCATGCCTGCCCTGAGAAAAACCTGCACTGGGTACCCTTGATGGAGCAAAGCGGGGGAGGCGGTGGGGCAAGGGGGTGTTCAGGGAAGGCCTCTTGGAGGAGGCAACCATCTGGCTGGAGCGAAATGACAGGCAGGAGCCAATGAGGAACACTGTGGGTGAGGACTCGGATCTCACCCACAATCCCGTGAAAGGGGTCTCCTGCCAAACCGTAAGACCCCCAGAGGGACAGGCCAGGGGGTGTGGGCTCTACCTTCCCAGGCCTGGCCTCCCTCCGGGCGGCATCTGGGCCACAGGTGGGCCCAGGAGTTAGCCCTCCGGCCCAGAGCGGCCCTGGGCTCAGCATGCCGGCCCCGTGGTGGCTGCTGCCAGCCGCCCTGAGCACCAGGGCCTGTGGGGACCAGGTGTCACCTGGGGTCGAATGCAGGCTGAGCTGCACAGGGGACAGACTCCTGGGGACTGGAGGACGGGGACTAAAGGACAGGCCTGGGCTTCAGCTCTAAGACCTGCTCCCCGACCTGTGTCCTCAGGCACTTAGTCCCCTGCCCTCACCATGCTGGTGAGGAGGTCATAACAGCTGACACCTGCACCAAGCTGGGTGCTGGCCCAGGGCTATTCCGACTCCCCCAGCCCCACAAAGCAGGCCCCCGAGGGTCCCCAAGTTACAGGTGGGGAGATGGAGGCACAGGCTATTGGCCAGGGCCATCCAGCTAGAGTTGGTAGAGCAGGGGTCTGGGCCCTGGGGCCGACCAAGGGGCACCTGCACCCACGTGCTGGTCGCCGCTGCGTGGCCCGCTGGCCAGGGCACCTGAGCGCCTCACTGTGCCGGACAGGTGCAGCCCTGACTCCCAGCACCTGTGTGCTGGGCATCGGGAGACAGGGTCTCTGCAGGTGTTAAAATGAGGCCGTAAGGGCACGTGCCAGTGCAGTGACTGGGGTGTCCTCAGAAGACACAGGGAGACAGACACAAGGCCATGTGAGGACCGTGGCCCCCACTGGGGGGATGCGGCCGCCAGCACACCTGGAGCCCCAGAAGCTGGAAGAGGCTGGAAGGACCCTCCCCTGGGGCCTTCAGCGGGAGCCCAGCCCTGGGACACCTTGGTTTCTGTCCCAGCCTCTGGGCCGGCGAGAATCCACGTCTGTTGTGCTTTCTAAGCCCCCGTTTTGTGGCGCTTTGCTGTGGGAGTTAAAACAGCGTTGTCAACACTGTCACAGATAGGCTTTGTGTGGGCATGGCCACCCACCTTCCCGCCAACTTCCTGGGAAGGCGGGCAGCCACGTGACCCGCGGAAAGCCCCACGGCCACAGCCAGTCCACCACCCTCATTGGATCCCCCAAGGACCAGGCCCAGCTTTCTGCCCACCCCAGGGGGGCCTCCCAAGTACCACCAGTAGGGGGTGGGCAGCTTCCACAGGGGCTCCACCAGCTCCATGCCAACTACACCCACCCCCAGCATCTGGGCAGGGCTGGATTCCTCCGGGGACTTGAGCCTTTATTAAATAGGAGAGACCTCCCAACTTGAAAATACTTTCTTTCGCCCCAGCTCTGCCCCACCCCTCCTGATATCGAAGCAAGGTCATTACAGAAAAATCCTAAGATCCAAGTCAGGTAAGTAGGAGTCACACACAGCTGCGCCCGCAGTGAGGGTCGGAGGTGTGGGTCATGCCCCAGGATCCCCTGGCCACCTTGACCTTATGTCCTTGAGTCCCTCGACCAGGGGCCTCTGGATGGTTTCACACCCACCCCATAAACACCACAAAACAGGAAGGAACACTTTGCTAGAAATTAGAAACTGTTTCAAAGGCAACCCCACGCAAAAGAAAGTTTCTGAGAAAGTGAACAAAAAGAAAGGCCCCAGTTTCAGGGAGAGCATGGACGCGAAGCCCCTCAGAAGCGGCAGCCTGGGGTGTGGTTTTCCAACCCAACAGTCATCCCACTCCAGTTCTTAGTTCAGCGCTTTTCTACGCACTGTGAGGTCGCCCAGACCTCGGTGGCACCTGCGCCCGCCCGCATCGAGGCCCCCTGTCCCGCAGGGGTCCCCCCAGGCCGGCGCCAGACGGGGACGCTGAGAGGCGCGGGGCTGTCGCTGCCCGGGGGGAAGACCCTGCGTGCGTGGGATGCGGGGGGCGACAGGACCCCACGGGCGCAGCCCCGGAGGCAGGAGGAGCCCGCGGAGCTAGCGCGGCGCGTTACTGGGGTGGAGCCGAAGTGGAAGAGTGGGAAAGGCCCGAGGTCCCACGCAGGACCGGAGGGAGGGCGCTCGGGTGGGTGGCCCTCCACGTTGACTGCACGCGCCCCCTGTCCCTTAAAGAGGCGGAAGGATCTTGGGCAGGCGAGCGCGCGCCCCCGCTGGAGTCGCTCACTGTATTTGCATACAGCTCCCGAGTCTGAGCGCGGCGCAGCGTCTGATTGGTCGTCGCCCGCGGCGCCGAAGCGTAGTTGACTTGCGCCGAACCAGCCCAATCGCAGCCCACCTTCCTCGAAGAGGGCGGAGACAGAGGGCTCGGCCAATGGGAAACAGCGTTGTTGGCGGCCACGGCGGCGCAGTCCCAGGAGCGAGCGAAGCCACTGCCGCCGCCACTGCCGCAGGAGGCGTGAGGTACGGACGCGGGATCTCAGCCCAGTAACGGCGCCCTGGGGTGGCCGGCGGGACCGGGGACCGGGGGACACCTCCGGAGGCCGCGGCGGCAAGGGCGGAGCCGGGGACAGTGGAGGCAGCGGGACCGCGGCAAGGCCGGGCAGGCGACCGCGGGCTTCGCGGCGAGGCCCGGCGGGCGGCGGGTGTCCCTCCCCGTTCCGCCCGCCCCCGGCGCGGCCCTGAAGGTCAGGAGCAGCTTTGTTCGCGCGCGGCGTCCCCGGGAAGGTTAAGGTCGCTGGCCGAGCCCCTCCCGTGCCGCTCGAGCGAGCCGAGGTCGGTGGGTTGGCCTCCGCTCGCGGGGCAGCGCGGAGCCGCCTGCGGGCCTTTGTTTTCGGAGCTGGCGCTGTCCCGGGGGTGGGGGCGGGACCGGGGCGCGACCGCGGCGGCTCGGCTCCGGACGTCCGTCGGGCGGGGGTTGGTTTGTTTACAAGGAGACAGAGCCCGCGCGTGCTTCCTGGCTGCTGTCGGGGCCGTGGAGGGAGGACCCTCGCGGGGCGGACTCGGGGCGCTGCGCCGCCGCCTCCTGCCGCCCGGCGACAGAAGTCGCGCCTTCCTCATTGGCGGAGTGAGTTGCCCGAGCGCGTCCAGGAGGGAAAGTTCCCTGCGTGTCTTCCGGTCCGAGTGCGGCATCCGGGCCCGCGTGGCTCCCATGCAGGTCCCCGCTGCCCCGGTCTCCCTGCTCCGCCGCTCTGCGCGGCCCGGTTAAGCCGGGCTCGTGGAGCTTCTCTCGTTCAGGTGCGTGGTTGGCCCGGCGGGGCGGACGCCTGTCCCCGGCGTCGCTGCGTCCCCGCGGCGGTAACCGTGCACACCTGGGGCGGCGCCTGTTCCCGCGCGCGCCCGCCTTTCCAGGCACCCAGTGGGTGCCGGGCCGGTGCCGCCGCGCCCCGCCGCGCCGCGGGAGGACGGCTTGTCCCAGAGGCGCTGTGCGGCGGGGGGGGGGGGGGGGGCGCCGGCCGCCGAACTCGGCTTCCCCACCGCCTCCCTGGAGGGGATGGAAGTTTTCCCGTCGAGTTGCGTTCCGCTCGTGAGCGCGCCGGAGCCGGTTGGTGGCGGCTGGCTCATCTTCCTGTGGTTCCGCCGAACGTCCCCGCGGTGGATTCTGGAAATGGGGGCGGGTCCCGGTGGGCGGGGGCATCCCCGGGGGACCGGCAGAGGCATGTGGGGGTCCCCTGTGCAGGGCCGCCTGGGCCGGAAGCCCCCAAATCGAGTTTTCTCCGCTCGTGAGCTCCGTTGCCAGTTTGGGGACGCGGACAGGTGTTCCCCTCTGGGGGTCGGCTGTCCTGTCTGGGACTTGAAGCGCCCGTGGAGACCGGAGCCTCACGGTTACTGTCAGCGGGTGTCCGCGCTCAGTGCGGTGGAGACCTGGCGGGCCGGGGCCTCCT
Organism: Micronycteris hirsuta; assembly: GCA_004026765.1. Taxonomy (NCBI): domain Eukaryota; kingdom Metazoa; phylum Chordata; class Mammalia; order Chiroptera; family Phyllostomidae; genus Micronycteris; species Micronycteris hirsuta. Next base: position 68,936 of record PVJI01001262.1, read on the forward strand.
CCCGGAGACGGAGACGGCGTGGGCACAGGGGTCGTGACCCGCCCCGTGTCCTTAGGGGCGTTTTCTCTAGGATTTCAAGGTGCGATGGCAGCGATTATTCTCAAAGTGACTACTTACGCGTGCACGAGGTGGTGCGCGTCTCATCGCTGCAGGGCCGCTGAAACGCCTGTTCCGCACGGAGGTTTGTTCTGCAGCGTAACGTCTCAACTGTTCTGAATTTTCAGTTGGTTTTCAGAACAAGTGCAGAGTAGTGATGGGAGAAGCTGCAGAAGTTACTTTCAGTAACTGACGTTGCCATTTTCGGTTTGGCAGCCTCAGTAAACAATTCTGGAAAGGATACTTTCAGGATCATCGGCGTCTAGAAATGTACAGGCATCGCGAGTCGCGGATTGGCCGCTGAGGTTCCCAGGCTCTTCTGTGGAGTGGCGCGTTTAGAGGTTTTGGGGACAGGTGACCTGTGGGGGCAGCTCACGCCTTTCCGGAGATGAGTCGCTCCGGTCGGGCTGCGAAGACCCTCAGCTGCGCGAAAAGGGCGGATCTGGCTGCACGTGGAGCGGACGCGCGGGCGCCCGCTGCTGGCCGGCGCGGGAACTGCGGCGGCGGCGGCCAGGACTGTGTGCGGGCGTCGGGGTCAAAGGCTGGCGCTCCGCCGCGGCGACTTCCGAGGCGGTGAGCCGCTGTGTGGACTGGCTCGGGACAGCGCTCGCCTCCCTGCGCTGCGGCTGTGGGACGTGTCCACGAGCCCATCCGCAGTCACTGGGGAAGCTCTTGGGGATGGGCGGTGGAAAGTTTGTGTTTGACTTGTTTCACATTTTTAAGTAGTTTGTGGTGGCGTAGATTTTTAAATTTCTCATCTGATGGCCATTGGTTTTCTGCCCTGCCCTCTTCCGAGAAAGCAGGGCCACTGTACTCTGCCATTGAACTTCAAATTTCGTGAGTATTTAGTAACTGGAGAGGCAGTGCATTTTTGTAGTAAAAAAAACTACAAAAGGTCACTTTGTGACCTTTATCTTTTGGTCCTGACCATGTGTAGCCTTCAGTTTCTTCTTACAAGTGTGCTCTGTCAGCTACTGCAGCTGAGTGTGCTTCCAGTCCATGCATTTCATTATTATAATCCCCCAAAAAAGCCAGAAACAAGGTGAGGTTTCTTCAGTCGTTTCATGGTAGAAACACCATCTCTATACTCTGAGTAGTTAGGTGCGCGGGCTGTGAGGATGCCATCCTATTCTGACTTACAGCGTTTCCCCGGTTACAGCAGAGCGGGCAGTCCCTAGCGTCTCTGTGTGCTGGTTCTAGGCGCTGAGCTGTCAAGCCACCCGGGACAGAAGACCTTCCCCTCCACAGCGAGAGACGGGCGGGTTGGATGGTGTGGGTGCCCTTGAGAGGAAGAGTAGAAAGAAGTCGTGGGGGTTGGGGTTGCAGTTTTAAATGGGATGGGGAGGGAAGAGCGGTGCGCACGGGGCGACAAGGTCTTGAACCCTGTCTGTGTTGAGTATAACTTGGCGTGTTTGCCATATCAGTCAGGTGCCAGTGAGTTGTGGGGAGCAGAGGAGGAAGTTGGAGCTATCACCAGTGAAGACCTGTTATGCCTCCAGTAAACACGGTGCACTGGTTAAGAAAAGGAAATAGTTCCTCGCTTTCTTCCTGAAAACAGGGCTTGGTCTCTAGCAGGTTTCTGAAAAGACTGCCCACTCGTGTCTGGTGCCAGCTCGGTCTTGTGAGCAGGGATGGCCCCTCTGTGTCTGAAACTGCTTGGGAGAAGCCTGGCCGCACACGGGCCGGCTGTCACTCGGCGTCCGTGACCGGACGAACAGAGGAGTGAGGCAGCGAGCGACTGCTTGGCCACTGTCTCCTGCCAAGGCCCATGCTGGGCACAGGGATTGCTGTGCTGAGCACGTGCACGGCCCTACCTAGCGGAGCTTGCACTTCAGGGGCAACACAGCATCGCCGGTCGTCCGTTCTTCTCTGAACACTGGGGAGCAGTAGCTCCATGCAGACAAAGCTGCTCTCCCACACCCGACACGCGGCCGCGTTAGTTAACCAGCTGCCAGTCTTACTTCATCTGTAAACATGCATGAGATTTTTTAAAATTCTACTTTTTAAAAAGTTTTATTTATTTATTTTTGGAGAGAGGAGAAGGGAGGGAGAGAAACGTCAGTGTGTGGTTGTCTCTCACACGCCCCCTCCTGGGGTCCTGACCCGCAACCCAGGCATGTGCCCTGACTGGGAATCGAACTGGTGACCCTTTGGTTCACACGCTGGTGCTCAATCCACTGAGCCACACCAGCCAGGGCTAAATTAAAATTTTTGATAAATGCCTGAAGAAGGAGGCACACATGTATTAGATTATCAGTTGTTACATATGATTGAAATCAGTGTGAATATAATTTCAAGACTCTGTCTGAGTCTGGAACCTGGACCCTCTTTGGTTGGTAAGAGATTGCAGGTGTGAGTAAAGGGTGTGTTATTCAGCGAGAATATTTGCCATTGCTTTGGAAACTTGTCTAAGTGATTTGGTTCTTTAGACTTGTTTTCACTTACCTTCTGGCGTATTGATTTCCACCCGATTATCTTCTAGTGCTAAGGAATGTGGTGGTGGATCAGATAAAGAACATACCGATGAGAGCAATACAGGTGAGGCTGGGCCTGTCCCAGGGCTGTGTGGATTGGCCATGTTTTCTGGGTGGAGGCGTGGGATGTCCTGTGGGGGGATTCTGGCTCCGTCTTAGAACAGGTGGCTCCTCTGTCCCTGCCGACATGGTCCTCAGCCGACCTGGGCAGTGCTGCTGGAGGCTTGGACCTGGCCCTGGGGGCTGACGAGACTGCTCGGGTTGCCCGTTGGGAGCCCCATCGTTCAGACTGAACCCAGAGGCGGTGCTGCAGGGTTTACATGACCCCACCCTAATTACTAAGTTACAGACTCTAATGGGGTTCTACATTCTCACGGAAACATCGATTCCATTAAGTTCATCAGGTCACTTGCCTCACGGCATTGAGACCTTTGACTGGAGACGTGATAAAGGCATAAACATTTTGGTTATATTCCCAAGCTCACAGCTTCTTTCAAAAGTGGCCCAATTTGAAGTAATATAATTACTGTAGCTGTAGACTAGATGTTTTCAGTTTAAAATGAAGAATTTAACGTTACGTTGGATAATTTGCTGCAAAAATTAAAAAATTTCCCCCATGATAAGAGTAAAAAAAGATTGACTAAAAGTAAGTTCCTTGTAAGTAGGATGGAGTTACCTTGTATAAAAGAAAGCAAAGCATGCCCTGGCTGGTGTAGCACAGTGGATTGAGCGCGGACTGGGAACCAGATGGTCCTGGTTCGATTCCCAGTCAGGGCACATGCCTGGGTTGCGGGCCAGGTCCCCAGTGAGGGCCATGTGAGAGGCAACCATACATTGCTGTTTCTCTCCCTCTCTGTCTCCCTCCCTTCCCCTCTCTCTAAAAATAAAAAAAAAAAAAAAAGAAAGCAAAGCATGTGTCTGTGCAGTCATGCACGTGTGCATGCCAGTGCACACTCAGAACGGTAGGCTCATGAGGGAGCCTGCTTCTGCCTCCTTTGGAAATTTTAGAGTATTCTTTTGCCTAGTATCCCTTTCATATTTTAACTTGATTGCCTTTTTCACTTTCCACCCCCACCCCTGTGTTGCTGAAACTTGATTCAGAGAACTGCGTCTTTTTCTTTTTTATTTTTAGACAGAAGGGAAGGGAGGGAGAAAGACAGGGAGAGAAACATCAGTGTGTGGTTGCCTCTCATGTGGCCCCCACTGGGGACCTGGCCTGCAACCCAGGCCTGTGCCCTGACTGGGAATCGAACCGGCAACCCTTTGGTTCGCAGCTCGCGCTCAATCCACTGAGCCACACCAGCCAGGAGAGAACTGCGTCTTGTCTGTAATGTCACCACTCCATTATCTTTCCTTAGGTAAAGGGAGCAGCATGTAAAATAAGCGGGTTGGTTGGTTTCACGTGAAGCGATAGATGTGACGCGCTGTGAGCACGTTGCGGTTAAGAGCGTGGAAAGAGACCTGGATGGGCCGTGTGCTGGGCACAGTGCTTCACGCGTGTGGTTCTGTCTTTAGTTCGTGGATGTTGACCCGAGACCACGTGCCTAAGAGATTGTGGGGACAGGACTGAAACCCAGGTCACAGCAGGTGATTTATTGTGGGTCTGCTTTGCTCCAGACACGTCACCAACAATGGGATTAAGAACTAGCACGTGCCCTCATACAGATGGAGATTAACTAGTGGATCGTGGTAGCGGTGGTAGCTGGGGTCCGTGGGATTGGAGAGGTGTCAGCACACGGGAAGGCGAACGGACCTCTCCGGCCTGGGACTTGCCATAGGGTGTTGACTCACTTGGCAGGTGTTTGCTGTGCCAGACGCCGTTTCAGGCCCTGGAGCACCTGCGGCACAGCCTGGAAGGAGCATTTGCACGCCACTTCTCAGCAGTGGGTGTCTGGGGACGCCGCTGAACTGCACGGTCCTGGCCTGGGCCTTATGGAGATCAGAGCTGTCAGCTGTTGTCCACGGTCAGGCAGGTGGAAGTGGCTGCAGGGGGTGACGTGGGTGGTGGTGGCAGGAGAAGGTCAGGAGGGTCCGGGTGTGAAATGGAGGATCTCACATGTGCACACTCGGAAAGATGAAACTTAGACTGGAGACTGGTACCCTGTGAGCACCTGGTTTACAGAAGAAGGAGCCATCTTCTGACCAATGAGCACCACCCAGAGCCTCTCCCCACCTATGAGCCAGCGGACTTGCCGCGTGGCCCCTGCTTGGGTGTTCCCCCTTTGCCCTCTGCCCATAAAAGCAGCGGTCCATGCCCTGGCAGGTGTGGCTCAGTGGATTGAGCATTGGCCTGAGAACCAAAGGGTTGCCAGTTCGATTCCCAGTCAGGGCACATGCCTGGGTTGTGGGCCAGGTCCTGGGTGGTGGGGAGGCATGTGAGAGGTAACCACACACTGATGTTTCTCTCCCTCTATTTCTCACTCCCTTTCCCTGCCTAAAAATAAATAAATAAAATATAAAATCTTACCCCCAAAAAAGCAGCGGTCCTGACCCGATTCCCTGGCCCAAACAGCAGCTCCTCTACTGTTCGCGAGTACACGCTGTCTCTGGGTACGCACGCTCACCTCTGCTTGCCAACGATATTGCAGGTTGTCAGGAACCCACGTTTGCATCTTACTGGCTGGGTAGGTGGTCTTGGCTCCGGCAGCTCTTTCCCAGCCTCTGTGTCCTCTCCTGCACTCTGGGGGCGCTCCCTCCATGGGCGAGCGGCTGAGTGTGAAGTGCAGGCAGTGCTGTCACGGAGGCCTCCGGCTGGCACAGGAGGCGTCGGGATTAGGTGTGTGGCTTGCTGGCTGCTGGTCGGATGGGGAGCCCTGGAGTCTGTCCGTTAAGCGGGCAGTGAGGTCGCCCCAAGACAGCAGGCGCCTTCTCCCCTCAGTCAGTGTGTGTGGGGCTGGGGAGGGGCTGCGGGTGGGTGTGTGAGACAGCGGCCCCGCCTTTGTGGCACCAAGACGGTTTCTGGGAAGACAAGTTTTCCATGGACGGGAGCGGGGGTGCAGGAGGCAGTAATTGGAGGGAAGCTTCTTCGCTGCTGCTGACCTGCTGTGTGGCCCGGTTCCCGAGAGGTCACACGCTGGTACGGGTCCACAGCCCAGGGCCGGGGACCCCGAGGTAGACTGTGGAGAGCTTTAATGAGGTGGCCGGTCGTAGCTGGGGCTGGTATGTGAATGCCCGTCCCTCTGACCCAGCAGTCCTGCCGCTGTCATATGTAAGAGTGACTTGGGGTGACGCAGACACTGTCCGGTTGGTCAGAGGGGAAGCCTTGGCGTTTCATGGCCGGTCAGTGGTGAGCGTGTTTGCTCGACGCACGTCGTTGGATTCCTTACGCTCTGCGTTTGTGATGTGGGGGGCCGGCCGTGTGCTGGGACTCCTGTGACTGCAGGTCTGTGCACGTCTCTGCGGCCTGCGGGGTAGCGAGAGCTGGGAGTGAGCGTGGGGCAGGCGGAGCCAGGAGGCGTGGGGACTGGGACTCCTGGGGGGGAGCCTGCACTGGGGGAGGCGTGGGTCTCTGCAAAGCCCCTTAGGGCCCTGCTCTAACGTGTCCGCTGCTGGGCGTGGGCAGCCCCGCCTTCGTAGTCTTTGTTGCGATATTTTTGTCCGGATGGCGTTCATTTGCGCCCTTAACTCACTTAGCTTTCTGAAGACAATGGTGTAACAATTAACGTAGCGTTCTGAACTTCAAAGACAATTCACATGTTTTATTTTGCAGTAAAATTACCTAAGGAAAATGAGGTTGAGTTAAATACAAGACAGTTGCAGATCATTCCCAGTTGAAGCTGTTTTTATTAAACATGAAGGGTTTTGTTTAATTGTGATTGACGGGTGTGGGCGGCGCCACAAGTTGGACTGCGCGGCGGTCAGCCTAGAAGGAGCCTTCACAGAGCCTCTGTGGTGTGTTTACTGTGTCTGAGCTTAAGAACCTTCGTTGTGAAGGCTTCGTTTTATTTTTCGTTGAAGGACTCTATACATTTAGATGGGGTTTTGAAATTTTATTATCAAGTTCTTTTTAAAGAACAGACGTTCCAGAACCCGGCTTTAACGTTCACAGGTGTAAGTCGCCCAAGCTGGAGCTAAACTGCCTGCCTGTGAAGGAGGGTCACGTGGAGTGTGCCGTGTTCTCACGTGCACGCCGTCCATGTTGAAACGAGAATATGCAGGATAAACCCACGCTGCACCCGCCAGTGAGCGCTTTGAGTTGCTCTAGAAGAATTGGCCTTGCATAAATACATATTCCTGTTACTAAAATTTAGAGATAAGGCAAATTAGAATTGGTGGCTTTTATTCTTAAGTCTTGTCATTTTAGTACCACCAAGGGAACTTTTTATGAGTAAAGTGTACTCACACCGAAGTGTGCAGATCCTAAGCGTGTAATTTGATGAGCTTTGACCAGCGTGTGCGTCCAAGTAAGCAACTCCGCAGTCTCCGACACCCCCATCGCCCAAGCAAGCCCCCGCCCCTGCCAGCAAGTAGGTCGCATCCGCGTGGGGAGCGCTGGTTAAAGAGTGCGTTTGCCAATTTATTTTTGTCTGTAAACGTTTAGTAATGTTAATTGTTACAACTCTTCTTTAATTTCTAGGAGATAAAAACATTCAGATGGCAGATAACAGGTAAGCCAAATGGATTTTGTTTGTTGGTGTTTCAATTTTAGTTGATGAGCAACAGGTAAGCTTCATTTTACAGACGTCTTAGATGCTCTAGCCAATGGCGCCCTCCCCCCCCACCCCCACCGTGTCCTCGAGCCCATTAAAGAGCTGCTCCCTAGTGGGAAGTGGTCCTCTTGCTCCTCTGGCTGGAGCACCCCCGGGTGGAGCCCTGTGACTGACCCGAGACCACCTGGCGTTCTGTGGCCCAGGGCGGAGTCTATCCTGTGGCTCTTGCTGAAGGTCCCATTGGGTTGTGGCGTGCAGAGGTCATGTGGTGCATTGTTCGTGCAGGTGGTGTATCTGGGCCCCTCTGAGAGCGGGGACGCTTGCAGAGCTGTGTGGCTGGCTCCCAGGGCCACTGCGGGCACTGCCCCCACCGAGGGAGCTTGGCTTTGCTGTGGTCAGCAGCCCTCCACACCGTCGGTCCTCCTGTGTTGGTTGGTTAGTGGGTTTGGTTTGAGAGCCAGGAGTATATTGTTTTTGAGGCAAGAATTTGTAGAAATAAACAGGTAGAAATTTTTTTTTTGAAAGATTTTAGTTTTTTACTTTTAGAGAGAGAGGAAGGGAAGGAGAAAGAGAGAGAGAAGAAACATTCGTGTGAGAGGGAAATATCAGTTGGTTGCCTCTCACATGCTCCCAACTGGGGACCTGGTCCTCCACCCAGGCATGTGCCCTCCTGGGAATTGAACCGGCGACCCTTTGGTTTGCAAGCCGGCACTCAATCCACTGAGTCTCAGCCGGGGCTCCAGGTTGGAAATTAAAACTGTAAAGAGTGGCGTGGGGGGATGACGGGGTTGTTAAATGATAAAGTGTTTTAATAACAAAGTCTCTTATGTGTAGCGTGGAGTCAGTGTTGAGACACCTCCTAACTGAGCTGTTTGTCCTTGGAGCTTTCTTTACAGTAATACTTTGTTTAACATTGTTTCAGCTTTTCGGATGGAGTTCCGTCAGATTCCTTGGAAGCAGGGAGAGATGCAGGTGCTACAGGTCAGTTCCCCGCACAGAGGGGTTAACAGTCAGAGCATGCGTGTGCCGAGCGGGGTCTCCTGCTCTGGAACCATTTGTTACAGTACAAAGAATTAGAAGATTTTAGGAAACGTCCTAGACTAATTAAGATGAAAATCAGTAATTTGTTTAAAATTTTTTTTTAAGTTTTATTTATCTTTAGAGAGGGGAAGGGAGGGAGAAAGACAGGAAGAGAAACATCAATGTGTGATTGCCTCTTGCACGCCCTCTACCGGGGACCTGGCCCGCAGCCCAGGCATGTACCCTGACTGGGAATTGAACCAGTGACCCTTTGGTTTGCAGGCCAATGCTCAATCCACTGAGCCACACCAACTAGGGCTGAAATTTTTTTATTACAGGAAACGCAGACTCTGCAGCAGTAAAGTCTCTGTGGTCACGTGGCGTCTGCATGGACTAACCAGTGACCAGTCTTTCCGTCAGTGCCTTTTCTTTCTCTGACGGCTAAACCAGGTCCTGGTAGTATAGTTTGCCCGTCGAGTCATGGGCGTGCTTTCTCCCTTAGTTTTCAAGGCCTTCCGTGCTTTTCTCTCTCTGAACTCTTTGAAAGCAAGTTGTACGTATACTAGCTAAAAGAGCCCCTGAAACAATTGCGTAAATTTCTAAGACTGAGGTGACAAGTGACTTCTGCGAGGGGCTGGTCAGGACACATCCTGTGCAGGAGGCGGGTTTGGGCAGGAGGCTGTTGTAGGCGCGGGTGGACCACAGGGCACTTGGAAGTCTGGCCACCAGGAAACTGGTGCGAGCCGGGCTTTCCTGGCTAAGTGCTGGGGCCCAAGTGGGCACCGACTCCAGAGGCAGTCTGTTTACCCTGTGCTCGCCTTCTGGGCCCCGCCATGGGGCTGGGGGCCAGGGCAAGGTGATGGGAAGTGGTGATGTCCTCAGTTAGGAGATTTGGGGCTTAACCAGCCAAGGTGAGGCCCAGAAGTCCTGGCACCTTTCAGTGGGTTCTGACCACCCACGCAGGTGATTAACAGGAAATACTCCATGCCTGTAAAAAACATCGTAAATATTTTTCAGAGCACGTCTTCACAAGCCGCTTTGCTATATTTAGAAATTAAAGAGGTGAGCATGGCGGAGTCGTCGTGAGTTGGTGATCCCAGCTCTCAGCTGCTCTGGGGCGGGCACCTCTGACAGCGTCTCGCCTTTTTTTTTTTTTTTTTTTTTTTTTTTTTTTTGACTCTGAACAGAGACGCTCACGGACCAGGTGATGCAGAACCCTCAGGTCCTGGCAGCCTTGCAGGAGCGGCTCGACAGCGTCTCCCACACTCCTTCCAGCTACATTGAGACGTAAGTGTGCTGTGGGGGAGGCGCGGGGCGACTTGAAGGAACAAAGAAGGAAACACTACTTCTCTGTTCCTTAGAACGGAGACAGTGTGTCTTTCACTCAGCAGCGCTGCCTGCTGAGTGGGGCACTGGGTTCCAGAGACAGGCTTGCTGCGGTTTGGAGTCTGGTGGCGGGACCCAGACCGGGGGGACGGGGGAAGGCCCTGGGTGGCGCTCCCTGGCAGGTGAACGCGCAGCGCCATCTGGTGGCCATGTGAGAGGACCTTGCCCAGCCTGTGAGTCAGGTGGCACAGGGAGGAGTTGGCAGGGAAGACGTTCCAGGGGAGGGTGCAGCGCTTTCTCTTCCTGGTGGCTCCAGGCCAGCTGAGAGCCCCTTCCCCGTGGGTTCCCCACGGGGCCTGCAGCACAGACGCCTGCGCCTTCAGGGGAGGCCCGTGCCGTGCGAGTGCTGCCCAGCGAGCAGGCTTTGGGACGGCGCCTCTCCGGCCTGGCTGTCTTCCTTCCGTAAGGGAGGGGCTGCCGCTGGGCCTCCCCCAGCAGTCGGTGGCTCGGTCTCCAAGTGTCCCCCCGTGGTTCCCCATGTGGGGCTCTGTGTGTTCCGAGGCTGTTACGGGGGGGAGGGGACACTGGGGATCTGCTTTGCCCAGACGGAGGGCCCTCCAGGAGGCGACCCATGCGAAGTGTGGGCAGCGGTGTTGGCAGTGGCGCTGGTGGCGGTGGTTCCCAGTTCTCTGCTTTAGAAGCTGGGCAGTGGGCTGGGCCTGAGCTTGTGGGGCGGGCACGCTGCATGTGAAGTGAAGTGCGTGTCAAAGGAGACAGTGTCATTACTGTCCCTGACTCAGGACGGCCGGGACACAGCCACGTCTAGTTTGCTTAGAACCCTTTGTTACTGGTGCTCCACCGGGAAGACCTGAAAAATTAAACAGAATTCCAAACGCGCGACTGGCGCAGGGAAGCCGCGCAGGAGCCACTGTGTCGCCGTTTTGTTGCGTTCTCGTTCTGCTGCTTCCATGTCTCTCCCCTGCCCGGGTCCCAGGAGGGGACCGTTGGGGTCTCGTGAATGGCGTTCACCCTGAGGTGGCCGTGGGTGTGACACACCCAGCATGGGGGCTGTCCCCATCCCTTCGTGCACAGAGATAGTCCAGGTGTGCGGACACTGGCGAGCTTTGCCCGAGGACTCAGCCCCGGTGGCGGAGGGTGCAGAGGGCAGGACCGGGCTGCCGGGCGGGCCCGAGGATCTGCTCTGCCTTCTGGATTGTGAGCAGAGGCTGGAAGTGTTTTTTCTTTGGATTTACAGAAGTGACGCTCACAAACTACAGTGTTTTTTAGAGCCTAGAAGAGTGTGGGGAGGCAGAGAGGGCCCCCAGCTGCCCGATGCCAGAACCCCCTGGGGCACAGGACGCCCAGGGGCAGGTTGTGCCCACCGGCCTGGGTTTCACTTTGGCAGATAAGACCCTGTGGACGTTTCGGCACACAAACGCCTGGTTGTTCCCTGAGGGAGCGTCCCCACGGGGGCATGACTGGGCCTGAGGACCAGCTCCCTCTTCTCGCTGCCCCTAAGAGAGCCGGCCCCCGGGCTGCCCTGCTCTCAGCCTCGCCAGGCAAGGCTGCTCCTTTTTAAATTGCTCACTTGTTAAGGAAAGACGAGAGTTCCTCCAAATTACGTTCTTTTGGACATTTTATGAGATGAGCTTTTATTCCATGTTTATTTTATTTATTTTTTTTAAAGGATGTGCATTCCTTTATATTAATATTTCCCTTGAAAATTATGATTTATAAGAGGGGACTATGACAAGTGAAGCTGCCTATACAGATGGTGTTGGAGAACAGGATTTGGTTTTTCCAGACCACGAAACCTGAATAACAGTTTTTTGACAATGAGAGTACATCTCACAAAATCCAGAAGAAAAAAAAAAAACACACATCCAAGAAACACACCGACCTGATTAACAGGCTGTAACACGAGCCAGAGAGGAATAGGAGAAAAGCGTCCAAACTAGATCAGGCCAAACAATAGAGTCAGCAAACCAATGAGACGTATGAGAAAGAATAATGGCAGGAGGTAAGAAAAGTTTGCTGAGGACTGTATCGTGACCTCAAATTTCTATCAAAAATTGAGTGTCAAGGTAAATTTGAAATGCAGATGTGAGGAAACACCGGTAGCCCATAGATACAGTGAGCCGGGCTGCTTCCGTTCGCCACTCTCGCGCCTCCACGGGCGCTGCGGGTGTTTTCAGAAGGGCGTCCGGGCTTCTCACGAATTCCTTCTGGGGCATTACTTTTCGAAGTTAGGAAGTAAAAACATTTGAAATCATCTGAGAGGGGGAAACCGTCCTGGAATATCTGGGTAGGGCCAGTGTAATCACTTCCATTGGTGATGGAATCGGAGGTCTGAGAGATGCAAGGAAGGAGCCAAGTGCCAAAGAATGCATCAAGCCTCTCGTAGCTGCTCACCGCGGGGTCGCCGAGCGCTCTCCCTCCGCCCTGCTCCTCCCCGCTCACCAGACTGGATGAGTGCATCTTCTTTAATTCCTTGGTTGTCGGACTTCCTCTCAATATGATTTTCTGTCAGATCTGGCTGTGTAGATTTCTGACTTTTTTCCTTGTTTGGTTGTGTGAGGCGGTACGGTGCATTCACCTATGCCGCCATCTTAGGAAGTCCCATGTTTATTTTTATTTTAATTTTTTTTAAAGATTTTATTTTTATTTATATTTAGAGGTGAAGGGAGGGAGACAGAGAGGGAGAGAAACAGCAGTGTATGGTTGCCTCTCACATGGCCCTCACGGGGACCTGGCCCGCAACCCAGGCATGTGCCCCGACTGGGAATCGAACCGGGACCCTCTGGTTCCCAGCCCACGCTCAGTCCACTGAGCTACACCAACCAGGGCCCATGTTTATTTTTATTTTGTGAACTGTCTCCTCGGCTTCCTCCCCCACCTTTCTTCTTCTATTGGAGTGTGTGTCTATTTCTTAATGAGTCGCTCTTTCTCACAGTGAGGATGTTAATTCTATGTAAGCCTTCATTTGTTTTAATGAAATGGGGCTTTTTTCCCCACTCCCTCGTTAGTTTACCCAAAGCGGTGAAGAGAAGAATCAACGCACTGAAACAGCTGCAGGTGAAGTGCGCTCACATAGAGGCCAAGTTCTACGAAGAGGTGCACGACCTGGAGAGGAAGTACGCGGCGCTCTACCAGCCCCTCTTCGACAAGGTGGGCAGCACTGTCCCTGCCCCTGAGTGCCCCCTACAGCCGTCCTTGAGGCGAAGCGTCCGGGTTTGCCGAGTAAATCGGTGGGTGTTACTCCTTAAGCCCTTCTCGACTTGGAGCCTTAGAATGACTCACAGGGGCCTCCAGTGTTCACAGCCCTTTCATAGGCATTTGCAGGCCTGTGGCCTTGACTCTTGACTTTCCAAACGACGTAACTCTAAGAAGGTCTCGCTCTCACTTAGAGAAGGGAGTTCGTCACTGGCGACGTCGAGCCCACGGACTCGGAGTCGGAGTGGCACAGCGAGAACGAAGAGGAGGACAAACTGGCCGTAAGTCGACGTGCGCGTGGTTTCAGCAAGTGCACTTGGGTCTGTTAATGCTGGCAGGAGTCAGCGTCTCCTAACGACCGAGATGGCTGTGCCGGGACAGAGCGGACAGCAGCAGGCGCTGCCCCTGGGCCAGGGTTTGAGTCTGTGGGTGAGCGCTGAGCAGCTGCTGGGCCTGGCGCCGGCCTCCCTGCGTGCGTCAGTTCACGCGGCGAGCCAGCCACCCTGCCCCCGCCCGGCCCTCCGCAGCGCCTCTGCGCAGCGCGCAGGGGGTGTGGGGCCGCGTGGCCGGAGGCTAGTGAGGCGTCGGTGGGAGTGTCATGGGTCTGGTTGGTGGTCACCAGCCCGTGGGGCTGTGGGAGGGGGTGCATTGGAAACATCCTGCCAGGTGCCTGTCAGCACTCGAGATGAATGAGTTGGGGTCCTTTTGGTGACACGCCCTGTCCGTCACCTGCTCACAGCCTTTTCTGGTGGTGGGTCCCATCCCAGCGTACCAGCAAGTTCACTTCGTCGGCCTGATTTTGTTTTCGGGAGATGACTAGCTTCTGTCCTGTGAAACTGCGTTTTAGGGGTTTTCTTGAAGTGTGTGTTACTTTTGGTAGCCATGTGTTTTTGATCTAGAAAACACGTGGAGCCTGGGTTCGCTGAGGCCGTGGCCGTGGGTCAGTGTGGCTGTGGACCAGGTCCTCACTGCCCAAGAGCAGCCTGCCACTGCCGGCGTGCATAGCCTGTGGGCTCGCTGCCTCGTGGGGTCCCCTGCAATGAAGCACGCCCAATGTCCCGGGGCCCTGTGCAGTGCTGGCCTGACCTCCTGCCCTGGGGCCCTGGGACCTCTACGTTGCCACCAAGCCTTTCCGGTCACCACCCTCGTGTTCGTGTGGCGCCTCTGTCTGGCGGGACGGTTAGAGCCGCCGTCTTCTCGCTGGACAAGCGTCGGTGCAGCGGCCCCGGGAGCTGCGCGTGGTGGTGGGCGACGGTCCCCATGGACGCCTCACAGAGCCCGCTCTGCACAGCCTTCCCTCGGCCCGCCTCCGCTTCTCCGCCAGTTTAAATTCCGTCATGGGATTGCACCTGTGGGGCGGGGGGGGTGGGGGTGCCTTGAATGCTTTGTCCCCAGACACATTTGAAATTGTGACCTGCTCGGTGGCCCTGGAGATGTAGAGTCCAAGGTCACGGGTTTGTGGCAGCAGTCTGGGTTTCTGAAGTGGGAGCCCACGTTAAGCCACTGGACTGCCACTGCGTTGCTTTGTGGTAAGTGTTCTGCATCTGATTTTTAGGGAGACATGAAAAGTAAAGTAGTCATAGCAGACAAGGAGGCCGCGGCAGCAGAGGAGCCCAGCCCCAAAGGCATTCCGGAGTTCTGGTTCACCATCTTCAGAAACGTGGACATGCTGAGCGACCTGGTCCAGGTGAGCACACGGCCCTGCCAGGGCGCATTCTCCCGGCTCCTGCGGCTGCTCACGGGCACTGGGCGGCGGCCCCTGCGGGTGGAGAGGTGCTTGCTGTGCTCCTGAGTCAGGAGTGGTCTCGATCCCCTTCCAAACTGGGGCCACATCTAAAGCCGCGTGGCTTAGAAGACCTGGAGTTCTGGGGTGCCTCGGGTGGGAAGTCCCCACACAGCGGAGCAGACGACAGACTTATAGGGCAGTTTCTCCCAGACCTCAGTAGGAACACCCTTCCCAGGGACAGGCAGGTCTGAGTCCACGGGCCTGCGTGGGGCCTGAGGGCTGTGTCTCTGACGTGCCTGGGTGATGCCGTGCTGCCGGTGGGACCCACGCTGCGTGGCAGCGGGTTTCCAGTGATGGGGCTTATTGGTGCCAGCAGGTGACTTGCTGGGGTGACCAGCCCTTGGTGCTGGTTAGTAACCCAGGAGTGGCCATGGAGCTTCGCCCTGCGTCTCCTCGGTTTTGAGGGCAGCGCTGCCCTTGGGCAGCCTTCAGTGAGGCGTCTCTCGTTGTCCCCACGCCTCTTGTGCTGGTGGCGTGCTTCGATATTTAAGCCGCCGAGTCCTGCTGCTCTCTGTCCTGAAGCTGTGGAGACACGTGCTGGCCTTGCCAGCCCCTCCTCTGTGCAGGGTGGTGAGGCGTCGTTGGCACGGCGACCTGGTGGCGGGTAGCAGGTGAGGGTCGGAGGTCCCACCTGGCTGATGGTTAAGTCCGGAAGACGGGCTCGACCCGAGTCCTCTCTTCTCGGTGGGGTGGCGGAGCGGGTGGCTGCGAGAAGAGTGTACAAAGTCGGGGGAGCGGCCTCAGCTCTCCCCTCGGTGCCGCAGTGCCTTTGGGCCCTTCGTCCTGAGGCAGCACTGCGCTCCGGCCAACAACGTTCTTGTTCTCCAGGGATGGGCACACAGTGCTCGTTTCATGGATTTGGAGAAGCACCAGTGGGCGCTGCTAGGTTGAGGGGATGCGTTTGAAGACCTGGTGCCATGGAATTGGGGACGCACCAGTGACTAACCTTCACCTGAGCTTTTAGGACGAGGCACAGACGCCGTCAGTGATGGGAGGTCTCAGGGCCGAGACCCTCAGACTGAGGTTCCTTTCCGTCCAGAGGCTTGCTGTGTGTCTGTGCCGTTGGCTGGTTTTTGTTTTGTTCTTAATATTGGGAGCTTGGTGGTCATCAGACTAAATTCTTAGAACTTAGTGGAACCTCAAGAAGCTTTTCCTTTGAGCCGCCAGACGGCAGGAGTAAGGGAGTAACTGTTTTACGGGTGAAACTCCCACTGGGGTGGTCTCTGGGTTTCGAGGCTTGCCTTGCCTTCTGTCTCTTAGACTTTCTCGAATGACGGCGTTGGTGAGCGTCTGAAAAGCCTGGAGACATTGGGTGCTCTGGTGCCTGTGCGGGAGGTCTCAGTCGCGCCTGGCAAGTGCTCTGGCAGTGCCTGCGTGGTGGGTTTTGCGTATTTACTGCCACAGATCAGTGTGGGGGCAGCGGCTGCCAACAGCATAGCTGATCGAGGCCTGACTGGTGATTCTGTCCTTGCAGACGCTCAGGACCGCTTGCCGCTGGTGGCACCTCTGCCCCGGGCACAGTGAGCTGTGGTGCGGGAGCAGGCAGGGCCCTCGCCCTGGCCTCCGAGGTGCTGTGCTCGGTGCCTGGCTCTGATGGCTGCCAGCGATGCGCTCCCCCCCCCCTCCCGCTGTCTCCTTCAGTGGTCATTGGGGAACGGGTTGGGTGGCTTCCTGGGAGTCAGTACTTGACAAGGACAGGACTCCACTGGGCCCATTGTCCAGCGCTCAGCGAGGACACATGTGTCATTCCTAAAGGCTCACCAGAGGTCCCTTTTTCCTCCTTGTCTTCAGGAGTACGATGAGCCGATCTTGAAACACCTGCAGGATATTCAAGTGAAGTTTTCAGAGCCTGGACAGCCTATGGTGAGTACTGATCGTTTGAGCCTCTGGCCGGTGTCAGGGGGCGTCAGGACACTGAGGGTCAAGGGCTTGGGGCCAGAGCAAGACATCAGACCCACTGCTCACACGCCAGGTGACGGGTGGCAGGTGACTCAAGCCACTTGCCGCCTGGTGGCAGGTGCAGGAATCCGACACGGGATTGGACTCAGGGGCCACGCGGTGTGCCCTGTGGCATGCTGTGGTTTCTTGGCTAGTTTGTCCCTGTACCATGCTCTTCTTTAGTGTCCCCTACGCCTTCAAGGATGTGGTACATACAGTCCGTTTAACAGGACACTGGGTCCGAGCTGGACTTGACCAGCGACCCGAGGCACTGACGAAACGACCTGCCGCGTGCCTGTTCAGACAGGTGCCTGCAGGTGCCGGAGCCTGAAAGGCACTTCCCTGCGCTTTGGTTTGTGAGAAAACCCATCTTCCCAAAACGCCTGCGGCCGTGTGTCGTGCTGGGGTGCTGCGCGCCTCCCGGCTGAGCGGGGTGTCGCAGGAGCACTGTTCGTGACCCGTCAGCCTGCCGTGGCCGGTGGGTTCCATTCCAGTGCTACAGCAGTTCCAGTGACACATGACTGAGCGCCTGGCCGCTGGCTCTCAGTTTCAGATCTTGGAGACAAGCACCCGGGGGCTGTGGGTGAGGGATCTTGGTGGGGGCCTGGCCTGGCTCTTCTCCCTTCCCTGTCGCAGAGCACTGGCCCCAGGGAGGGGGTGAGGGCCAGTGTGAATGGGATTTCTCTCCTCAGTCCTGCACGTAGCATTTCCTGCTGGCCAGGGCAGGGGCACAGCAGTGTGCGTCCTCCCCCTTTCCTGTCCGTTGCACTGTGGGAGGTGACTGGCATCGCCGTCCCTCTGCAGGCGGGGTGCGGGCATGGGCCTGAGTGATGCCTGCTCCCAGGTGGTAAGGGTCCCTCCTCTCCTACTGCAGCACCCTGGTACCGCAGTGTCCCCTCTTGTCCCCTCTTCCCAGTCAGTGGAGGCCTTGCCGTCATTGCGCGCGCCCCTCCAGGCTGCCTGTGGCCCTGGGGCCTCATCTGCCGAGATTGGTGAACCCCCTTTCCTGCGTGTGAACGCACATTTAAGAATCTGTGGATTTTTCCTTCACGCTGCGTTCTCACTGGTCATCCATCTAGATTCAGTTTGCTGATGTTTCCTTTTTGGATCCGTTTCCCTTTTTCTTCCTTTGCTCTCTTCGGACACGGCCTGAGGTTCCCTGGGCCCGTCTGCTCCCCGCCCATCCGTCCCATAAGGCTCCCAGAAGGCTGGAGTCCTCCTCCGTGGGGAGAACCTAGGAGACTCGCGGTGACCATCACAGCCCGCTGCCCTCGCTCGTGTCCCTGTGCAGCCAGTGCGAAACACCGCAAGCGCTGGAGCTGCACAGCACAGCGCCCGGCCTCAGCGTGGCGGGGCCTGCGCACTGGCCCTGCCCACGCCAACTTCCTCTCTCTGGGCCAGCGCCCCCCACGCCAGCGGGGGGATGCAGCACAGACACTGTCACTCTGTCCTCCCTGTGCCACGCGGGCTCTGCTGGGCGGGACGCAGTTCTTGGTGCGTCTGCTGCTTTGAGGTGGTTTCTCTGACGTTCCCCTCACACGCCACCCCTGCACCCCATTCTGAGGGGGTCGCGTTGCGATCGACACCCCTGAACACAAGTCTGTGTTTACATTTCTGGCGGTTCCTGTTCGTGGGCGGACCGAATCAGTGGAGCTGAACGTTTGTGAGGCCCAGAGTGTGTACTCCGCTGGGAGAGAGTGTTTCTCCACATTCATTGTTGTGATAACAATCTCCATTACACAGTGATAAAGGGGACCTCCGTTTGAAATCATCCAAGCTTAGAGCAGAGCACAGAACTGCAGACGCAGTCCACCTTGACCGCAGGAGCCGTCGGGGTTGGGGCCCGTCCCGTCTCCTCGGGATCAGTAACGGCAAAGACAGGCCCCTGAGTCGGCTTTCTGGGCCGAGAGGAAATCCGCTGTCATCTGTCACTCTAAGTGGGGCGGGAGGCACCACTGAGGTGGCCTCATCTGGGGGCCCTTTTTATTGGTCCGTCGAACACTTGACTCCATCCCCATTTGGGTTACTCTTCATAGACACAGGCCAAGGGGAAAGAAGAAATCGGGAAACAGGAAGAAAGTTCCCTTGGTGTGGAGAAGGGGCAGGGCATGGGGACCGAGAAGGTGACGACCCCTCCCTGTACAGGACGGTGTGCCGGAGTGCAGGAGCAGCCCGCCGCCCGGCCAGACCCTGCTGCCATCCCTTCTCGAAGCTGGCAGAGGGCCCCTCAGGCTTCCGATGCCCTGAGTCTGTGCTCCTGAGCCCTCGTGGCCTTTCTCTCCCTTCACCCCCAGTTGGAGCACCCTGTTTTCACGCCCCCTTCGTGTGCTAAGTGCTGCTCCCATAGATTCTTCTCCCAAGTCAGCCGGGGAGTGGCTGGTTATTTTCACGGTACAGGTGAGGGGAGCGTGGTGGCACTGGGTGCCTCCCCGAGTCGCACAGTGCTGCCGGCAGAGGGGGATCGGAACCCAGGCCGTCTGAGCCCAGAGTCGGCCTCGCGCACACACCATCCTTCACTGGCCAGGACGGTCTCTGGTCCTTTGCGAGCTGGGGGTGGGGTGGCTGTGCGCGTGCCTGTGCTTCCGTTCCTCAAGTGGGGCGCAGAGTGGCGTTTGTCATTGTGTTGTTCACTCACGCACTCATCATTCATTTAGATAGTCGCCAAGCTGTCCTTCAGAAGGCTGCTTACAGCATGCGTGCCCTGGTTTCCCAAACACTGTCTGCGCTCTGTTCTGTAGTTTGTGCGTTTTGTCTGAGAAGGGGGCAGCTCGTTGCTTTGCTAGTCACGAGCGTGAGCATCTTTTCTGCAGGCCGTTGGGTTTTATTCGTGGTGGCCACTTGGTGTGTCTTTGTCTGTGTTTCCCATTGGGCTCTCCGGTGTCTGTCTCTCCAGGTTGTGGAGCGCTTGGCGATGGAAGGAGGGGCTCCTCATTGCTGTGGGCTGTGCGTGCGCCCCACCCTGCCCCTGCCCTGCCGCCACGGGTCTGCCACTTCCCCTGTAGGGCAGAGAAAGCTGTGTCTGTCCAGGAGAGAGAGAGGAGGGGAGTGGGCTGTCGGCCCCTGTCTCCCCCTCTAGACCCTCTGCCCCACCTGGAGGGGACACATGGGACCCCACCTGCCCCTGTGGGCCTAAGGCAGCAGGACGCCCCCACCGCCCAGCCTGTCCTGCGTGCTTTAACTCTGACTGGTTTTTGCTACAAAGAAGTTTTTCTTGCGACATAGCCACATTGTTGCCCTTTTAAGTGGGACTTCTGCCTGTGGTGTCCTGTTTGGGGAGGGGCTGGTTTCCAGTAAGTTCTGTGGGGCTGATAGCAGTCCGTCACTGAGTATCTCTGGATCCTGGGTCGCGCTGACCCGAGCTCTGTCTTCAGTCCTTCGTGTTAGAATTCCACTTCGAGCCCAACGACTACTTCAGCAACGCTGTCCTGACGAAGACCTACAGGATGAAGTCGGAGCCGGACAAGGCCGACCCTTTCTCCTTCGAGGGGCCTGAGATCGTCGACTGTGACGGGTAAGCGGTGCCGTCTCGACGCCTTTTTTGAAACAAAGCTAGGAGGTGGTTTTAGAGCTTTATAAGTAAGACGGGCGTTAGGAATAAAGCAGGAAGTTACTAATCTGCCTAAAAGCCCGCAGACAAAGGCTTACGTCGAATTGTCTTTCTTTTCTGGGGTGTGATGGCCGGTGCTGGGAGATGTGTCGTCTGGTGACGTGGGAAGGGTGCAGGTGAGGGGCCTGGTGTCCCAGTTGTAAACAGGGGACGGGGTTCTCTGGTCACCGTCACTGAAGCTGTGCTGCTTCCCCCAGCACAGGACTGCTGCTGGGGACCAGGCGGTGTGCGGGGTGTGGGTCAGCTGCTTGCTTCGCTGGTTGGTGGGCACTTGAAATGCCCTCCACTCATGGTCAGGCACCTTGGCGATGTCGGTCTGAGGTCACTAAGGAGTGAGTGTAGTTTGAGTTCATTCTTCTTGGTTAGTTTGAGATGGTTTGGAAAATTGTTTCTCTTGAATTGAAACAGTAATTTTTATTCACTGAAACCACCAAGTACTTGTCCTCATGAACCTCCCTGTGTTAGTGATTCCATTCGTCGCCATACTAGGTCACTCGTACGGCCAGAGTGACCTCGATGGGGCCGTTGCCTGAGGCCAGCTGCTGACAAGGGAGAGGCAGGCCCAGCTCTCTATTCGGGGGCCGTCGGTGTCGTGGGGGTCTGAGGCAACTCGAAGAGTTAAGGCGTGCTGTGCTCGGCACCCCTGGACCCTGTGTGTTCTGCACTGGTTGTCCGAATGGGGGGGTCACCTGCTTCCTTTCCCCAACTCGTCCCATTCGCTTGGCTGCCTTGAGAATTTGGATGTGTGCGTGCTGACGTCAGATGATCTCGGGGGGCTGTCCAGGGGCAGTGGGTGACAGGCTCTTGAGGCGCCTTTGCCCGCCTTGATTGGGGCTGGTTGCAGAAAACACGCTTCAGAGTCTGTGCAGACGGTCGTGGAGCCGTGAAGCCGTTGCTGCCTCAGAGGCCTGTGCTTAGGGCTGTGCTCCGCTCAGAGTGGGAGTGGCCGGCGCTCCTCTGCCGCTGGCCCTCGGGCACCTTGTGGGCCTGGAGTGCTTGGCTTGTGGGCGGCTTTCTCAGACGCCTAGGTCAGGTGTAGAGCCGCGGTGTGCTTGCCATGCGCACTGGTAGTCGGTTCTTCTCTTGGCGGGCGGACCATGATGCCGTCCTGTCCCGGCAGGTGCACTATTGACTGGAAGAAAGGAAAAAACGTCACTGTCAAGACGATCAAGAAGAAGCAGAAGCACAAGGGCCGTGGCACCGTCCGAACCATCACCAAGCAGGTCCCCAACGACTCCTTCTTCAACTTTTTCAGTCCGCTCAAAGGTGAGTGGGGTGGGTGTGCGGGTTGGCATAGACAGGTGTCCCCCACTTTCCAGGAGTCCCTGTTCCGCCACTTTGCTTTCACAGAAGACCTACATCAGTACCTGTTTTCACTAACCAGAAAAAGCTCAGAGAGGGTTTCATTTTCATGAGAAAAGGGGGAGAGTGACCGTGGGGTTCAGTGTTTGTTTTGCACAAGCCATGACAGTGGCCACAGCGCCCACCCCAAGCAGTGTGAGCGCCTCCCCAGAACCGCACCCTGTGCTCCGCACCCAGCCCGCAGCTCTGACGGGCCGTCTCCTCTGGGCCGTGTCCGCACTGAGCTTGTGCGTCTGGTGGCGGGATGTGGCCTGAGCTGGGAGGGCACTGCGCTCCGCTGGGGCCTGGACGCGATTCCGGCCATCGCGAGCGGAGCACAGGCGAAGCGCGAGCGTGGGACTCTCCTGCACCCACTGTCCGTACCATACACGGGCGGAGAGACGGCATCCTGAAAGCTGCCGGGGTCGGCCCTGCCAGTGTTGGCGCCTGGTAGTGGCGAAAGTGGGGGTGTCGCTCGGGTTTGCGGAGAGGTGTGTGCTTGTCCGACCGTCCCTGCTGTCACGGCACGTCAGCGTTATTTTAGGTGTGCGTGTTATTTGGGATGGTTTCGTAGACGGTTCTCAGTTCTGGGCACACTCAAAATTTTCCATAAAGTGAGTGGTAACTGCTTCTCCACTCCTCTCGGCTCACGAAAGAGCCCATAGATACGCTCTGCTGTCCGACAGCGCGGGCGCCTGTGCTTGTTGTGTGAGAGAATTCGTGTGCCTCGGGCGCTGTGCTCACAGGGGCAGGGGCAGGAGGGGAAGCAGAGCTGACCCCGGGCTCCGCTCAGAGGAAACGCAGCGCGCCCGCTCAAGTCTCCCCGGCAGTGCCTGCGCTGCAGACTCCGCCTCACAGGTGCCCGTTCCTGGGCGTGCTCTGCTCACACTCCGGTCGCACTGCACAGCTCGGAATCCTCTGCCCGCCCCGCTTGTTCTCCTGTGTGGCTTGATGGGGCCCAGGGGGTTGGAAATTTGTGCGTTGTGGTGAGCAAGGAACTGATTTCCACTTTGAGAGACGGGAAGCAGAAACATAGTTGGAATTCGTGGTGTCCCCCTAAGAGAACGAGGAGGCGGAGCAGCTGGCCACGTTAAAATATGGGTAGGAGGAGCAAGCACTGGCTTTGCCTTCCGTGAGCAGAACCTCAGTCAGAGCTGAAGAACGGGCAGCCTCTCTGTCTCTGCGCCGCGGGGCGGCTCCGTCTTCTGTCCCAAGCCCAGGGCGCGCACACCCCCCTCCTCTGTCAAGCCCCGCCTCACCCCTCAGTCCAGTCTCCTGTCGTGGTGGCTGTTCTCTGTGACTTATCCCTGAGCCTAGAAGATGAAGCTTCTGCTGGTTTGGGGGTGAGAACCGCCAGGAGTTCCGTCCACGTGCTTCCTTTTCAGGGAAGATTCCTTTTGGAGCCTTGCGTGGCCTTTGGGAGGCTGCCTGTGAATTCATGATGTAGAGACACTTTGATTTGTTGGAAGTTTCCTTAAAACAGGATTTTAAGTCCTTGATGAAATGAAGTGGACTGAAGTGGGGGCTGACGTTTGTGGTCATTGCTTTGGAGCGCGTTTGGCGCCACGTTATGGCCGCACAGCGCTGACCGTGTGCCGGACTCTGGGGGCTACACACCGAGGGGGGGGCCTCGTGGCACGTGAATTCCAGCTCAGCGGAGCTTTTTTATTTCTTTCACATCCTCACCCAAGGACGTGCTTATTGATTTGAGAGCGAGGAAGCGGGCAGCGTGACAGAAGGAAACACCATGTGAGCGAGTCACGGTTGGGTCCCTCCTGCCCTGAATGGGGGCAGGGCCCACGACTCCTGCGTGTGCAGGAGGGCACGCCCGCCGGCCGGGCTGGCCACCTCTAGAGAGCTAAGTGGAGTCAGCTTCACGTGAGAAGCTCTGTGGAGACGAACAGAGGGTGACAGTGGGAGCTGGTGGCGCGGCGCCGAGACCGGCATAGCTGATGAAGTGATTTCTGGCGTGGAGGAGACGTGAGTCGGCTCGTCCAGCTGCCTCTCTGTCCTAAGCCGCAAAAGAGGTCTCGCAGTCCCGTGAGAAGGTCTTTGTGCTGACCCCCAGGCCAGGGCCCCCAAACCTGAGTCTGGAAGAGCCTGTGGGCTGCTCACGTGCCAAGGCTTGGGGTCTCCTGCCTCGTGCTTCCACCCCCAGCGCTCGGGTCCCCACAGTGGGCAGCCCTGGGGGACAGCAGGGTCTCAACTCAGCATTTCCAGAATCAGGGCTTTGACCGTCACCGGGCTTCACCGAGTGTGGATTTACCCAAGTCCCAGGACTGGCCGTCACGCTCAGTTCATCGCTGGCTGTGTCACGTGTTGTCACGGTGAGCGCGGAGCTGAGATGAGGGACACTTGCCCACAGGCACGTTTCTCATCCTAGAGAGGTTTCCGCACTCTGCTCTCTCCTTTCCAGACAGAGACGCCATGTTGACCTCTCTAGGGCGTTGAAGCTCAAAGACTGCCCCCTTGCGTACGGGGTCGATGAGTGTGGTTTTGCAGGGTGTGAGTTAGAGCTTCCCTTCAGGCACTGGTGCCCTCCGTGGCTACAGCCTGGGCCCCTCCACGTCCCTTCCACCTGCTCCTGTGGGCGCTGGTGTGCGCGCCGCTCTGGGGGGCAGCGTTCTCCAGCTGGGGCTGTGAGCAGCCGGGTGTGCGAGGCGCGGTGCAGGTGCTATGGGCGCCCACCAGGGGGCACCCAGCCCGGGCCGTTTCCAGGGACTGCCTCGCACTGTCGGCTGTTGACGCTTCATCTGTCAGATCAGCTTCCTGCGTGGGTTGAATGTTTCTGCTTGTCAGTGTAACACGGGCATGTTTTGTCTTTTTTTCTAGCCTCTGGGGATGGAGGATCGCTGGTAAGATTCATGTTGTTGTCGAAAGCCTCTTATGTTGCCGTTAAGTCTGTGTTCCCTAAGTAGTTCCCTGCTTGCTTTTTCCCCTGCTCCTGCTTCCTAAAACCTTGGGCTGGGCTTGTGTTCAGTGCCCTCCCCACCACCTCACTGGTGTTCCTTTAAGTCTGCTTGACCTCGTGACAGCTGGCACCTGGCACTGCTGGCCTTGGGGGCTTCGGTCAAGCTCCCACTAGTGAGGGCCAGGTGTGGGGGGAGCGCGGCGTTCACCCACGGACGGGCTAACACGGAGACTCTCCCTCTCAGGATGAAGATTCCGAGTTCACGCTGGCCTCTGACTTCGAGATCGGACACTTCTTCCGTGAGCGGATAGTCCCGCGGGCTGTGCTGTACTTCACGGGGGAGGCCGTGGAGGACGATGACAATGTGCGTGCTTGGGAACGCTCCCGGCCCCGCGGCCCACGGCCCACTGTTTCTGGTGCTGGGGGAACGGAGGGAGAGGATCGCAGCAGCGGGGCAGCAGGTGTCCCGCGTGGTCCCCGTGTAAAATGCCCCCGCTGGCTCACTTCAGGTCGCCCTTAAGACCCCCGGGGTTTGCTGCATCCTGCTTAAGGCCCTTAAGCTTTGGGTGACTGCTCAGCAGGAGGGACCCCCATTCACGGAGGGCAGCCGCAGCTGCAGAGCTAGTGCATGTTGGCCTTTGGCAGTGGCCCCAAGGGGTGGAGGCCTATTCTCCGCAGCAAGGCTGCTGGAGGGGATGAGCCCAGCCCACCAGCGGCTCTGAGGCTGTCGCCCGAGGCAGGTTCCTCCAGAACCAAGGCTCGTGGCCCTGGTTTGTGGAGACGCAGTCTTGTTTTATAGTGCGTTACTGGGGGGCGTTTCAGGTGGGGTTTGCTCCCTGCTTTCGGAGCTCTGAGGTCTCCTGGTTGCTTCTGGATTTCCCTGCTTGTGGGGTCTGCTGGGCGTCAGGCACTGGGAGAGCCCGGCCTGCCCCCTTGGCCATCACTGTGCAGGCTCCTCCCCCGCTCCCCTGCGCGGAAGGCCCCCACGGGCTGGAGGGCACTGGGGCTCGGCCCGGTGCTGGGTCGCTGCAGCGCTCCAGGAGTTGCTGAGACTCAAGCTTTAGGAAGTGCTGGCGACACGGCGGAGTGGACGGAGGAGCTCTGGCTTTGTCTGCCACGCTCCCGCGGGCTGCACAGTGCTGTTCTCTGCCCAAGGGGACGTGCGTTTGAGACAGGCCCTGCAGAGCTCCCTGAAAGAGGTCCAGTGACATGGTGTGCTCGGAACCTCCGAAAACCCTCCCTTAAGCCTGTTTTAGCTGCTTCTGATCTGCCCTGACATGTTGTGAGTGTCCTGTGGCCACAAGACAGTGAAAGGTCTCTCCCCGTCGGGGCTGCTTGGAAGGAAGGGGCACCGAGATCCGTCCCATCTTGGGTGCTGCTCGGGGCCGGAGAGCGTGCAGGCCGGGCCCAGCATGGGAGAGGAGCTGCACCGGCACCCAGCACTGGCCCGGTTCCATCTGGGTGGGCTCTGAAGGGAAGTGCTGTCAGAAGGAGCCTGCTAGACGGTCACACACCGTGTGTCGTGTAGCCGGTGGTGACCGAGTGTCTCTTGTTGGTGTGGCTCTCGTCTTAGTCTGATGTTTGGAGCTTGAGCGAGAGCCACCAGTGATGTCTTTGAACAGGGGACATGCATTCCGGGCCAGCCACATGCAGTGCTGGGGTGCCACCCACGCACACGTCCGTTCTGACGGAAAGATTAAACACCAGGGTTGCGTCACGTTTCTGATAAAGATCTCCCCTTGCCTGAGATGTGAAATGACACATCAGTTACTGGTTTGCTGAGGTCAGCCGGCATCATCGGGGGGCCCAGGGCACGCCCGGGCTGACGGTCCCCTTTCCTCCCCCCGTCCTCAGTCCTTGTTTTGACTGGTTTCCAGGCACCTGCTTCCTAGTAACGTGGCAGGGCTCATGGGCCAGCGTTCCTGCCATGCTGGACCCACCTGGCTCAGGTGTCTCCGTGCCCGGACTTGCCCAGCAGCAGACGGCCCCTGAGACCTGGGCCCGGAGCCCCCCTGCCCTCCGCTCAGTGGGAGCTGGACTTCCTGCCTTCCTAGTCCTGACCAGCGGGGGACTGGACAGGGACTGCTTCTGGGTCGGGTCGCTGCCACGCTTTCGAAAGCTAGTGATGTGTTTCTTTTCCAGTTTGAAGAAGGTGAAGAAGGAGAAGAGGAGGTAAGACCAGCTTGTCTGCAGCGGTGTCATTGCCCCAAGGTCGTGTTCAGTTTGTCTGCCGGGGTGGACAGAGCGTGTGAGCCCCCGGGACCTTGTCACAGTGTTTGTGTGACGCGCCTTTGGGCCGGGGGCCCTGCCGAAAACTGGAAAGATGGCAAATGCCACAGCAGTGTCCTGTTTTGACCCTGCATTCAGCTGGTGAAAGGATCTTAGGAAATAATCATTTAACCAGCGGAATCCACTTTTTACCGATATGTCGATTTCAAGGTTATCTATGAACCAAAGATACCCAGAAAAAAAAAACTAAGTGTCCAAAGAAGTGACTTAATCTGTTGTGGATGATAACCAATTCCTTTGAAGTTGAAGGACCACGTCAGCTTGGGCCCGTGGATCCACCAGAACTGAGGTCCTGTCCGCTCCTTTCCTTGCAGGAACTAGAAGGAGACGAGGAGGGAGAAGACGAGGATGATGCCGAGGTGACCCCCAAGGTGAGCAGTTCCGGGGCCGCCCAGACCGCAGGTGTGAGGGCTGTGTGCATGTCCCCTCCAGTCAGAACGCGCGGTTTCTCAGAGGACCACTGGGCTCACACACCTGGTGCGAGTGCAGGTGCCAGCGCATTGCTTCCCCGCCCTTCCTCAGGCACGCTGGTGGGCGGGGCCTCGTTCCACGACCTTCACTTCCCAGCCCTTTCATCTCTGAAGGCGATGAGTTAACTGACACGCATGCACTCTTGTGTGTTTATTTTTGGAAAGGATACAAAGAAGGGGTTTGGGGGGTGCCGTTACTGTGTCTGAAATGAAGAGACTACGGTGGAATTGTAACTATAATTTACCATTGTATTTGGGCTGAGAACACTCAAAATTGTCTCTAGATGCCTCATAATTTAAAATAGACTGGGAGCTTTAAGGGAAAAACCTGACCAAAACGAGTGGGCAGCCCCATTAACTTTACCTGTGCGTCCGAGTTTTACTCCTGGTCTCAGGTCAGCCCAACTCAGGGGCCCCGCTGCCGTGCCGGCGGGGGCTCGCAGCTCACCTGCCTGCCATTTGATTCTCACGGGCCATCATCTGGCGTTTCAGAGCGCGTGTGTCTGGTTAACTGGGTGTTGGCGTTTCAGAGCGCGTGTGTCTGGTTAACTGGGTGTTGTCTGTGCGTTTCCCCATCTTTGCAGAGTGGGCTGTACCCTGAGCTGTCTGTGCAGTGACATGGTCCTGGGGTCCGTCTGCTACCCCATGCGTGTCTCTGCATGTGTTGCTCACGCAGGAGTTCCTGCTGCGGGGGGGGGGGGGCGATTATTGAAAGCACACCTGCGCTCGCCTCTGAGTGGTGGCTGGTGAGGGGCCACAGGGTGACACAGCCCTGCGGCCCGGCCTGAGTGGGTCACACTCGGGGTCAGGAGGTAAGGGGTTTCCCCGCCATGCCCGAGTCCCAGGTGAGTGGGACTGGCTGTTTCTCTGCCCTCGGGGACCGCCGTGTTGGCTGCCACTGGCTGCAGGGCTGAGGGTGGTACGCTCTGCATGCTGGGGACTCGGGGCACCATCTGCCCCAGCTGCGTCTCACTGGCAGCGGGCACCTCGCTCCTGTTCCTGCTTCCTCCTGCCGTCTGTGCTCTTTCCTCGCGTCTGTTTTCTGGAAGAGTGTTCTCCCTGGGTGCTCACAAATAACCTGCAGGGGGTAGAGGATTGTCTGTCCCCACCCTTCATGAGGCCTCTGAGTGGCTTTGTTGGGAGCTGGTGAGAAATGACTAGGAGTGAGCCGAGTGGTGCTGTGAGGTGCTAGCACTGTCAGCCGTGTGCAGTCGGAGACGTGGGTCTTGTCCTCTGTGGCACCTCCATCCTTTGCTGCACACTCTCTAGAGGGACCTGGCGGAGTCTGCCCCCCAAAGGAGAGGAGGAAAGTCTGGGGTGGGGGCACAGTCTGGCGTGTGCGGGCCGCTGCGCTCCGTCCACGCGGCCCTGCCCTGTGGCCCTCGAGAGGGTGGGGCTGCTGCTCCCTGTGGTCGTGTGCCTTCCGTTTTCTTCCCTGCTGACGGTTCCTTTCCGTTTTCTCCCCGTTTAGGTTAATTTTTATCTGTTAATCATTCATGTGTTTCTAGGTAAGGTGGAATTCCATTCATTCCTAACTTCCAAATGTCGATCTGTGCTTGATACTGAGATCTTGTCATGACTGTGGGTACAGAGGACGCTGCTGTGCGGGCACACACGTGCAGGGGTGTGTTGTGTGTGCTTTTGAAGCCAACGAACAGAAGCAGCAGTGGCTCCTGCTTTCAGAGCCCGGTGTTCTTTGTTGACCACACAGCCAAGGGGTCGCTGGTGTGGCGTTTTTCTTGACGACGGGACTGCCCTCCAGGAAGAGGACACAAAGAGAAGGGGTTCTGGGAGGCAGCAGCTGGCAGGGGGCCCACGAGCCAGTGGACCGGCAGTCCTGGAAGTGGCGGTCCTGGGCTTCCTGCCCTGGCCCCTCCCTGCTTGCCCTGTGCCTCTGCCACCCCCAGGGGGCAGTAGGAGTTGGCAGTAGGAGACGTGACTTTTCCGGATGTGCATCTGTCAGTTGTTTACTCCCGTAGAATGTCGGCACCGTGTAGACCAGTAGGTAGTAAAGGGGGGACGGACTCGGCCAGGACTTTTTACTGCGCAGCCGCTGGCTCAGGCCGAGGGAGCGTCGGTGCCCACCGACAGGGCGTCTGAGGTTCCGCTTTCCGACAGACGGGCAGCGCCGGCTGTGGGTCCTGGGGGCCGCCAGGCCCCCCGTGGTGTGGGGCAGTCACCCTTGCTCCTGGGAGGAGGGGCGTAGTGGGGGCTTAGGAACAGATGCCGAGAGACTGGCGCAGGAGGGGCTCTCTGGGATGTCACAGGGCTCCCCGCATTGGCCAACAGACAGCCAGTTCCTCAGCTGTGCCTGTGGGAGCTGGGACTTCGTGTGTCTCCAGTCGCTCGGAGGAGCCTGGTCCTGGTGCTCGCTCAGACCAGCCCCCATGAGGTCTGTCCTCACTGTCCTTCCACCTCCCTCGGGCGGGCACAGGTCTGGGCTGAAGGTACGTCTCAGGTGAAGTGCTTTGGTGCTTTAAGGGTCAGGACTGATTCTTTACTTGTGTGTTTAAACTGCTCCCGCCCTGTGTCTGCCAGGCTGTCCCTGAAGCCCACTCCCCCGCCTGCCAGTGACTCTAGGGCATCATGAACCGTCAGCCTTGGGACGGGCTGAGTGTGTCCTCAGGCTGGGCTGCTGGCCCCAGGACAGGCAGGGTTTGGCTCTTGGTTCGTGCCTTTGGAACGCCGGCTCCCCTTCCTCAGTGATCAGCGTGGAATGACCAAGCTGCCGTGATGAGAGACAGTGCTTGGCTGGTACTCGGGTTTTGTCCCGTGCCCCAGGCCAAGAGTCCCTGGTGTCCCGACAGCCCCTCCTGCTCTTGGTCTTACTGAGGACTGTCCCTCTGCAGTCTCGTGGCGGACACGGAGGTAACACATGCCTCCTGGTCACAGCTGTGTGTGACAGGACTCAGCACTGTGTTACGTGACATGTGTCATTCCCATAGAGGTTTCAAATGGAAAGTCCCTCCTGTCCTGCACACCTTCCCCAGGCCCCCACGTCACCCTACAGATCCTTCCTGAGCACCCTTTCCAGGGCCCCGTCCCACAGTGGCCCACCATCGGCCCTGGCCAGTGCTGGCAGAGCTGCAGGGCCAGCTCTGTAGGGCCCAGCTTGTTCTCTCTCCTGTGTCCTGTCCATCATCTGGGCTCCAGGACTGTTATTCTGTCCATGTGTGCCCTTTGCGTGTGTACTTTATCTCTCAAGTGGGGTTTCCTCAAGAGTGAGCTGTAGCCCTGGCTGGCACCGGGGGGAGGGGGCGGTCGGTGCGTGCTATCCCAGGTGTTTCTCTGCAGCCCCGTAGTGTGGGTCCTCTCAGGCTCCACGGGCACGCCAGGTACATGCAGAGCGGTGTGCGTGCTTAGCTCAGATTGGGGCGGGGGGGCTTGCCACGGGGCCCCCCCACAGAGTGCAGTGGCCACCAAGCGCCGGTGGTGGTACGTACGAGGGGTCACGTTGAAGTGGGTCTGGGGTCGGGGGCTCCCCGATACCTTTTCTGGGAGGAGGGTTTCCACTAGGGTACTCTGGGGGTGTGGGCTTGTCTCTGGAGGTCCTGATGCCTAGATTTGGGGGCACTCCCCGTTGGCCCGGAGAGCAGGCCCAAGGGAGGGGGCCCTCCTGTGAGCCCCCAAGGGTGAAGTGTTGGTCCTGTCCCAGGGGTGGGGGTGGGACGTGGAGGGCGTGCTGATGACTCTGGGCGGCGCAGCGGGTCCCCCAGAGCCTGCCCTGCAGCCTTGGAACCTGGTCCCCTGTGACTTGGTTGATCCTGAGGCCCAAGGAGCCGCTCTGGGCCCAAGACCCTCCTGTGGCACCGCCCTGTTCAGAGGCTCTCGTGAGCGCGTCTGTAAGCGAAAGCAGCAGGCTGCACGATATTGCTCCTCCGAAGTCTGCTTCTGTCTCATTCCTGCCTTAAAAGTAGGTTTGCAGCGGCTGTTGTTCCGATGAGAGTGAACTGACTGAGCCCTGGCAACCGGCTTTCCTGGTGGGTGGGGGATGCTTGGCGGGGGCAGGCGGTCTTCTGAAGTCTGGTCTCTGTCTCGGCAGAAGGAGCCCGGCCAGCCCTCCGAGTGCAAGCAGCAGTGAGGCCCTGCCCGGCGGCGCACCGGACCTGTCTCCTCGCGCATGGTGTTCACGCTCCCTCGCCCTTCGTCCTCACGGTTTTGCTTACCCTGTGCAGTGGCAGCTTAAACGCATTTCAGAAGTAGGAGGTTTGACGCCCGCACCCTCCTCGGCCTCGGGTGCAGCTCGTAGACTTTCCCAGGCCTGGCGTGGGGGGCCCGTAGACCACAGGGGTGGGGGAGAAGGTCGCCTGAGCCCAGGGCGGACGTCTGGGGGGCTCCTGCTCCTGTCTCGTCTGAAGACACCGCACGCTGCGTTTCCAGCCCCTCTCTCCTGTGTCTGATGCCTGGAGGAGCTGGGGACTAGGGTCCGGTCTCCTCCTGTGTTTGTTCTGCAGTTCTTGTTTTTCTCGGGGTGGGGTGGGGCCGTGGCGCCCGCGGCGCTGAGGCAGTGCTTGTACGGTCGTCCTCGTATTTATTTGTCCTTTTGTGCTGTGAGGACTCGGGACGCCTGCGGCCCCCTGTCCTGGAGTGTCTGAAGCCACGTTCGTGACTGGAGCCCTGGCGACGTGACTGGGAGGAGGGGTGCAGCTCCCCGGGAGTGGGGCCTGTGTGGAAGGACGCACTTCGCTTTCCCCTGCCACCTGCTGCCCTGGAGGAGCCCGTCTCCCCGCCCCTGCGGGGGGACTCTCGGCCAGGTGGGGCTGTGGGTGGGGCCGGCCGTCCTGTGTGAGTGTCTGTCTCAGCAGCTCCCAGTTGTCTGCCCACGTCTATCTTGTCTTAAAAGCCCTGGGCTCAGCGCGACCTGTCCTCGGCTGGCGTGTGGGGTTTCTGAGTGTGTGACCGCGGTCCCTGGCAGCCAGGATGCCGGGTCCACACTGTGACCAGGCCTGGAGAGTGCTCAGCCTTACTCAAGATTCATTTGTAACTGAATACTCCGTTTTCAATTTGTACAGAATAGTTAGAATATTCTATTAAAGTTGTGGGACACGGACCCAGTGCCTGCGCAGTCTCTGGGCAGGGGAGGGGGCGGGGGGGGGTCTTGGGGCAGGCGGGCGGGACTTGCAGGTGTGGTTCCTGCCCTCCTGGGCTGTTGCTGTGGAGCCTGGGGGGTGGGCAGGTTTGGGACTTCGGGCTGCGGTTAGTTTCCCTGGAGGGTCTCCAGGCCCATGTGAGTTGGGGCCCCAGGCAAGCCCACCGCTCCTTCGGGCCCCAGGATGGAGCCCTTTCTCTGGGCCTGTGGGGCCCTGTGAGGTGGGTGTGTGTGGACACAGCGCTGGCTGCCTGCCGCCTGGCTGTCCGACAGCCCTCAGAGGGAGGCTCAAAGCCCTGAGAGGCGGCGCTCTGCCTGGCCGGCCACCGTGGCCAGCTCCGGCCCGCACCCAGGCCTGTTGTGAGCTCATCCTCTGCCTGGCCCACATCTGCTCCTTTTGGGTGGTCACAGGAAAGGGAAGTTGGCCTTCCAGTGGCCAGGAGCCTGGGCCCGTCCAGGGGCAGGCCCCTCCTGGCTCTTGAGGCCTCGTGGACACTGCGGAGCCTCCAGAGGTGGGTTTGGGCCTTGCCACTTGTGCCGGGAAGTCTCAGAGCTCCCGAGAGCTTTGCCGAGTCCCAGCCCGGAGACAGCGGGGAGGGCAGCACTGGCTGCAGCAGCTCCAGGTGGGCGCCGGCCTGGCCCAGCTCGGGCCAGCTCTGCCCGAGAGCTGCAGCCACCACAGGACCCCACCCTGCCCATATGGCTGCTGCTTCCTCTGTCCCCACTGACACCTGGGCTGCTGTGAGCTGAGCCAGAAGGTCGATGGCCCAGCCTCGCCAGCTCCCTGCTCTGGGCCCAGATGCCATGATGCTTTCTGAGGGTCCAGGAAGGTGTCCAGGGTCACTTCCCACTCCTTTGGCCTCTGTTGCCCTCGCCCTCCCTCAGTTCTCAGGGTGACTCTCCAAGTCACCCTGTTCTATTTGAGGTTGTGCGGCCTGTTTTGGTGCCTGTCCCTCAGGCCTGGGTCTTGGCTGTCACCCAAGATTGGCCCTGGGTCCAGCTGCCCTTTCTGAGCTCCCTCCCAGCTGCACCAACCTATGAGGGGTGCCCGGCTTTGCCTCAGGTCTGCAGGACTTGGGGGAGGACCTCCCTGGGTGGCTCAGTGCCTCCACCAGGTGCCAGGAGTTAGAGGTGGGGGAGCGGTGCTAGCAGTGCTGTGTACCCTACAACACAGTGGTCCCAGCGGCAGGAAGCCCACCTGAGAGAGGGAGGGCAGGTGGGTGATCCATTTCTGTGATCTCCAGAATCTGCACAGCACCTGTCGGGCGGGGTGCTGTCTGGGAGAAGGAAGTGGTTACACAGGTGTGTCCACTGGAATTGCCTCGGGTGGGTACACGTGGCTCGTGGGGACGAATTACACCTCCATGGAGCTGAGTTTTCGGAGCCTCAGACTGGGGTGGTTCGCTTGAGACTGGCGTTCCCTTGGAGTCAGGAGTCGTGGCCACCCACAGCCTGCAGGGGCCTCTGTCCCACGTGCAGTGGGCAGGCGGCTCAGCAGGCGGCTCCTCCACGCCGGTGGCCAGTCTGCCATGTTGGGTCTTGGCCTGGCGTACCCACCCGCTCCGGCTGCCCAGCAGTCTCCCTGAGGCCTTGCCCCCGGGGGCGGGAGGTGGAGCCCCCTGCTTCAGCCAGGCCAGTCTCGGTGCTGCTGCCTATGTCGGCCCGTCCCCTTCACCTCGGGTGGGCTGCAGAGACGCCCGTGGGGAGCAGGCAGCAGGAGCGTGCCCCTCCCCAGCTCGTGTCCTGCAGCACTGCCCCAGCGTGGCCGCCCTCAGCTCCCCGCCAGCTGGCCCACCCAGCCTCAGCCTGGCCGCCCCTGGACTTTGGTCCCTCCCAATCAGAATGACTCCCCAGCTTCCTTCCTCTGGAGGCACGCCCGTTCTCTCCGCCTCAGCCTCGGGGAGCCTAGTCGGGGGCGGGGCGCTTAGACCCCGGACCCCGGAGATGCAGCAGATGGCGGTGCCCGGCAGCGCGGGCTCCGGGCCTCCTCGGGCTGGTCCCGGCCGAGCCTTCGGTTCCTCGGATATTGGTGTGGTGCTCGGGCACCTTGTCTGCCAGGGACCCTCTTCACGTCACATAGCTGCTCCGAGGAAGCCTGGGTTCCGCCGGCCTCTGACCTGGGAGCGCCCTTTCAGCCTTGCCGACAAGAGGGCAGAGCCCCACCTGCCCCAGATATCACCAGTCACTGGCCCAGCCCGGCAGTGCTGACTCAGTGCGCCGTGGGCGGTGGCCGGATGTTACTTTCCATGACAACCGGAGGCCTGGCCTGGAGCCAGCTGTGCCGGGCTCGGCCTCGTGGGCACTGGGCCCAGGACCTTCTCTAGGCTCAGGAGAAGTGGGGCAGGGAGCCCGGCGGCACCACGGCCATTCCTCCCAGCATGTGCTAGGGCAGGGCTGCCGTCCCCTCCAGAGTCCCTAGGGACAGGCCGGCTGCCTTCACCAGCCCTCCGTGGAGCCTGCCAACTGGGGGACAGACATTTGGGGCATGGGCAGGCAGCGGCCAGGGTAGCCTGGGGTCTTCCCCCAGCCTTAGGCCACTGCGAGGGGTGGGGTGTGGGGGGACTCGGGCCTCACCCAGACCCCACTTCTGTCTGCAGCTGGAAGATGCCAGCAGGGCTCCCCGAGCAGACCTCCTGGGAGCAGGCGGGATCCAGCCCCTTCGTCCCCTGTGATCTGGACGACCCCTGCCCTCCTGGGCCCCACTCCTAGCTCTGCAGTGGGGAGAGGGGGGACTCAGAGGTGCACCCCCAGGGCATGTCCTAGGGGTCTTCTCAGAGGGCAGGACTCAGGGAGCTCTGAGAAGAAGGGGGAAGTGAGACAGCCGCCCAGGTGCTGGCTGGGGGCAGAGGGCCTTGCCGAGGGTCCCAGGCCAGGCTCAGGGGGTTCTCCCGGCGCATCCCACAGAGGGCTGGGGGCACTGAGACAGCAGCCCTGGAGACCTGTGGGCCTGCCGGCCTCCGGAAGCCAGCAAGCATGTGGTCATTGGTCACCGTGTCCACAAGACACTCAGGCAGATGGCCATGGTGCCCAGGCAGGGGGTTCAGTGGACGAGTGGGGCCAGGGGTGGCCAGGTGGTAGCAGATGAAGTGGGGAGGGGTTGCTGAGGCCTCTGGCCTTCCAGGCGGGAGCCCTGTGGGGGCGCTCTTGGCCATGAGGCCGCTCCCTCTGTCCCGCACCAGTCCACTCCCAGTGAGGACTCTGGGACCAGGGGACCCAGCCTCCAGCTGTGCCCCTGGGCTGGGTGGCATCTCTGCCCACATTTCCAGATGTCCTCGGAGCACGCTGAAGGTCCCTCCTTGCCCGTGCCCGGGAAGGTGGGGGTGCTGTGCAGAGCTCCTGCTCCCTCAAAAACCCAGCTGCGAAAGCCACCGGTGGCCTCCGGGCCGGAGAAACCCAGGTGTCCGCAGGGCTCTGCTCCCTCAACTCCCAGGCCCCCAGGTGTGGCCGGGCTGGGCTGCGACACTCCAGCCTCTGTGTCCCGTGGCCCCTGCTCGGGGTCTTTCTCCAAGACACGTGACGGTGTTCAGGGCCCCCGAGACTAGTCACATCTCCCTCTGTGTCAATCTTTCATTCGTCCGCTCGTTCCTGCGGTCTTCCAGAGAGGTCCCCTGTCTTTGCGGGCGGGCCCTGGCAGTCTGCGGAGTTTCAGGGACAGCTGGCCAGTCCCCCCACTGCAGGCCCCCCCAGTCTTGCGGTTTTACCAGCGGGCACAGGGTCTCCACCGACTTCATTCGCTCCGACCAGAGTTGGGTTTCCTCAGACAGCGAGGTGGATAGTTTTTAGTTCCACTTCTTTCCAAAAACACCTGAGCAGGGCCCCGAAGAATGACTGTTGCTGCGTCCCAGGTGCTGGTAGTGCCTTGTGAACGGGGCCCTGAGGGGCGAGCAGAGCCCGCCGGGGGCGTCACTTTCTCCTCAGACCCCCCAGGGCCCTGTGAGGCCAGGCTGCCCTCAGATGCAGGTGCAGGGCTCCGGGAGCCACTCGGAGCTTCAAGGGACACAGCCTGAGCAGCTGAGGCCAGGCTGGCAGGGCCAGAAACCAGGCGGGGGCAGGCTTCCCCCGTCCTGCCCTCGGGCCTCTTGCTTTCCCAGGCTGTGGCTTCCAGAAGAGGGCAGGCCCGAGTCACAGGCTGTGGCCAGTGGGCGCTCGGGCCCAGGCCAGGTGGCATCAGGCCCCCTCTCGGGCAGCTTGGGCCTCCTGCCCTGCCCTCCCTGGGCTCGGGGACCCCAGGGCCCAGCGTTTACACGTTGGTGGGAGCTGGCAATCCGGGAGGGCGTCCTGGAGGAGGCCAGAGGCAAGGGTTTCTGAGTCTGGGGAGCTCTGAGCTTCCCGCGCCCCGGAAGGGGTGGTATCGAGCCCCAGGTGTTCCGCCCTGACACAGGCTTCCTCCTCACAGGCTGTGGCTGGGCTGGCTGGGCCATGGCCTCGGGGCTTGGCTCCTCACGGCTGCGGGAATGACCTCACTTGAGTTTCGAAGAGGTGCCTTCCTTCCTCCCGGCTGCCCGACATCCTCGCCCCGCTGGACGGGGTGGCAAGTGTCCCTGGTCAGAGGTTTGAGGACCAGCCTCTCTGCTGGGGGCAGGGCGGGCAGGGGGAGCCCCCTCCCACGTTCCAGACGCCGTCCTCGGGTACGTGTTAGTAAACCGGGCCTGGCTGTGGCGCCTGGCGCGGCCCCCTTTCCGCTCTGAGCAGCAGCCACTGAAGGTCCCAACCTAGAGCCCACTCAGCCACTTGGCGGGGGCCTATTTCCTGCCCCTGGCCTTGGGCTGCCATGGAATGGACTTGAGCCCTGCTGGCCATCTGGGTGACCGCGGGTAGGTCAGTCACTTCCTCTCTGACCTCCTCATTCCCTGAAAATCCAAGGAAACACTTGCCACAGCCACAGAGACGTGACACCAGCGGCTCCTTTTCCAGCACCCGCCTGGCCTGGACCCCTGGAAGGCAGCTCCCCGTGGGGTGGGGTCCCTGGTGGGAAGCCGTCCTGGTGGCCCCAGGAGGGGTCTTCCTCAAAGATCCTCAGGTGGTATTGCGGGGTCAGCTGTGTCCCAGAAGGACCCTCAGAGGGGCCCG
Organism: Micronycteris hirsuta; assembly: GCA_004026765.1. Taxonomy (NCBI): domain Eukaryota; kingdom Metazoa; phylum Chordata; class Mammalia; order Chiroptera; family Phyllostomidae; genus Micronycteris; species Micronycteris hirsuta. The sequence goes on from PVJI01001262.1 coordinate 106,215, forward strand.
TGGGGTGGGGACCACCGGGCCCTCCCCCACTCCCGGTTCGTGCTGGTCTGGCCCTGGCAGGACCAGGGATGTGGGAGTGGCTGCTGTGGTGGGGAATGGACCAGCCGCCCCGACCTGGTCAGGTCAGGGGGTCTCAGCCCTGGGGCCTGGCAGATTCCCACCAGCCCTCTCCCTGGGGTCTCGGTCCTCCCCCCCACCCCGACCTGTCCTCCCAGCTCCTGCTGATGCCACCTGTCAGGGCACCACCCAGGACACTGTTCCCTCCACCCTCCCCAGAGAGGCCAGGCCAAGGGGCAGAGGGCAGTGCCGGGCAGGGCAGGGGAGCACGCCTCGCCTGGACTCGCCTGCAGTCCTCGCGGCCCTGCCTCTGCTCTGCCTGCTGACCTTCCCCCAGTCCCCTCTCCCTGGGGCTTCCCGGACTACACTCGAGGGGTGGGGTGAGGTGGGGTGGGCCTGTCCCCCGGGCTGGCCTCTGGGTCCATGCACAGAGAGGCGGGGCAGGGGCCTGCGCACCCACCCCTGCTGACCCTCAGGGCCCCTCGCTCACCCTGTCTCCTCGGGACCCCCTTCCTCCCCATGGATCTCCCCCCAAGCTGTCGCCTTGGTCCCACCGCCCCAGCACCCCACCTACACACCACGTATCCACTAGGACCCTCTCTCCTGGGAGTTCTAGCACCAGCCAGACCTGCAGGTGCCTAAGCAGCATCTGCCCAGAGCTCTGGGTCCCCTGCCTGGCCCCTGAGTGGGGGAAGGCAGGCAGTGGACTCCTGGGGGTGGGCTCATGGTGGCTCCCCAGGGGCAGGGGCTGGCAGTGCCCTCCTTATCTCCTGGGTAGGCCCCTGCCCAGAGGACCCGATGTCATTGCCCAGCAGCCCACGACCACCCAGGCCAGTGCAGGCCCCTCAGTGGCCAAGTGCCAGGAGTGGGGTGTCTGCAGCCTCACCCAGCTCTTGCTGGTATCCTCCCGTTTCCTGTCAAGGTTGTCTTGAGGGGGGAATCTGTGTTCCCTCCCCCCAAACCTGCTCCCCCTCTGCCCTCTCCTGGCAGAGGGTTGACCCCCTGGCCCCCATGCTTGTTCTGTCTGCCCCCCACAGGTCAGAGTCCTGGGCACCGTCCCACTGACTCAGATGTCCTGTCTTGCTGTCCCAACCCCAGCGAGTCCTCTGGCCACATGGCCGGGGTGCGGGGGGTGGGGCCGCTGGGCGGCTGCCAGTTGGATGCCACTTGCACAGGCCTGGCCCTCGCTCTCTTTCTGAGCCAGGTGAGCCCCCTTATTTCTCCCAGTGCCCATACAGGGCCTGGGGTCTGGACCACCCTCCATGAGGTCAGCGAGGGCAGGTGGGGCAGGCCTGGTCCCAGGACCAGCTTCGCCGGCCTGCACCCAGGAGGTCCGGCACTTGGTTTGACACTGTCACCATTTGGAAGTTTTTAATGCTTGCGGAACCGGGAGCCCTGAGTTTTTACTGTGCAGGGACCCTGCCCGTGGGGGTGGGCTGGCTCTCCCCGCCCCCACTCTGTGCTGCTCTGGTAGGTCCCAGCTGCGGTAGGTGTTGGACGCAGGCCCTGGAGCGGCTCTGCACCCCAAAAGTCCCCTGGCTGCCTCCACCCCCACCCCTGGGAACCGGGAGTCGTCAGCGATCAGTTCCTGCTCCTGTTAAGCCCTTTAAAGGAAGAGGGTAAATAAAAAAAACGGCTGTGCCGGGGCTGGCAGCGATGACTCAGCCGCCCCCGCTGGCCCTGGGGCCCTGGCTGAGCCCTCCCTCCCGCTCTCGCTGCTGCTGCTGCGGAGCCACCCGGTCGGTCAGGACACCAGGTCGGAGGCCCCTAGGAGGGAGACCGGAGAGGCCTCCACCCTCAGGCTTATTGAGCACCACGTGGAGCTGCTCTGGAGCTTTCCAGGTGTTACCATCTAAGAAAGTGCCCCTGTCTGCACTCCACAGACAAGAAGAGGGAGGATCAGAACACTCGCTCTCCTGGTGGGCCAGGCCCACGGGGGCGGGGTGCGAGGTGGGTGGCAAGGCCTGTTGCGGTGGGGACACCGGAGGGTCTCCCTGGGAAGGGCCCCGGGGTGTGGGAGGAACGGGGCGGGGGGGGGGGCCCACAGCCCACTTCTGCCCCAAGAGTGCTGGAGGGGCAGAGCTTGGCGTCAGGGCGCTTGGAGGGTGGGGGTCTGGGCATCCCCGGTTCCCCGCCCTGGGCCAGCCCCGGCTGCGGGTGCTTCCCGGGGCTCTCGGGCGGTGAGTCACCGCGGGCAGGGCCGGACGTTCCTCCACGGGGCCGGCGTCTGGGGCGGGGTGGGGACCGCGTGTCATCCCATGGATCTGGGGGCACCGGGATGCCGGAGCACAAGAGGGGCGTCTGGTGAGTTGCAGACACGAGGGGATGCGGCCGGCAGCCGGGGTGGCGGGGCTAGGGGGCCGGAGCGGGTGGGCTCAGGCGACTGGGGCGCCGAGGCGGATCCGGGGCGTGATCTCGAGAGGGCGGGGCGGGGCCGGGCGCGCGGGGCGGGGTCGCTATAAAGTCAGTGCCGGGCCTGCTGCGACGCATTGCTCTCGTCGCCGCCGTCCGAGCGCACGGTCTGCCCCTCGCCCCGCCGATATGAAGACCCCGGGCGAGGTGTTGCGCGAGGGCGAGCTGGAGAAGCGCAGCGACAGCCTCTTCCAGCTGTGGAAGAAGAAGCGCGGGGTGCTCACCCCGGACTGCCTGAGCCTCTTCCCCGCCGGCCCCGGCGCGCGCCCCAAGGAGCTGCGCTTCCACTCCATCCTCAAGGTGGACTGCGTGGAGCGCACGGGCAAGTACGTCTACTTCACCATCGTCACCACCGACCGCAAGGAGATCGATTTCCGCTGCGCGGGCGAGAGCTGCTGGAACGCGGCCATCACGCTGGCGCTCATCGACTTCCAGAACCGCCGCGCCCTGCAGGACGTCCGCAGCCGCCGGGAGCGCGCCGCGCCCGCCGCGGCCCCCGAGCCCCGGGCAGCCCGTGCGCCCTGAGCGCGCCGCGGTGAGTGCCGCCCGCCCGCGTCCCCTGCCACCCCGAGTCTGCAGACGGCGGTGGGGAGGGCGGTCCGCCCCTCGAGGGCAGGGGGGACACTTTGGAAAGGGGACCGGCTGCCACGCAGTCGCGGCGTCTCAGGGGCACGCGTCAAGAGCCGTCGCTGGCACCTGCCGTGTCTGGGACCCCAGGGGAGCCGCAGCCCGCCGCGGCCCGGGCACAGCTCCCTGACCCTCCTCTGCCCACAGGAGCCTCACACTGGACGAGTCGGGCCGGGCCGCGCCGCCGGCAGGAGCCCAAGAGGTGCGGGGGATGGCCGGAACCCACCCGCCGACCGCCGCGGGGAATGAGGCTGGGGCTGCATCCCTGTGCCGCAGACGGGGACCTTCACTCGCGGAGCTGCTGAGCCCTGCCCCGCTGTGCGGGCGCGTTAAATTATTGGATTATCTATGTATTTATTTTGATGGTTATTTGTCGTCAGACTGTATGTCTTAATATTTTGTTTTTGCATCTGCCATTCCGAATAAACTGCTGGACTTGTTCTTTTTTCTACCCCTCGCGTGGCGCAGTGATGTTCCTGGGAATGGCAGGGTCGTGGGCCTGGCGTGCACCTGGGGCACGGGGTCCATCTGAAGGGCAGGGGATGAGCTTGAATGAGTGGGTGGCCAGGTCGGCAGCCTCCTTAACAAGCAGCCTCTCCTGAGGCAGGAAGGACTTTGGCGCTGGGCCTGGCTAACTTCCGCTTCTGGCATGAGCGGTGTGCAGGGCTGCTGGCAGTGCTTGCGGAGTGGGAGGTCATTCCCAAAGCGCCCCCGGAGGGGCAGCGCACACCTCCCCTCCGGCTCCAGCTGCCCCTTCCCACCCACAAGCCACCGCCACCAGCTCAGCCCTGTGGCGCCTGCCCCACCTGACCCCAGTCCAAGCTGGGCCACGTCCAGCCTGGGTGGTCTGGCTCCCAGGCTCCACTGGCCGAGGCCCGGAAGGTCAGGCCAGCAAGGCAGGCAGTGCTGGGCAGGTGGGGGGAGGCTGAGGCCTGAGTGGCCCCCGGCCGAGGTATTGGGGTGGAGAGGCCTAAGGAGTCTGACAAGGTGGCACCTCCCGCCCCGCTGCCCAGGGGTGGGGTGGACAGAGATAGTGTGTGTCCGGGGCTGCCCCACCACCTGGAAGCTCTCTGGGTGAGGAACAGGCCACGGGGGACTGTCGAGCAGAGGACAGGATCCCAGCTGGAGAAGGGGCCTTCATTTTGGGGTCTCCAAGGGGAGGAGGGTGAAGGACCCAAACTGGGCCCCAGAGTTTGTCACTTGCCCTGCTCCTGGGGAGGGGCAGCCACTACAGGCCTCTGAACTGGGCTCCAGGGTCAGACGCGCCTGTGGCTGTCCCTTCACTGGGGGGCCGGGAGCCGGGTCCAGAGAAGGAACCGTCCCGTGCCAGGCATTGTCTTTGGAAGGACCAGTTAGAGAGCCCCGGTGTCCATGGGGAGGGGTCCCCTGGCCCCAGGGTAGACCCCACGCTGCCCGACCTGGGAGACCTCTCCCGCTCACTGGACGGGTGACCAGGGTCAGGGGTGACAGGCCTGTCCCCGGGGTCCAACAGGAGGTGCGCTCTGGCCCTCGGAGGTCCCCCCAGGTGGGACTGTGGGCTTCTGAGGTTGAGGACTCTGAGCTCTAACAGCTTCTTGTCAAGCTCGCCTGCGTGGAAGGGCAGCCTTCACCGTCCTGGGGGTACTGCAGGCCCGGCCAAACGTCGGTCACAGCACCTGCTGGCCTCCCCATGCCCCGTGCCCCTTCTCCAGAGAGCCAGGGCGGGAGTGTTTTAGGGGCTGATGGTGTGCCCCAGTTCTCCAGCCTGGCTGTCTGGGTCCACCTGCTGGGCTCCCCAACACAGATGAGGGGGAAAGCACCCCCACAGCCCTGGCTGGGTGGCCCAGTTGCTAGAACACTGTCCTGACACGCCCAGGTTTCGGGTTCAGTCCCCGGTGAACGTGTCAGGAAACGGAAGAACAAAACCCGTGCCTCCCTCTCTCCTCAAATCAATTTAAAAATTAGAAAACATTTCCTTTCGTGAATAGGAATAACTCAGAGGATTCGTGAGGGCCTGTGGGCAGTGGGTTCCGCCAGAGGCCCAGGGTGGCGCTGGAGCAGGAAGTGGGACGTGGGGGGCAGGGGGCTCCCATCTCCAGGGTCCTGAGCAGAGCTGCCTGGCAGGCAGTACAGGAGACCCCCACTGGTGCACTGATGGCCTGCGGGGGCAGGGCCACCTCTCGCTAGGACAAACTTGGGTGACTGCCCTCCCCAGAGCCCCGGGGGCCCAGCGGCAGGCCCCTCTTCCAGGAAGCCCTCCCCCATCCCAGGTTCCATCTCCGGCCGTGAGGCCTCCTGCCCAGCCAGCTGCAGGCTGGCCTGGACAGCCCCCTGCAGAAATGAGACCGGAAGAGGTCCTGGGAATTTATTGCCAGCCTGTGCCCAGGGGCCAAGGTCACAGGACTTTGTCCGTCTTGTGTGCCAGAGGCTGCCGCCAGAGGACCAGGAGAACAAGGAAGTTGATGGCAAGCTGCACGTGGCCGAAGATGGAGACGCCAAAGCTGCGGTACAGGAGGCCGCCCACGGTGGGCCCCAGGGTGCGGGTCAGCGGCTGCACCGTGGCGCAGAGGCCCAGCATGGTCCCTGTGGGGCAGGGCGTGGGAGTCAGGCCTGGGTGGGACCCTCAGGGTCACTGCCCCGGCTGCCCACTTCCAGGATGTGGCAGAGGCCTCCCCTGTCTCCCCAGCCCTCCTGTGACCGCCCAGCCCCTCAGGGCAGGGCCTGTGGGACTGCACCCTGTGGACCACTCAGCCACGAAGGGGCCCCACCGAACACTTGTGCCCTGCCCCAGAAGGTTCCCCGGCACAGGAGGGGCTGAGACTGGGCACCGTCACAGGCCAGGCCACTAGGGAGCTGGCGGACAGATACTGGGGTGGGGGGCCTGGCGGTAGCAGGTGAGCCATCGGGTGAGGCCTGGGGCTGGGGTGCCAACAGGCCGAGCCGTCCCCAGTGTCCCCCCCACGGCCACTCACCCTCCTAGGAACTGGAGGAGAGGCCCCTCAGGGCTGGGAAGGCCTTCAGGATCTTAAGGGGGCCCCCTGCCTGTGCCCCCACGTCCTAGGTCCAGCTGGCTGCCCGCACACCCGGCTCCCTGACCCCCGTCTCCACGCCCCTCTGTCCGCTGTGCCCGGTGCTGGACAGCCTGGCTGGGCGAGGTGGCAGCCTGGCTGGGTGAGGTGGCAGCCGCCTGGCGAGGCCCCGCCCCAGCTCAGGGCCTTTGGGGAAACAGAGGAGCAGCCTCTCCCATCGCCCACGGATACCAGGGAGCAATTTACCGCCCCCTCTGTGGTCGAGGTTCCCAGGCCAGCGCTGGGAACCAGCTCCCAGCTCCTTCCAGGAGGAGGCCAGGCCCCGCCCTTATCCTCTGGGCCTGTTCCTCCAGGCCTCTCCAAAGTGCTGGCCCACCCCCTCCAGGAAGCCCTCCAGGGCCAGCCTGGCTTCCCAGGGCCCCAGAGCCACAGTCTGAGAGGCGTCTGAGAGGCGTCGGAGGCTCCTTGGCCACCCCGTTCCCACCAGGCCACCTGACCGCTGTCAGCCCCTGCCCGACAGGGGAGTGGACCGAGGGTCAGCCAGGCCCCGGGGCTCTCTAACCCTGCTGCCAAGGAGGCCTCCACAGGAGCCTGTGGGAGCCCCCGCACGGGGCCTGCACCATGGAGAGAGCAGGGGCCGAGCCTGGACACTGTCGGCCCAGGGCCCCCCATGGCCCCCGGAGGCTGCGGCTCCCTACACGTGAACTACACGCTCACCCACTCGCCCGCCCACCCCGGAGGCACCAAGGAACCCCGGGTGCCGTTCTGGGAGGGAAGAGAAGACAGCTCGGGCTCTGGCCAGGCAGGAAGCCCACCCGCTCTGGGGCCCCTGCCCCCATGCCCCGCCCATGGGGCTGTCTTCCTGACCCGCTTCTGTGAGACGCTTTCACTCACGCCTCCAATCCTCCGTGCAGCCGGGCTGACCTGGAACGCCATCTTTCCCTCCCCTTCTCTAGTGAGACCCGGCCCAGGCTTTAGAGCCGCGCCAGACACCACCTCCAGGAAGCCCAGTCTGGCCCTGGACTGCTCTGCAGGGCCGGACGCAGGGCTGACTGGACCCAGCTGGGCTGGTTGGAGGCCAGATTCTCACCTGAGCCCTCTTGCAGCCCACCCCACCCACCCCACTCACTAAGACTAGGCCACAGTGCCCGGGGGTCAGGCAGGCCCAGCCCCAGACCGGACAGCCGGAAGACGCCAGCAGGCTCCCCAGGAGGAGGGCTGGGGTCCCGGCAGGCCGCCCCTCACCGGGCCCGGCTGCGGACGCCGCGCTCACCCGTGTCCGAGGCCGAGACTGCCTTGGTCAGCATGCTGTCCGTGACCACGTTGAGGGTGCTGAGGCTGAAGATCAGGCCAGGCATCAGGAGGCAGAAGTGGAAGACGTTGGACATCAGCGCCTGGCACGGGACAGGGCAGGGGCCACAGTGACCGGGGGCCCTTCTCTGAGGTCCCATTGGGGTGGCCCTGGGTGGGGGTGGGTCCAGCCGCGGGGGTGCGCTCACCATGGCCAGTCCCACCAGGCAGAAGACCAGTACGCTGGCACGGAGCAGCGCTGCCTCTGAGAAGTGGCGGCTCAGCCGCCCGATGACCAGGCCCTGGGTGACCTGAGGGGGACAGAGGAGGGTCTGGACTGCGGCTGCTCTGCCCCCAGCTGGGGAGCTGCACCGTCCGCAGCCCAGTCCCCGGCAGTGCCCAGTCCCAGGGCAGAGGGGAGGGCCCCCACGTCCCTGGGGGAGGGGGAGGGGGAAGGGGGTGGGTGGCTCACACATGCACACACATGCACATGCTTCCACACACGTGCACAGCCAGCCACTCACAGGTCCAATTTTCGCGTTCAAAACTAGCCGCGTCCCTTCGGTTTCAGGCACGAGGAACACGCTAGTGCAAGAAGGGCGGGGGGCTGCTGAGGGGGTGGGGGCCATGGCTTGTGGGGCAGAATCCGTCTTTTACCATTTGAAAATGCTCAGCCTGGGGACACTGTGGTCCTGGGAAGGCCCCTCCGGTGATGCCCAGCCCCATGTGTCCCCACCCCAACTTCACTCCCTCAGCCCCTTTGTCCTCTCACCCGGGCGGCAGGGCCTGCCCATGTCATGGTGCAGGGCCGGGGCTCGGAGGGGCCGAGCCCGGTGACGGGGTGCCCGGTGCGTCCTCGGCCCAGCTGGCCCGACCGAGGCCCGGTCCTGTCCACTGGGGGCCGTGCCTGTGCTGGCCCTGGGCCAGGAGCTCCGTGTCCTGCCCGTACCCTGCGAGGCCAGCACCCCAGTCGCACCTGGATGAACTGAGGCCCGGAGGGCTGACCTCGCCAGCTCAGAGTCCCGGAGCCGGGCGGGGGCGGGGCACCCACCGGCAAGTGCTGGTCCCGGGCCTGGGCAGGCGAGGTCCCCAGGGCCAGGGAGCAGACTCTCCGAGGCCACCTGCTGTGCACCACCCCACCCCGTCCCTGAGCCCTCCACTCCCTGCTGTGCCCCAGGAGCTGGTTGAAGAGGGGACACTTTCTCTGCGCTGCCCTTCCTGCCCGTGGTGGCTCTTCTCCCGGGGACATTCACCAGGGATGTGACTCAGAGGGCAGGCCCAGCCCAAAGGCCACGCCCAGGCCCCGGTGAGCGAAGTCTCCATCTGGGCCTTCCCGTCCGTACCTGGCCCGTAGGAAGTGCGGGCGCCCTGGGCTTGGAGCAGCGCACGCACCCCAGGGCTCGGGGGCAGGCAGGCTGGGAGCAGCACCAGCCTGGGCTGGGGTTCTGGGTCAGCCCAGCCCTGCAGAATGGCACCGGCCCGCCTGCCTGGCATGACGAAACTGTCTCAGATCAGAACCATAAACGTCCTTCTGAGAAAACCCTGCGTGTGGACTCGGCTTTGCCTCCCTTCTTGTCCGCATCTGGGCTCAGCGTTTCGTCCAGACACAGTGACCAAGCCCCTGACGTACCCCCTGAGAAAGGCCTGGCCTTGTCCAGCCAGCAAACTCGCCCAGGTCTCCCTTCCTCCTGACCCCCCCACACAGCTCCTGTCCTGCCAGCTCCCCCCGCTGGCCGCCTCCGAGGGGCCCCTTCCTGCGGCCCCACTGCACTTGAGTAAATCTGGTCGCTCCTGGCTGTGCAGACCACCCCTGAGAGTGTGTTCAGAGTCTGGGTCTCTCCCCTCGGGCCGGAGCGCATTTCCATCTGAGGGCTGGCACCCTTGCAGCCCCTCTGTGACCCAAGGTTCTTGCCTGCAGTCTGCTCCGCTAAGGCCCCCACCAGGGCCTCACCTCACACAGCGGCCCTTGCTGTCTCCCTCCCCGCTGCTAGTTACCCCAACAGTGGCCGTGCCTGGGTGCGGTGAGCCGAGTGGGGAGCTCTCACAGGAGGGCATTCAAGGGACAGAGCACCGCAGGCCCACTGCAGGGAGGGGTCTGCTTGCTGTCCCCTCAGGTTAGGACCACCTGGGCTACCATGCTCCACCAGCCCCCATCCCCAACCTACACAAGGAGGGGGGGCAGGGGCTGCCGTCGCCCCCTTAGGGTCTGGCAGCCCCCCAGGGTGGGGCAGGAGATGGTCTGAAGGAAACAGCAGGTGTGAGCCCAGCTGCGAGGGACCAGATGGCAGGCAGGTTCCCCCTGCGGTTGGGTGGCCTTTCCAGACCCTCGGGGACCAGCCCTTCCCTGGGCAGGCTGGGGGTGGCGGAGGCACAAGAAGGTGCCTAAGGAAGGTGGCTTCAGGCCTTTCTCTGCAGACACAAAACCCAGCCCCTACCCCCCACCCTCTGCCACAGCTTGGGGCCTCCCCAGCGCCCACCCCCACCCCATCCAGGGGCTCTGGCACACTGGCTCCTCCGGGCTCCCTCCTTCCTCCGGTGCACAGGCTCGGTCTCCAGGGCCTGGGGGTCCAGGCCGGAGCTCAGGCTGGTCTGCTGGCCCCGGGCAGGCTGGGAGCGGCCATTTACAGCAAGGCTCCTGGGGCCCAGCTTTGGAGTGTTATTATCACTGTTGTTTTCTGTCTTTCTTTTCTCTTTCTTTGAGGATTAGACAGAGGAGAGGGGAGGGAGAAAGAGAACGGAAACATCCAGGTGTGGTTGCCTCTCGCACGCCCCCTACTGGGGACCCTGCCTGCAACCCAGGCCTGTGCCCTGACTGGGAATCAAACCGGCGACCCTTTGGGTTGCAGGCCGGCGTTCTATCCACTGAGCCACACCTGCCAGGGCTGTTTTCTCTCTCTCTCCGCCCTCCTCCTTCTCCCCCTCGCCTTTCCTCCAAGGTCCCCACACTGCCCACGGCTGCTTAGGGGGCATGTCAGCACCGGGGTCCACACCAGTCTTGGGCCAGGAGCGAGGGGAGCAGATGGCTGGGAGGTGGCAGGAATGCTGGGTGCTTCCGGAGAGGTCACGAGCCCCTCCCCTGCCCCAGCAGGTCCCAGAATAGCCCCTCCTGCGCTCCAGCTGTTGGCAGACGTCCTGGGTGGCGGCAGCTCGGCGCCACCTGTCCCCACCGCCCCGGGGCCGGGCCCAGATGCCCAGGAGGAGCGGGGCTTGGCTGGGCCTGGAGCTGGGGGTCCCGGGGGCTGGCAGGCAGGGCGCCTCACACGGCTTCCAGGGCAGTTTTTGACGCCGAGCAGCCAGCTCCGGGTGTTGCACGGTGACAGCAGCGTCCTGGCCAGAGTGCTGCTTGGATAGGGCCCCGGGGTGCCTGGCGCCAGCCCCCCGCTTTGCCGTGTCAGCCCATCCAGTTGGCCCACGGGCCCTGCCACAGGGCCACGGCTTCCACCCTGACAGATGCAGAAACGCGGACTCGGGGACACGGAGCGTGGGGGGATCTGGCCTGTCACCACACGGTGGGCTGGCGGGACACAGGGCCCCGATTCTCCTTCCCTGCACCCCACCACTGGGTCTGCCCCCTCTCCGTGTCCCATCTGCTGCCAGGTACTCAGAGGCGCACTTGGTGAACCGGGGACCCCGGACACGCTGCGGCCGGACAGCAGGCCAAGGCGCCCCAGTCCCCGCCGCCCTCTCAGACGGGACCCCGGCAGGTGGGCCCACAGGGGTGCGGGGCCACGGGAGCCCGAGGGTGGAGGCCACCCGCTGGGAGCACCGAGGGGGCTCGGAGAGGCAGGAGTGGGGGGTGGCAGTGCAGAGCCCAGAGCTGAGGGAAACCGAGTCACGCCCGGGGACCCCGGCCCACGCCTGACGCCCCATACTCACCATCATGAGAACCCCAGAGAAGGACATGAGGTAGCTGGCCTGGGCGGCCTCCAGCTGGAAGAAGTCCATGGAGATGATGGAGAACATGACCATGAAGAGCCCTGGGCGAGGCGGTGGGGTCAGGGCCGGCTGGAGCCTGGGCCGGCCAGGGTGCAGCGACTGGGACAGAGCAGGCGCGAGGCACCCGCCGGACCAGGGACCTTCCCCAAGTTTGGCTGGGACATGCGGCCCCTGGGGGCTGCTGCACAGTCCGCAGGAAGGGGCTGGATGCCCCCCCAGACAGGCGGCACCCCGGTGAGGGCAGTTGATAGATGGGGTCCCAGGGCTGACCATGTGAGAGGATTTGGCCCAGGCCCACCAGGGGCCCCTAAAGGCCCCTTTCACTGGATCGGTGACGTGGTCCAGTCCCTGAGCCCCAGAGGGCCAGCCTGGGTCCGAGACGGGGCGCAGCTGGCACCGCAGGCCTGGGAGCTTCAACACGGTGTTGCCAGGAGACAGAACGTTGCGCGTGGTGGCACGGAGCAGGGGCAGGGGGGCGGGGGCTAGGGGCGCAATGGCCACCAGGGACGCCTCAGGCTTCACCCCTCCCCAGCTGGCCGGGACTCAGGAGTGGGCCTCGTGCGTGCTCACCGTCAGCTCTGGCTCCGCCTCTCAGACTGCCCGGGAGAGGACCGGGAGGTCACAGGCCGGAGAGGCAGGACAGAGTGACGGGGCTTCGAGGGGGCCTGAGTGGCTGCAGGACGGAGAGGACATGGAGCCGCCAGGGAGCCAGCCAGAGCAGGCAGCACAGCGCCGAGGGGCAGGGTGGCGCCTTGGCCACAGACCTCAGTCCCCAGGGCCAGGGATGCCCGTGGACAGTCCCGGACTCACCGGAGGGGAAGCCGGAGATCACTTTGACCAGGAACACCGGCAGGATGCTGGGCTGCAGCAGCAGGCGGCTGATGGCCTTCAAGTCAAACACCCCGGCCCGGGGGCTGCCTAGGACACCCACAGAGACCGGTCAGGCCCAAGCCGCAGGTCCTTGCCCCTCCTCGGCCTGAACACCAGGGGCCAGGCCCGCGAGGTGGTGGTGGCCCCCGCCTTCTCCCCCACACCCGTCACGGGCACGAGATCTCCCAGTTCCTCCCCCGCGGCCTCTGATGCCTGATTGTGGGAACAGGGGCCTGGGCAGCTCACCCCAGCCCCAGGACGGGCCCCTCAGCCGCCACCGGCCCAGGGACCCCGGGATTCCAGGAGGTTCTCAGAAAGCACAGTGCCTCTGCTCTGACAAGCTGCCTGGACCTGGGCACCCAGGGACCTCACTCAGACCCGGGCGAGGGCTTGACAACCCGGTGAGGCAGCCCCTGGGGAGTAGGGCCACTCTTGGTGTGGAGCCACCCAGGGGGCACTTCTGAGCGCTGGGTCACTGGCCTCCCAGCAGAGGTTGGCCGCGCCCGGCTCTGCCTGCCTCTCCTGGGCCTCCTTCACGTGGCTTCCTCCTCTGGACTTCGCAGGCCGGGCCCCCAGCCCCGTCCCCATGGGGCACTCCTCCATCCCAGCCTCCGCCCAGGCCCTCCGGTCTCAGGGTGGCTCCCACAGGGTGTGTGTGGGGGTGCTCTCTCTGTCCCAGATGTGCTCTTGGTCACGGGGCAGAGGAACCGGTCCTTCTCTGTGCCACTGCACAGGGGTTGGGCTGGCGACGCCCTGGGGGTCCTTTCCCCACCACAGTGCCCTCGCCCTGCCCCAGGGGAGTGCTAGAGACCCGCACACCCTGACCTGGTTCGGCCCTACTGCCACCTCAGCACCCACCCTGCCTGCGCTCACTCCTGGCACCCCCTTATAACCCTTCCGCTGCCTTGGACCTCAGTCTCCACGCTGCTGGACAAGGGTCCCCTCTGTGGCCACACCCAGCTTGGCTCCGATGGTGTCAGCACCCTGAGGGGCACACAGCTCCTGGCTGGGATGGGAAGCCGCCGCGCAGGCAGGCCAGGGTCCAGGCAGCTCCCACCCCAGGGAGCCTGCCCCAGCCGGAGGCCCAGGGCACTGGCTGCGGGCCGGAGCCTCACGCCGTGCTGGCCGAGCTTCAGGAGCGCCGTGCAGGGCACTCACCTGCCGGGGCAGCCTGGCCGTGGGCGCCGGCCCTTTTGGTGCTCGCTGGGATGCAGGTGAAGCTGAGGGCGGCTCCCAGGAGGTTGGCCACAAAAGCCAGGAAGGGTGGACACTGGATCCTGGGGCGACAGGCATGGTCACACAGGGCCCACGTGGCCTCGCCTGGGCCGAGGAGGCCCCTTCCCATCGCCCCTTCCTGTGGGGACAGGTACGCTGGACCTGGGGAGGGGTCGGCCAGGCCAAACCCGGGACACCACCCTCGGACACTTCCCGCCTGCCCAACCACCCAGGGCGGCGGCCCAGACTGTTCCCTCCACTTGCACTCCTTTTTTAAAATTAGAATTATTTTTTAATTATGTTAAAAAAATGAACATAATAAAATTATGTTAAATAAATTACATCAGCTTCAAGTGTGCAATTTTACACAACAGTGTCTGCAGGCTGGGCTGTGTGCTCGCCACCCGCACCGCGTCTCCCTCCGTCACCACCCACCCGACCCTCGCCCCTGCCCAGCCCACCACGCTCACTCCTGCGGGAGCGTCTCCACTTGGGGACTCAGCCCTGGACCCACTGAGGACAGGCACACGCAAACCACGCAGCACACACACATGTATGCATAGACCACACAGCACACACACATACATGTACACACAGACCATGCAGCAGTGCACATGCATGTACACACAGACCATGCACCCCACACCCACACGTGCATGTACACACAGACCATGCACACATACATGCACACATAGACCATGCAGCACACATACATGTGCATGGAGACCACGCACACACAGACCACGGCACAACACACATGCATGTGCACACAGACCATGCAGCGTACACACATGTACACACAGACCACACATGCACGTACACAGACAGTGCAGCACACACGTACACACAGACCATGCAGCACACACATACATGTACACACAGACCGTGCAGCACACACACATACACACAGACCATGCAGCAGCACACATGCATGTACACACAGACCATGCAGCACATGCACACACATCCTCACAGAGCTCCCCGGGGAACCGCGGGCAGGCAGGGCTCTGTCCCAGGCACATGGGACCAGGGAAGTTGGTGGCACCAGTGCCTTGGCCACCCGTTTCTCGGGCCGGGACCTGCCGGGGCTCGCAAAGGGGTGGCGCTGGCACCGGTCCAAGCCTGTGTGTGCCACCGCCCCCGCCCCCACCCCACAGGCCTGTCCCTGTCTCCCCACCCCCAGCGCCCACCGCCCACGAGGCTGGTCCTTAAGGCTGTTAGGGCCCCAAACAAATGGGCCCGCCTGCGGACTGGCAGACGGAAGGGTCAGCGGGCACCGGACCCCAGAGCGGCCCTGCAGCCTCCTCCCCTGGCCAGCAGCAGCGGGGCTGTGACGTGAGCAGGACCAAGCAGCTGGCCCCAGAGAGAAGGGATCTTTCTTCAGGACTCTGGCCTCCAAGGCCCAGACGTCACTGCTTGGGGCCAGCGGGGACAAAAGCTGCTTTCTCTGCCAGATGCCCCGGAAACGTGGGGGGGGGGGGCAGGGGCGGCCACTTAGATGGCTATTTCGGGAGGCTGGTGACAAGGGAGAGGTGGTGGCAGGGAGCCAGGCTGCTCCTCCGGGAATCTTGACTGGGCCTTGCACAGCGGCCAGTGACCAAAGGGGCTCAGGGACCCCGAGGGCCCTGACAGGGAGTAGGGGCTGCCCTCCCCGTGCAGAGCCCTCCGACTCTCCCAGAACGAGATGCCAAGGACAGGGGGACAGAGGTGGGGCGAGGGGGGCAAGGCGGCTTCAGCCCAGGCCCCTGAACGGGGGTCTGCTGGGCTGGCGCGCCCGCCCACCAGCCTCCTGTCTGCAGCTCTGGTGCCTCCTGCCCTGGGGACCCTCACGGAGCGGGGTCACCGGGAGGGGGCGCTGGGGCTCACCGGGCCCTTCGCAGACACTGAGCACTGAGCACGAGGGCGGGCTCCACGCTGGGCACCTTCGTCCTTCTGCCCTTTTATTTCGGGCTGAAAGGATGGACAGGAGGCCGGCCGGCCGGTCTCAGGGGCGCCATGAAAGAGCACCCAAGTCCTTCTCTGTCGTCACCTTGACGGGGGACCTCCTTCCCTCAGATGCAAATGAGGGCCACCTTCCTGGGGCGCCCCCAAGGCTGCACCAGTCCCTGGGGTGCCCAGCCATCCTGAGGTGCCTTGTGGCACCCCGTTCACCCTGACCTCGAGGCCCCGGGTGTGCCCACTGGCGAGGACCCTGTGCCTGTGTCCTCTCCTCTGGACCCTGTCCGGTTCCAGGTGACATCCCTCCTGGAGCTGGGGCTGCCCTCCCCACCTGCCCTGAGGCTCCAAGAGGCGACAGAATGCAGCCAGGGTCCCCAGGGCCTCCCAGGCTGTGCACCCCTCTCCTGTCCTACAGGCTGGGGGCAGCGGGGACCCAGCTTCATAGGACACCTGGACGAGGGAGGCTGTAGAGTGTCGCCGGGTGTCCACATGGGGCTCCGGGTGGGGAAGCCACCTTGCCCCAGGCGAAGGTCCCTGTGGCACAGTGGACCCTAGAACACCGTGGCTGGGACCACGGAAGGGAACCCCACCCACTGGGGTCGAACTCTGGCAGGGCCGCTCCTGGTTTAGTCCCCCTCTGGCTTCCAGGTCAGAAGAAGGCCCCCAAGCCGTGTTCGGCCTGCGTCTTGGCAGCCCTCTGTGTGCCCCAAGCCCCTGACCCCTCCCCTGACCACACAGGCTTCCCGCAGGCCCCAAGCCCCTGCCTGCCCCCGGGCCTTTGCTCGGACTTCCCCTCTGCCTGGGACACGCTCATCCCGGCCCTCCTGCGAAGGCTGACTTCCTGTCGCAGGTTGAGGCTGAGGTCCCAGCCTCACCTGGCGCCCCGTGTGCGCTTCTTCGTGCCTGGACCCCGGTTGCCTAGAGGGCCTGTGACCCCCGGGCTGGCCTGGCGCTGCTCTGCCTCAGGGAGTGGCCCCCTCCTCGAGCTCCGGGGGGGGGCAGGCAGCAGGCCTCACAGGCTGGTGAGTCACCCACGTCCCAGTGCCACTCGGGACAGCCCCAGGAGCCTACTCATTAACTCGAAGAGGAAGCGGCTGTGTCACCGCCGGAAACCTTCCATCAGCACGGCGCTCGCTGGCTGATAAGGGCTCCCCGACCCAAATCCAGGGCCAGGACTCTGTCCCGGGGAGGCCCTGGTTCGCCTCCTGATAAGAAGTCCGAGGGCCAGGCCTGGTGACTCAGCAGCCAGTTAGTGCCCAGGGGTCCAGCCAGAGCTGACACTGAGAGCCAGCTCTGCCTGACCACAGGGTGGTCTGTGGCCGGGCCCTCGCCCCGCCCAGCACTCACGCTGTCCCAGGCCTCTGCAAGTGGTACCCATGACTTCCTGAGGGGCTGTGCGGGGCTGGCCTGGAGAGGGGGGCCGCCTCCCCGAGCCTTGACATTGGGGACCTGCGGACGCCCCCACCCCTGCTTGCCCTGAGCTTAGGGCCCCTCCTTGGCCTGACTGGGCCCTCCTTCCCAGCCCAGCTCCAGGCCCAGGAGGGGTACAGCCTCAACCCCATCCAGGCTCACAGTCAGAACCTGAGACCCCGGAAGCCTAGGTACTGCCCTGCCTGCCCAGAGAGGGAGGGCCGGGGGCTGGAGGGCTGGGCCCTGAGGAGGAGCTGGGCAGCCCCTCAGCACTCAGAGGAGCAGGGGGGCCAGCCAATGACCCCCAACAATCAGGCCGCCATCAGCAGCCCTGACAAGAGGCTCCCCACTTCCTTGAATACCTGGAACGCGACTCAGCTAGGCTCGAAGGCTGGTGCCGCCCACCACCGAGAAACATACCACCCTCCTGGTGGGAGTGTGAGAGGGCCGCCCCAGGCTGCCAGGGCTGGGCTCCGGGCCATGCCTCACAGAGCTGCCCCCGCCCGCGGCCGGCCAGGCTCCCCAGCCCCGGCCCAGGTGGGGCCAAACCAGTTACACTGGCACCTCTGCCTGTGGCTGCCAAAGCCACTTCCTCCCTCCACCTGCTCCCGTGCAGGAGGGGGTATGGCTGGGGCCTTTCTGGATGGGGCTGGAGCAGCGGGGAGGCAGGTCGGGGAGAGGGGGCACTGGCAGCCCCTTCCCCTGGGCCTTGGACAAAGACTGGCAGCTCCATGGACCGCCTGGCCGGAGGTCCTCAGTATGCTCACCCATCAAAGGACATTCCAAGGACGTAAAGCTCCTTAGATCTTGGGATGAAAGAGGGAGCTAATGGAATGTTCTGGAAGGAGAGGGCAGGGTGCTGGCTATCTTGGTAGCTGCTGGGAGGGAGAGAGAAGTGGTGTCCTCTGGGCCAGCAGCTGGGCTGAAGAAGGAGGCAGGCGGTGACGGGAGGGGACACGAGGCAGGGCCGGGGCACCTGGGAGCGAGCGAGGCCTGCGGGCCGGCTTCACAGGGGAGCACGCCTGGTGCGGTGCGGAAAGGTGCTGGTCTGGGAGGCTGAGGAAGTCCCCGTGAGCGGGGCGACAGGGGGTTGGGGAGCTTCTCCTGCCCCTGCACCCTCTTCACCCCCCTGAAGCTTCTTCCCCACTTGCAGCCCTGCCCCTCTTTCTTCTCTCTCTGGGGAGACGCAGACCCCTCCCGCTCCCCCGGTCCACGGGGTTATGGAGCCGGCCTCCCGCCCCAGCCCCGCGAGAGAAGGCAGGCCGCACCTGTCCAGGCGGAATCTGTGCTCACTCTCGGCCTCGTAGGCGTGGAGGGCCCACCCTTCCTTCACCCACATGCCCCTAGCCTTCTAGAAAGTTCTCACGATCTCTTTCCCTTCTGGTCCTCACTATGTCTCCTTTTGGACACCTGCTCCCCCATCTGAACCGGCTCCCAGGGCTTAGAAGCCTCCCAGGAAGATGGAGCCCTGCTCCACCCAATAACCCCCAGGCTCCCTCACCCCACAGACTGTCCCCTCGAGGAGCCCTAGGGGCACCAGACATAGCCTGAGGAGACCCCTGCCCCCTCCCGCTGGTGCGCGGGGCCGTTGGCATCCCAGCCAGGCCCACGGAAGTGCCCCAGGGCCAGTCCGAGACCAGCTTGGACCTGAGCTCACACTCGAATCCTGCCCACCAGCAAAACCAAGTGGCCGGAACCTGCCCTCGGCCCGCTCCCTCCTCCCTGGCTCAGCCTGGCCCCGCCTGGCCCAGCGCCCCAGCAACCTCACTGGCCCCAGCCCCCACGTTTGCAGCATGGCACCTGGGTGACACCGGCCGGCTCGTGCTGCCCAGGGCTTCACGGCCCGCCTGCCCCTTGGTCCCCTCCCTGCTCCTCCACTCTGCCTGCAGGGGTCCCTCTGCCTCCGCCCTCACACCCCTGAGGTCGGGCAACCGCCTGTCCTGACACGATCCTGCTGCGTCACTTCTTACACCACACAGTTCAGCCCGACACTAAGGGGCTACACGGCTGATTCGCTTCATCTGGGACTGGCCTGTCTCGTTCATCGCTGTACCCCAGAATCCGGAACCCCAGGGGCGCTTAGTAGGTGTTCAATAAACATCAGAGAGGAAGCATGCATGAAAGGGTCCTGCCCTCCTGCCCGAGGTGTTCAGCCAAGAAAGAGGCCCGAGACCCAGGCTCTGATTTAAATGCTAGGGTGGGGGGCAGGCGGTGGGGGGCACAGAGACCTCCCTCCAGGGAGGTACCGTGTGACGAGGCCACCATGCCTGTCTGTCCCATCCCTGGGGCTCTGCCATCACCCAGCTGCCTCCACGACTGTTCGGCCTCATCTGGGGCACTCAGAAGCCTGCGGAAACTGCGCCCCCCAGAGGCCTAGCAGCTGGCACAGAGTCCAAAGTGGGGGCACCGGGTGCCAACAGAGGTGCCAGCCCGCCGCTCCGCCCTGTGGCGGTTGTGTGCTGTGTCTGGGAGGTCACACGCCAGGCAGGCTCCTCTCCTGGGCCCCGTCCCAGTTGAGCTCGCCCAGGCCTGAGCAGGCAGGGCAGGCGTTGGGGGTGGGAGTCAGGGTGACCAGCTGGCACAGGACCGCTGGTCAGGGAGCAGGTGGGGCCCTGCGCCCACAACTGGGTGCAGCAGCCACCCCTTATCCCCAAACCACAAACTTGGGCCTGAAAGCAGGTGAGGGGCAAGATCACTTCTATTAGGAATTTGATTTTGAGTGGGTGCTGGGGTGCTTCCGGGAAGGGGGAAATGAGGGTGGGCGGCTGGGGGGTGCTGGTTTCCAGCAGAGGAAGGGAGGCCCTGGTCCTATCCCGGCCGGCTTCTCCAGGGCCAAGTATCTCCGGGGTGAGGTTAGACCCTTCTCCTGGCAGGCGCGCCTAGGCTGCGGCGCAGCAAGCTCCGCGCAGCCAGGCCACAGGCTCAGAGCGCTGGGAGGGCTGGGAACCACCTGCGGGAGCTTCGGGCGAGGAAGACCTCGGATCCGTGTGTGTGTGCGCGTGTGTGCGTGCGTGTGGAGGGCGATGAAGGCCTTCATTTTACACACACAGTTATTAAGCCGCCCACACACTGCTATCACCCCCTCTAGAGGCTCGGGGTCCCGCGTCCCCATCGCAGGGCTCCAGGGGCCGGTCCCGTCATCCCAGGGCGTTGCCCCCAGGGCCTGCCTTCGGGTTTCCTTTAGGAAATTAGGTTCCCTAATAACCTGGGGCCGCCCGGGGAGCCGCCACCCGAAGGCTCCTGGCCGGGCGCCCGCGCGGGGCGGCGGCGCCCCCTGCCGGCCACGCGCGCCCCTGCCGGCGCCTCCACCGCGCGAGGCGCCCTCCGCCCGCCGCCCCCGGCCGGTCCCGCCCCGCCACTCACCCGTACGCCGCGCTCAGGGTCCCGCCGAGCAGGGAGCCGAAGATGGTGCCGACGCCAAAGCAGAGGCCCAGCCGGCTCAGAGCCGCGGGCCGTTCCTCGGGTGCAGACAGGTCGGCCACGACCATCTGGGCCGCTGCGGGTGAAGGGGGCGCTGAGCGGCTCGGCCACCTCGAGGCCCTGGGGCGGCCCAGGCCACGCCCCCACATGCCCCGCCCCCAACCCGAGCGGGCCACGCCCCCAGCCTCCCCCTGCACCCCGGCCCTGCCCCCACCCCCACGCCACTCTTGCCCTCTGACCCGCCCCACCTGGCATCGTGTGTATGAACAGCGCCGGCAGGCGCGAGGCGAAGAGCAGGGCCACGCCCGGCAGCGCCGGGCTGCAGGCG
Source organism: Micronycteris hirsuta (assembly GCA_004026765.1). NCBI lineage: Eukaryota > Metazoa > Chordata > Mammalia > Chiroptera > Phyllostomidae > Micronycteris > Micronycteris hirsuta. Next base: position 126,726 of record PVJI01001262.1, read on the forward strand.
GCCGTCAGGAGCAGGTAGAGCGCCGAGGCCGCCAGGAACGAGACGGTGAACGCGGCCCGCGCCCCGTGCTGGTCCGCAAACCTGGAGGGCGCCACACCTGTGACCCTCACGGATGTCGCGCAGGTCCCCCTCTCGGCGCCCACGCCCACCCCTGGGACTGCCCGGGGCTCCCGCCAGGAGACCCTCGTGCTGCGAGGGTGGGCAGGGCACGGCCTGGGCACGCGCCGCTGGGCGGCCCTCCTGCCAGGGCTTCGGATCCCCGCCCTTCCAAAGGGGCGGCTGTCAGTGACCTCAGGGTGTCCGCCCCAGACGGGAGCCCCCCCCCCCCGGGAGGCAACTTGCAGGGCGCAGTGCCCGTTCCACTGTGTCAGGAGCCCGTGCGGTGGTCAGTCTGACCCCCCGCCACGCTGGTCTGTCCACTGAGGAGTTTGCAGGAGGCCCTGACCAGAGTGTGGTTCAGGGAGGGAGGGTGTCAGAGTCCCTAGAATTGCCTTTTCCAGAAAAGTCGTTTGTTGGCCCAGCTCCGTGGGGCTGGGGGTGCTAACAGCTGAACCCCCTCTCACGAAGCAGAATTGGTGGAGGTCACGGGCAGGGACACCCCACCCAGCCCGAAAGGGACTCCAGCGCTTCCGCACCTCCGCGTGCCCCCCCCCCCGCCGGTGAAACAGGAGCTGCCATGGTCACCCTGGGGACCTGGCAGGACCCTGCCCCGGGTACCTGCCGAACACGGGCCCCCCCAGCAGCTGCAGCATGCCGAAGGTGGTCTGCAGGTAGCCGAAGGTGACGGAGTCCAGGCCCAGCCTCCGGGACAGGTACTGAAACACAGGTGTGGCCCCTGGTCAAGGGCTGGGAAGGACCCCCGGACCTGGAACTGGGGGTCCTCGGAGGTCAGGGGCTGGGAGGGGTGACCCTGAACAGGCTGGAAGGGAACTGTGGGTCTGTCTCTGAGCGCCCGGCAGTAGGCCCAGGGGTGGGGGACTCAGGGGCTCATCTCAGAGCAGGGAGCAGGTGGGGGCTCCGGCCCCGGACCTGGGGAGGGCTGTGTGGAGGATTGGTGAAGGCGGTGGCGGGACCCCCTTCCCCTCCAGGGGGCAGAGCTCCCATGGGTGAGGGGGCACCCAGCGCCCACCCTTTGGGCTCCATTCGCTCAGCGCTGTGTGGTGACAACTTCAGTGGCTCCAGGCCAGCAGGAGATTGTCCCCAAGTGCTCTGATGACCTCTGGGGGGCAGCCCATTGCCCAGCAGGACCTGGGCCTGCTCCTGCAGGGAACCAGTCTGGGAAGTGAAAGGCAGTGACCAGTGTCCCCCCAGGGGACCAGCATTCCTATAGCCGCTCCTTACCCCCCCTCCCTCCAGGGACCCCACTTAGAATGGTCTGGAGCGAGCTCCCCCTCTACCCCCAAAGCTCTGCTGAGGTTTTTTGGACAGAACGGAGCCTCCTTTGGAAGGAGAGTCTTCCCAGAGGTGACCGGCTACAGCGAGGTCATGGGGGCGGGCCCCCATCCAGCTCGACTGTGTCCTGTGTGAAGGGGGATTTGCTCACACGGCCACAGCCAGGGACTGTCTGCTGCCACCAGACGCTGGAAGCGAGGAGGAGAACCCCCCTCAGGCTTCGCTCCGGGGCGGCAGCGCCTGGGTTTGGGCTTCGGGCCCCCAGGACGGCGAGACAGTAGATGTCTGACCCTCTCAGCCACTGGGTTCTGGGACTTTGTCACAGCAGCTTCCCAGGAAGTGAGGACACCCTGTCCCCCAGGTCCCCTGTGCCCTCCCTAAGCTCCGTCTGGGACAGCCCCCTGCCCTCCCCCAGGGCAGCTTCGTCTGTCCCAGGGTCCTGGGCTGCTCCCCCCACCGCCGTCTGCTCCTCCCCAAACCGGCAGCTGGGCTGGGCTGTCTGTCTGTCCTTGGTGCAGTCAGACAGTCGTGTGTGACCCAGCGAGTCCATTCTCTGTCCTGCGTCCCACTGTGCCCACCTCCCCCAGCCCATCCCAGCCTCTGGCCCCCTCCAGGGCTGGCTCTGGAAAGTCTCCCCTCCCCACTTCGCTCTCCGGTCAGAGGAGGGGCCCAGCTCTTTCTCCGCCCTTCCCCTAGTTCCCTTTGGCCAGGGGCCTTCAGGCAGGGCTGCCCAGGCTCACTGTTGCCCCCTCACCCCATCCACCTGGGGGCTCCTGCTCCTCCCCTACCACCTGAACGTATCCCTTTTCTCCTTTCTCTGAGGTCTCATCTGCTCTGGGCCCTCCTGGTTTTTCCCTGCGAACCTGACCTCTGACCCCTGACCTCCACTCCCCGAGGGGAGCCCAGCCTGGGGAACGCTGCCTTCCGTGTTCCGCAGGAGCCTCCGGGCTGTGCGGCGGAGGCTGGGGAAGACAGTGTCCCCTGTCCCAGCAGCTCTGTCCTCAACTGCCTCCGGCTCTCTGCTCAGTGCCCCCCAGAATGGACTGGTCTCCCTCCCAAGGGGGCAGGTCCAGATCCCCAGTGCCACTTGACGTCCCTCTTCCTCGCAGGCCCCCGTCCAATCCCTCAGCAACTCCCAGGGCTCAGCCCTGACCGCTGGCCCAGCTCCAGCCGCACTCACTGACCCTCTGGAGACCCCGAGCCCCTCTCTCTCCCGTCCACCTGCCTGCAGGGCTCGTTGCTGCCTCTGCGCGGGCCAGGCTCACGCCTCCCTCCCCGAAGCCCGCCACGCGTCCTCGGGCCCCCAGCCCACTTGCCTTTTCCACAGCACAGTAACTGGCTTTGTTGGGTGTGAGTGGGTGTCGCCGTCCCCCCACCCCCACCACACACAGACACAGCACAGTGGACCGCCAGCTCAGTACACTCTGTAACCTGTGTTCCGAGTTCCGGGAACAGGGCGCACCTGGCAGGTGCCCAGTGGCCATTGTGGGACGAATGAGGGGCAGGTGCCCCGACCGCAGGAGCTGCCTCACGGTGCCCAGCTCTTCTGAGGGTGTAACTGTTTGCCACCCTCCTCCCCACACTCCCTTCTGAGGGACCCTTGTCATGGTGCAGACACCAAGGTGCCTGCCCAGGCCACGCGGCTGCTGAGGGGGGAGGTGGCTCGGACCAGGCCTTTCGGGGGAAGTGCGCTGGGCCTTGGGGCGGGGGGTTGGGCCCAGCGACTGGCCCCAGCCAATGCTGGAATGGGGACAGAGGTCGCACCCCTTCCCCACCAGACCCCCAGGCCCCCCAGAGCAGGGGAGCTTCTGAAAGTGCCACAGCCCCGCCCAGACCAGGGAGGGCTGGCACGGCCCTGGCGCCCTGGTGGGGAGACAGGCTCCATCTGATGCCCCATGTGGGGTGCGGGCTGGCCGCCTGAGCCCGGGCCGACTGGGACCAGGGATGGAGGGACGTGGCTGCAGGTACTGGGCAGGTGTCAGCAGAGGCCTGAGTGTGCAGGGAAGTGAGCTGAGCAGGTGAGTGTGTGTGGGTGTCAACAGAGCAGAGCTAGTGGCCGGAAGCCAGCGGGCAGGGAGCGCAAGTGGCTTCCTCCAGCTCCTCCCCTGGGCTGGCTGAGCAGCCGGCGTCCAGAATATGTGGGCGGGGGTCAGGGGTCAGGAGGCACAGTGGCTGGTTTCCTCACTCAGCTGCAGCGTGGCAAGGGCTCCCGCCCGCCCCCCCGGCACGGGTGGACACTGAGAGGGGCCGAGAGGGGCCGTAGGGTGGGCTGCCTGACAGGTACTCACCGGCAGGACAGAGAACTGCAAGAACAGGCAGCTGAATTCCACGGAGGCCAGTACATAGGTGAGTCGGAGCACCCAGGGCCGGCCCAGGGCGCCCACCTGAGCAACGGAAGGGCCCCGACCCCTGGGGCCCTGCATCCTGCACAGGTGCTGCTGGAGGCCTTGCCGGGACCCAAGTAGGAGGCTGGCGGCCCTGCCCAGGGGTGAAAGTCCTGCTGTGCGGGGCGAGGGTGCTGAGTCACTGGCAGGGGTGGCTGGCGTGCAGCCTGGCGGGGCGGCCCAGGGCGAATGCAGGGCGGCGAGACCCCTGCTTGGGCTCTCCAGCCACCCAATCTGTGACCTTGGGCCAGTCTTGCTTTTGGGGAATGTGACAGGTGGCCCTCTCTCTCCACAACTGATGACTCCGGTGTCTGGGCACAGGCCCCGCGGAACTGGAGACAGGCCCCCAGGAAGCCCCAGCACCCTACTCGCAGGGCCAGACAGGGCTGGAGTGGGTGCTGACTGCAGCTCGGGTCGGTGCCTCCTGCTGGCATGGGGCCGGCGCGGGTCCCTGTGCCGGGGGCGGGGGCTCCAGGCCCACAAGGCACCCCCGCCACTCCGGAGCAGCCTTTAGGGCAGGCCTACCTTCCTGGCTCCTGCAGCCAGAGCCTGAGGGGCTTCTAAGTTGCCCAGGGTGGGGGGGGCATGGGGCACACGCACAGCCTTCCCGGCGCCCCAGGCAGGGCCGCTCTGCCTCGCCTGCGGCCCCTGGGCCCTGTCCACCCGCCGCCCCCATCGCTGGACCCCGATGTGCAGCTTCACAGAACGTTCTGCAGAGTGCTACCAAGTGAACGGCGGGCTGTGCAGCAGCAGGGCCCTGGGGTGACCTGCAGAGCCCAGGTCCCCAAGGCGAGGTGGAGGGTGACAGCAAGGAGGGGACCCTGCCCTATGCCCAGCCATCTCGGGGTGCAGGGAGTTGAGGGCAGGGCGGGGGGTGCCTGACTGGGCAGGGGCCACCCTCACCCTGGTGACCTCCGGTCCCTCCTTCGGCAGAGCTCAGCCTGGGTGCCTGACCCACTCATCTGGGTGAGGCCTGGCCCGGCCAGGGCTTGGCTCCAGGGCTCACCCTCTCAGGGTGACCTGAGACTCCAGTCCTCCCAGAGGGACTGGGGGCACCCACCTTCTGGGGGAGATGTGTGGGGCACCCCCCCACTGCACCTGGCCTCCCAGCTGTCCTGCGCAGAACCCAACCCGCCCCCGGTAGCCCCGCCCCTCGGCCCCGCCTCCCACTCGTGCCCCTCCCTCCCGGGACTGGCCTGCCCTCCCATGTCTTCCCCGGCCAGCGTGGGAGGCAGGAACTTGGCCTCTGAGCAGCACTGGGTGTCCAGGGTGGGTACGGGGTGGGCAGGGGGCAGAGGGAAGGGAGGGGGCAGGGAGGGCTGGCCAAAGTCCAGAGCGGGGTGGCTCTATATAGTGGACCCTGTTCGAGGAAGATTTCAGTCCCCAACAGGGCTCATGGGGGGTGTGTGTTTGCGTCTGAGGGCAGGGTGTCCTGTTCTCTGCCAGTGTCAGAGGTGCCGATAGCGAGGGAGCCCAGGGCGGGGCGGGTGAGCCAGGCAGGCACTGCTGGAAGGGCCGCAGAGAGCACTGGCCTGGGGAAGCGGGGTGGAGACAGCAGTCTCTGGCATCTCAGATCCAGGACTCCTGTGGGCGGGGGTAGGGGTTTGGAGCCTGTGGCTCCCTGCTCCAGGGTGCAGGGACAAGGGACTGTCCCCAGGAGGCTCCAGAGCCCACAAACCGTCAAGTTCCGGGTCTGGCCAGGAGGTTGGACTGTCACTTGGCTGCTTCTGGTTTCTAGGACAGAGGTGGGGACGGGAGTCTCCCGCTGGCCCAGGGACAGACAGGGAGGCCAGGGCCCTCGAGGGGTGGGCAGGAAGGGACTGGTTACTCACCTCTTCCTTCCTCCTGCGTCAGGCAGGGCCCATGGGTGGTGTGAAACTGAAGCAGAGGGATCAGATCCAGCCTGGGTGCTGTGGGCTGGCTCAGGGAGGGCGGGAGCTTCCTGGCCCTGAGGAAGTCTGGGAAAGCGGCCTGCGGGGCACAGAGAAGCACCTGGAACCCTGGCCGTACGGGTGCTCCTCCGTCAGAGCGAGCAGCTTTGGCTGTGGGCCAGTGTGGGCGACCTGCTCACTGGGCCACTCAACAGGAGGGTGGGTCCTGCAGCCCCCAGGACCCCCGCTCCACCGCGCCCTGCGCCATCCCAGCCTGGCTGAGGCCCAGGCCTCAGGGTGTCCTGCAGGCCACAGCAAGGCCCTGGGCGTCCCAGGAGGGCTGGGAGTGGGAGGACCGGGAGGATTAGTGCCCTGGCTTGTGTGCTGGAGAGACCCCCGTGGGCGTCCTCGAGCCACGGGGTCCCCGGGGCTGGCGGACTGTACCACAGGCAGCCTTGCGGAAGCCCGCACAGATTTATTGAGTGCCTACTGAGTGCTTGGCTCTGGGCCAGGTGCACGGGCTAGTTCTCCCACAGCAGGGACTGCCCTCATGCGGCCGGCATTAGAGTGCGCAGGAGTGCCTGTGTGCGCACATG